>RXPK01000166.1:168942-647705 GCA_004143645.1 Protaetia brevitarsis
AAATCTTCTTGTGTTGACGAGCCATATAAGAGCACTTTTTGAGAATCGATATGTTACAAAGCATTTCCACTTTCCAGGTTCTTCAATTTACTGATAACTATAGTAATGGTCAATTTTTCCTTGAATTATTCGATAATTTGCTTATTTTTTTTTTAAGTTTATTAATCTCTTAAAGTACGTAATTTTCGCGTCATTTAATCCATTCTGTATTTCCTTTCTTCCCGAGACACAATACCTCCCCTATTAAAGCCACCTGGTATCTCCCCCAAGAACGAGGCATTCCCGCGCCAGGTTAACAACTTTGTTATTAAAATTTTCCTACAAAATTGTTGACGACAGTTTATTGCATTTTTTTGTAACAAAATGACACTGTTTGTTATACATATTTCATGTCAAAACGAACAATACATGACAGTAGGCATGAATGTGTAAGATATTGTTGCAAATAGTACGTTGTAGGCCAGTGGTTAATAGTTGCATACTAATCGTAACAAAATATTTACAGTATTTTTTGCTACTTTACACATATGTGTGTGAACCGACATTAAGATTTTGCGTACAGATTAATACGCTGTTGCTATACAATTAATATACCTAGTTATGAATATTTATTACTGTTAATGTGTTTTCTTCTTAAGACATAATGTGGTAGTTTTGTTGCACAATGTTGTGAATAACTCTACCTATAAAAGGAGCATAAACTGGATACCTATTGCTTGCCGCAAATGCAATAGTGAATTGTTCAGTAGGATTTGCGTACAGTAAACCTGCATTGTTGAATCAAAAGGAATAAAGATTTAATGTGAGAATTTGGATCTCAGTAATTTATTTGTATTGTATATGATTTGCGATTCTTTCGCCGTAAAATGTTTTTTCCAGATAACCAACCAAATCAACTTGTTAAACTGTTTTGAGTGAAATATGAGAAGCCCATCTTACAACATGGCGTATCACATACACCTATTGAACGTAACCTATAGGGTAGAAAATCTTCGCCAAAATAATAAACTGAGATCACAGAACATTTTACAAAAGTGTGGCTAGTTGGAAAAAAGTAATTGAACATAAAATTACATTAAATTATACACAATGTGGTAGCAATCCTCATTTATTAATAAATATTCATTTGTAATTGAGATACTTATTGTTTAAGTACATTAATGGGTTCGTAAAAGTAATAAAAACGAAGTAACAAAATAATATGATCACTTTTTATACCAATTATTTTCTTAATTTTCGCAATATCCCTAAAATAAATGAGATTTTATTAGTTTGAGGGTTTGTTTGTTGATTTCATTTATGACGTAAATCTCGAGGGATTTATTCGTACTTGTCTACTATATCAGGAAACGTCTACAAAAAGTAGCAGCTTCTTTTGGTATTAAATAGCTACTGCAAACTGCTAACGGTTATTACCTGCTACAAAATAGCAGTTTGCTTCGTAGCAGCCCATTATTACTATTTAACGATCAGAATGATTTCCTCATCTACAGAGTGGTTTAATTAGTTTTTGCATAAACTTTGTCATATGTCATGTAATTCTAACAAAAAAAAAACATATATTTGACATATATGTATTGACTCTTCTTTAAGTCGAAGGATCAAAATCTCTTCCGTTCAAATCGAATGACCAAGTTAATTAAAATATACTAACTACTAATCATGAATTTATTGTGACTTGTTTTTACAACTTAGACTTGTTTTTACTAACTGACTATAGAATTATAGGAAGTTATTAATACATCAACATATGTTTGATTTCATTTATTTAAGGAAATAGAAGATTAATTTTTAGTAATTGAGAGTGTCAGAAGCAAAAGAGTTTCATTTTTGTCCACAAATTTTGTCAATCAAATAGTATAAATTCAAAGCAGAGACAGGATAAAGTATAAATTTCGCCATAAATTAATTTGATACCAATCGTGTCGTAATCAACATGTGGGTGCTGGCAACTTCAAGTTGAATGATGTCTCTACATGAAGGCGTTAAATTGGAGAATGTTACCTAAGTATTTTTTTTGGGTCAAATGACAGTTAAATAACTTTCGTGGTGCATCGACCCCGAGCACTAAAAGCCAATCCATGTTACAGTAAAATGTTAAGATGTTATACAGATTGGAGTATTTCCGGATAGCCAGACTTTAAAATTAATTCAGTAACTTCTCTGAGGATTCAAAATTAGAATTTATGAATTTGAAACCATAGTAGATTCATCAGAATAAATACTTTTTTTGTAGAAGTTTTATAGCATATAAAAGTGTTTTTCAAAGCTAGTAAAGCTATACTCTTTTGTTTCTGATAAATACTGACGGATAAAAATAAAATAAATGAATTGTTTATTCTATTTTGGGTGCATTAGTAATACAATATGATCAATTAAATTTATCCTCTAGCAAATCATGATGTTATTTATTCAAAATATCATGTTGATAGTGACAAATAAAATACATCTGTCGTGTGTATTGTCTTGGTTTATTGAAACTTAAAAGTATTTTCAAATTTTCCGAAATATATGTTTGCTTTCAGAAAGGGTGCATCAGTAATTGATAATCTTACAGTTTTGACTTCTTATACAGGGTGATTCTCAATATATGCGACAAACTTTAAGCGCTGATTCCTGGGGTTATTTTGATCATAAAAGTTCATAAGAACATATGTCCAAAATCGTTTAGTTCTAAAGTTGTACAATGTTTAATAGTAAGTTAATATAATTAATATTTTTATTAACAAAATAATTAGTAAAACAAAATTAACTTATACTAACTGTTGAAAATGACCGCCCCCAGCTGCAATACAAGCGTCTATCATCCGTCGTATTGACTGGCGAGTCCGTTCTAAAATACCAGGGGTATTTCGAATTGTTTGACAAGCTGCGATAATACGATTTCTCAGTTCATCGACATTTTCAATGGGAGCCGTATAAGCTAATGATTTAAGGTGACCCCAGAAAAAAAAAGTCTAAAGAATTTAAGTCTGGAGACCGAGGAGGCCACGGTTGTGAACCTCCCCGCCCTATCCACCGATCTGGATACGTATTGTCCAAAAACTCGCGAGCAACTAAACTAAAATGCACTGGAGCACCGTCATGCATAAAATACATTTGTAAATTTAATTACAACGGAACTCCTTCCAAGCAGTAGTGATAACTCTTCCAAGAAAATTGCGGTATTAACCTCGCCATTTAATCGCATCGGTAAAAAATGTGGACCTATCAGTGATCTCTAACAATTCCGGCCCATACATTGACAGAGAATTGATGTTGATTGACAGAGCATTCACTACTTCGTGCGGCTTTTTCTTCGGCCCATATGTGATTATTATGAAAATTAATAATCGCGTTTTCTTAGAGAAAGTAGCCTCGTCGGTGAAGAATATTTGAGCCAAATAGTCCAAATTTTGTGTTGCATCCATTGACAAAAAGCCCATTCTTTGCGGAAAATCTGCCGGCAAAAGTGCCTGCACCCGTTGAATGTGATATGGATACAACAGTTGATTTTTCAATATTCTCCAAACTGTGGCCTGACTAATGTTTAAAGCAAACGCAATTTTTCTTGTGTTGTAGTAAGAGTTCCTCAATTTCATTTAGTACCATTTCTTCAAACTTGTGGAGTTCTCACTGTAGATGGTGCCGTTATAAGTCCGCCCGTTTTTTTTAAATTTGCCGTTTCACTAAGACGTTGGTGAAGATGGGCAAATATTGAATTATGCGGGATGATACGGTTCGGGTATCGTTCTTCATAAAGACGTCTAGCAGCACGCGAATTTCCATTGGCAAGACCGTAAACGAAATGCATATCACACATCTCAGCATTCGTGTAATTCCTTTTAGAAAACAGAAACTGGCATAACTGAATGAATACTCTGACAACTATTGACAAATATTGGAAATGACAAATATATACAATTCCATTTCAACACAAGTTTTTTGAAGAACCAACCTGTGATATATATCGTGTTAGTAATAGTTTATAATTTATTATTAAACATTCAATAACTTTAAAGCCAAACCGTTTTGGACATATACTCATATGAACTTTTATGATCGAAATAACCTTAGGAATCAGCTCTTAAAGTTTGTCGCATATATTGAGAATCACCCTGTATAGGAAACACTTTTTTTACATAAACAATATATGATTGCTGCTTTTCTTGACATTGCGGGGGATTATGATAATGTTAATATTAATAAATTATTTTACCAGTTACGGTATTTCTGGGTATTTCAAATAAAATTATTAGCATTATTCGTCAATTGTTCTCTATCAAAATTGATCAAATCAATCAATCAATTAAACCTGATTCTAATAATTTAGGATCAAGAACATCACATATAGGCCTTCCACAGGGTAGTTCGCTTAGTCCGGTCTTATTTAATATTTATACCAATTCTATTAATAAATACCTAACTCATGATCGCTTTCTACTACAATATTCTGATGATTTTCTTTTATTCTCCGAACATCAAAACTTAAATTTGGCTATTAGACCCATTAATGTAGCCCTAGCAAAATTGTATGATTGGTGTGAAGAATTTTATTTGTCTTTATCACTTTCGAAATCTAAAGTTTTATACAATAGTTAACGTCATTAAATATTTAGGTTTAAACTTGGATTCCAAATTATTGTGGCGTAATCGTATTAATTATCTGGTTTAGTCTTGTCAGAAGAATTTGGGTAATAGGAAGAATAGGTCGGGTGCTCTGAAGATCTTAATGTGGGCTGCATGGGTGTAGAATGCCTTCAGAATCACGTTAGAGTGTTTATTTTTCGTCGGAGACACACTTGTTAAACGTTTGATCATATGGCATCTTTAAAAGCAGTTATATATTTGGGACTTTTTGGCCATCCTCAGGCTTTTAAAATATGAATAAATACCGACATAGTTTAAAGGAAAGATGACCAAAGTTTTCGAATTGTATCAAATAATACTTTAACACGATAATTTATTATTTTAAAACTGCAGACTGAAAAGAAGCCTTTTTTGAAAGTCATATAAGCGAAATGTTTTTTTTTGTTGCCCGCAACTAATTTATTTATTTTACTCCGTTTCAGGCCTGATCCTAGTGCAGGATCAGACGATACAACTGGAACCGTTAAAGGAGCACTGGCAGGCCCTACTGCGTCACTACGCTGGTCTGGTGACCATCGTAGTGATCTTGTTAGTAATGGCGATATTTTTTCCGCTGTGCGGAATGTGTTTCTGCTGTTGTCGATGTTGCTGCGGACGTTGCGGTGCCAAATCTCAACCCTTGGACAAGAAGAAGGATTGCTGCAAGAAGTTCATGCTGGCCACGATGCTTATAGTCATCGGCACATTGTTATTGTAAGTTGTTTTGTGATATTTCTTGGAGATGATGCATTTTCTAGGTCTTCAAACGGAGTGTTGCAGAAATTCAGTTGGAAAATCGTTTTCATAAAGAAGTTTGAATTTTAGCGACGTGATATATGGATGCAAAGCGTTTGCCTTCAAGGAAATAAAGGAAATTAAACAATGATCTGGTTCCTCACAAATTATTTAATTAAGCTATGAAAGAATTTTACATTAAAAAATTATATAAAATCAAAAATCAACTAAGTTATATGACGCCAAAAGTTAATTAATTTTAAGTGTTAAATAGAAATAACTTCAGTCAGTCAAAATTATGAAAAGATTTAATAATGGTCAAGATCTAAAAAATGTAAAGTCAAATTGTGTAATAAATAAATAAAATAGTTGTATAAAACTTGCATATGACAAACATTGATTCTAACAAACTACATATTAAAAGGTTTTTCAGTAAACTAATTAGACTGCATGCAAATTACTCCTGGATTCAAATTAAAAGTCTTCAAAAGAACAATGTAAAAATAAAACAAAACAAATACGCCATACATACATATGTAAGAAACTACTTACAG
Organism: Protaetia brevitarsis; assembly: GCA_004143645.1. Lineage (NCBI taxonomy): Eukaryota > Metazoa > Arthropoda > Insecta > Coleoptera > Scarabaeidae > Protaetia > Protaetia brevitarsis. The sequence goes on from RXPK01000166.1 coordinate 174,840, forward strand.
TCATGAATAAGATGAAATAAAAGAAAATTTTAATACGTAAATAAATCACGTGTCAAACAAAAGTTGAAATAAGGATGTGGATTCAAACATGAATTGTGAATTTGGAGAAAGATCTCTACCAGTGAGTTGCTGGCTTATACGCTTCTAACGACTTCAAACTATTGAATGATTTAGGTTTAAACTTGGATTCCAAATTATTGTGGGGAAATCTTATTAATTCTCTGATTTAGTCTTGTCAGAAGAATTTGGGTAATATGAAGAATAGCCCGGGTGCTCTGAAGATCGTAGTGTTGGGCTGTATGGGTGTAGAATGCCTCCAGAATCACGTTAGAGCATTTACTTTTTTCGTCGAAGACCACGTTTTCCACACTTGCTAAACGTTTGATCATATGGCATCTTTAAAAGCAGTTATATGTTTGGGGCTTTTTGGCCATCCTCAGGCTTTTAAAATATGAATAAATACCGACATAGTTTAAAGGAAAGATGACGAAAGTTTTCGACTTGTATCAAATAATACTTTAACACGTGAATTTGGAGAAAGGTCTCTACCAGTGAGTTGCTGGCTTATACGCTTCTAACGACTTCAAACTTTTGAACAAATTGAATGATAATTTGAAATCGTTTAATTTAAATTAATATTAAAACTATGTTCATTGTCGTTAAGGTGTTTTCCAAACAAGGATTCACCACTCAAGTTGGGTTTTGAGCATATTAAATTTAATGTTTTTCATCCTGGTTTCAAAATTCTAATGTTCGAAATACGTAATCAGATTGACAATCCTTATACGTGAATGTATATACAGCTGTCTTCTTAAGGCGATCTGTTTCGTCATTAATTATTAGATTTCTTAAAGGGTGCAATGTTCTAAGTGACTTAGAAATATTCTTGCAAGGAAAGGCTCCAAATGTATAAAATCTGGTACTGGCGCTTTTAGAAGATGTTCGTTGGAAACTCGAAGAACTCTGTGGTTTCAACATGACGGCTGTCCAGCACATTATTCGCGTATCGACCGTTACTATCTTGACAATATGTTTCCGTATCGGTGGATAGGAAAAGGATTTATCTTTTCATGGGCACCTGGATCCCCAGATCTGACCATATTTGACTTTTATTAATTGTGCAGGATAAAGGATCTGGTTTATCCAAACGCGTCCTATAACCAGAGTTGATATGATTCAACGGATTAATAACGCTATCACCATACAACCAAGAGCAGAAATTGAAGCAGCAGTTAGTAGCACTTGTCGCAGAATAGATCTATGTATAAATAGTGACGGCAAACAGTTTGAACATTTAAAATAAATTTAAATAATTGCTAGTAATAATACGTCATGTAACCTATTATTGGCATTCTTTTTTGTTTAGTTCGTTTGTTATTTATGTGTTTATTTCGTGATTTGACCAGACATTATTTGAATATTAAAGCTACTATATTTTGTTATTATCATTATTTTGTTTCAAAGTGTTTCTGATTTCTTGTTGAGAGAGAAATTATCACTTCGAATAGTATTTTCCGGGAAACGGAAAAATATCAATCATTACGCGGTTTTCGTCACCACTTTGCTCTTTCAAAACTCTTTAACCGCAACATAAGAAAAGCATATTGATATATTTATATTTTTGGAGATAATTTATAAAATCTGCGATGACGCCATCTGGTGTGTTTCCTGAACATTAACGGGTAGTACAAATTGTGGCGAGTTTAAAACAGAGTTAAATGCCCTTTCAAACAAGTCCAAGTTTTATTTTAATTCGGATAAAAAACTACAAAAGTTATAGCAGGTTTAATTTTACATGATTTGACAACGCCTACTTACATTTATAATTCACAAATATGACAAAATGTCTTTAACAAAAGTGGTGCGTAATTAACTAAGGTTTTTAATAAAAAATGTTTAAAATTACAGCTAATTCTGAAACTTGTGCAAGTTAATTTAAAATTTACCATTCACCCTGGCAATTACGTTCCTAGCGGTCATGTTTGAAATTTATTAATTCGACTTGCGATTCCAAGACCCGGGTTAATGCTTTCCCTGGCGATAACCACCTAGCTTCTGTATGGAAAATTTTTATTTTCATTCCACTGTTCTTTCCTTTCATTGTCTTATTTGCACCGTACAAAAAAATTATATTAAGTAAAATAAGGAATTTACGGGCCATGTAATTAATGCAAACCATCATACCCACTACAAACGAAAAAAAAATGGGGAAAATTCAAAACTGTTAAAGTGCAAAAAATTGAAAAAATGTTAAAAAGGTAAAAAAATGAAAGAAATGTATGCAAAAATTAGATAAAAAAAAGTTGTCAAAAAAAAAAAAAAAAAAAAAAAAAGGGGGTAAAACATTAAAAGTTGTTTAAAAAGTTAAAAATAAAAAATATATAGAATGCTAAAAAGAAGTTAAAAGTTTGATGAAAATTTAGAAAATTTTGAAAAAGGTGCATATGAAAAACTGAAAGAAAAACTAATGTAAAGACGAAAAAATGAAAAAATGAGCAATTTGAAAAAATGTTTTAAAAAATGTAAAAAAATGAGTAAAAAGTGAAAAAAAATGAAAAATTAAAAAATATTAAAAAAATTGAAAAGCAAACGGATAAAAAACTGTTTTCAAAAATGCAGTAGTTCTTAGAAGAGGTAATGAAACGAAAAAAAGTGTATTATTTATATGAATTTAATGATGTGAACCATGTTACCTATCGATGCTGCAATACAATATGAATTAAATATAAAAATAAATATATCTGCAAGTGATAATACTGCTGTGTACTGATGGTACAAGCATAAGTGCAAAATGAAAAGTAAAAAAAATGAAAATTTAAATTTACTAGCTCAGCGGATAAAAATAAAAAAAGGCGCAAAAGACTAATTGAACTCAGGGTTACTTTCGCAATTAAACTAATCTTGAAGAGTAAAATGTGGGTGAAAGTAATTAGAAATAAAAGGACTGAAGTTTTGAATAACGTGGCAATCATAAATTTTTATTATAAAAAAAAAAACACTCAATTACAATTAACAGGCAAAATAAAAACCTTAGACTGAAAGTCCTGGCCGAAATCAAAACCTGCTTGAATCTAACAATTACGAGAGGACAATTCAAAATCCTCTAACAAACAAAATGGTAGATTTGTTCTAGAAGAAATTTCTATTTCACACAAAATCCACGTGGTTTCAGATTTTAAACCAACAAAAAAATTAAATTTAAACGTGGACAAACAAATGTATTAATATAATTGAAATTTAATTACAAGCACAAGGCTTCTTTTCACCTTACACGAGGTGATAAAATATTAAAACTCAAATCAGTAAACTGGAAACGGAAAAATTTAAACTCTTTAAACTAAAAAAACAATTTCCTCTAAAACAAATTACAATAACTGATCTTATATCCAACATGTGCACAACCAAACACAATAGCAATTATTTAATGAGTTCCTCGAAAGATGATAAAAAATTCAAATTAACCGAACAACATATTAAATGAAAAATGAAATTACCAATATGGCATCAAAGAAAATAAATAACACATGTACTTACGGTATCTTTCAAAGAACTACCTTTAAGAGGCCCAAACATAGCATACATATAACAATTTACAATTGCGTGCCAAAGCGGCGCATGAAATCGCAAAGAAAATCATTTGAATATCACAATGAACTATATACACTACTGGTAAATGCAAAATGTACAACAGACTGAATTTAAATTTAAACAGAACAATTAACATAATTCCAATAAACAAATCAATTAACAAAATCTTTTCAAAATAAATATTAAAACTGTGGGAAACTCTATCATTGCATTGATAAAAATGAATCGGAAATGAATAAAAATACAAATTTGAATTTCCGGAAACCCGGGTGCCAAACCACAGCAATACGTATTGTCCGCTAGTCAAATATCTCCAATATTAACTACGTGCGTGATATAATCAGTGAATACAACACTGGAACGCGCTTTCGGGTGCACGCAGTAATTGAAAGACGGTCTAGCTTTCCGCCATCTTTGAATGTGGCAAATTGACATATAGACACGCACTTTCATATTGTGTGCTGTCAAAAGGAGTATTTTTTTTTTACATATTGAGGTTTTGAATTAGAATCATCGTGTTGCAATTTACTTTTGTTATGTTTTTTTTTTGTCCCATCAATATAGCTATTGTAGTTTTCGAGATATAGCCGGTCTCCAAGCTTAGTGGGACAGCCTGCATATTATTTCTTCTGTATAATTTAAATTCAGTAAATTCACAGCTTATTTATTGCTTCTTTTCCTTACAGATTCGGAGTTGTATGCGCATTCGTCACGAACACCAATCTGTACGATGGCACGACAAACGTAGTACCGGTAGCTAGGAACAACATGAGAGACGTAGACACTTACTTGAATACCACGCGGACAGAGATCAACATCCTTCTCCACACGAACTACCAAGAATTCCAGACGACGCTATTCGACGTCCTCAACAGTAAGTTTTCAACATTTGATCACACGTCAAACAATTTATTTTACGTATTTTCTTACCAAATATCAGAGAGCAGCACTATAGTTTACGACCAACTAGCCAAATATTCCAACGCGGTAGCCATGACTGAAGTGACGAACATCGTGTTGGGCTTAGAAGACATCAAGTCCAATCTGACGCAGATGAAGAACATCACTAATTATTTGCGTAATCACGCATCGCAACTAAACGACGGTAAGCTGGATTTTCAAACTTCTTCGAAGGCAAACGCCGTAAAAACGATGAAGCAAATCGAATTATTTTCCGTAGCTTTGCGCAAAGTTAAGAAGGACCTGATTTACACCCTCAAAGAATGCACCACGAACGCCGAGTGTAGCCAATTATCCAGCAATGTTAGCAACTTGGACACCAATATAGATTTCAATAGCGTAAGTGTACTTTTTTTTTTATTTCTTTCGGAAATGATTATTTCTCCATATTTTTTTTTGTCATATAACCATGATTGTGCCATCTAATCTGACTTTTTTTTTCTATTTCCATGCAGTATTTAGACAGATATTTCCCGAAGGTAAGGACTAATGCCGATAGACTCCTCTCGTATCTGTCTTTGACTGTTCCGGTAGTGTTTTGATTTCTACTTTTGCCGTCAGCTTAATGCTGTTCACGGCTTTAAACTAAATTTTAGCACGCAGCATGGTTGCCAAACTTCGAGTATATTACACTTTCTTTGATCATATAGATTTTATAAACAGCATGCTTCTTTACTAATATAATCACTGTGTATATACCTAAATAGATTTGTTGACAAAAATGCTCCAAACTATGGTTAAGGTAATGCAGCAAACTTCACCTAGACCCCTCACCACAAACTAGGTCTAGGTGAAGTTTGCAGCACTAAATTGCTTTAAGTATTATTTTCATTATTTTTTAAAAAAAAATCGTTACACGACCATGAGACCAATTTTTTTTTTTTGCGTTAAATTTTGAGTTATAGTTTTTCACACCTACACCAGCAAAACCTCTTTTAATCAAAAATAGTAATCGGGACAAGACTTTCAAATTTTCCAATTATTTTTAGCGCCACATCTCGAGACTTTTCCTAGGAAAAAAGCTTTCCATCTGTTTTTAAATGTTCGATGGCGATCGTTTAGCATTTTAACATGCGACTATGTGCAATTTACGCATATTTTCTATCATAAGCTCATTATCACGCGACTTTTATCACACTGTGAATTAGCGTTCCCAAGTAGCACCTTGAGCCGTGATTACCACTGCTGTAGACACAACTATTTCATTTGCTTCATCATGCTGCGTAATAATTGAAATAAATAGGAAATGCTAAAATGATTTTAAAATGAAAAAGAAAAAAATATTAGCTAGCTCAACGGAAAAGATTTTACATAAAACAAAAAACTATTAATCCCAGACTTACCCTCGCGAATTAAAACTTTAATCCAACCACGAAAAGTAAATTGTGAATAAAAGAAGTCAGACTTTCTTAATTACACGAAAAATTTAAAAGGTTTTATATAAAATCGAAAGAACAGAATTTTTTTAACCCATTGACGCCATTAAACAATAAATTTATTTCAACAAAATGGGCTAAAATACAATTGTGCAGAAAAAATCCCTGAACTGAAGGTTCTGGCCCAAAATAAAAACTGCATTAAGCTCTAATTTAAAATAGGACAATGCTATTTCCTATGCAAAGCAAAAAAGAAAGGTTTTATTTGTTCAGGAAGATTATTCAATATACAAAACCTTTGACTTTCTATCCACATGGTTTCACCAAATTAAAATAATCTAAGCGTGGACAAATGCTAGAAACTTACTAAAAATTAAATGACGGAAAAATGCTACTCACTCAAACGAGGTGATAGAAAAAGAAAATGATACACAAAATAGATTAATAGAAAAATTAACTCTTACTAAATATAAATGAGCAAATAAACTGAAATAAATCTTCCCAAACAAAAAAATAATAATTGATCTTATATCAACTGAGTGTACACTTTAATACATTAACAATTATTACAATAATGATTCCTTGATTGACTATATTACAGAAAAAAATGTTAAATTTTACAATACAAAATGAATAACAAAATGGCAACAATTATTTAAGAAATACGCCTACTTACATCAATAGTCGAACAAGGAAGTCTTTAACAAAACCCTATAATTCTTTTACCTACAAAAATCCCTCTCTCAAAATTCGTTCATCGCAGACGTAAAACATTACAATGACAATATTGAATAGAATACGCATAAAATCAGCACAAGTGAACAATAGACATTTGAATGACTGGATTAATTAAAAATCTAACACTACATAATTAAAATCATCACAATAACCTAAACTAAAATTATACAAAACAAAACAAATTGTGAAAATTGTCAAGACAGACCCAAATTTTCAATTTCACTATTCGTATTATCAGTTAATAAGAACAGAGTAACGTACATTTCTTGACCTACATGCTGAATTAAAAAAAAAAGCAATTTACATTAACAATTATTATTTTTATCAATAAAACATCATCGCATTTGAGACGAGGGTATTTTTAAGAGCTATCAGTTTGATTTTTACCAGTAAAATGGTATGCGTTTTTAATTTTATGTCGTCATTGATACGAAATTCACGATTCAATAAGTGGTCTAACAGATATTCATTTGTTAATATACACATAGGACCATTAATATTATTCATTCTAAAACAGTTAGAGTGAATATGTTATAAAAAGGTATAAAGAATGAAATGAATTGCAACGCCATATAAAGTAAAAAATACTTTTTCGGCACGTTCCAGCTACGTAGCAGCTACTATCCGTCATGTTATGACTATGTAGTTATTACGGCCTATAAAAGTAACGATTACGTCGCCATAACGTAATTAGAACCTAATATTAGTTACGGATATATCACGGAATTAGAACGTAACAGCTACTAGTAATTTTTACTTTGTGGAAGCCATTAAGGTAACAAATACGTCATGGCGACTAAATGTGCTACTTGGGAGGTGTATAGGAAGAAAAAAACGCCTTTACTTTCACCAAAAGTTTTCAATATATTTCAAGATTACATGTTGCGTCTCAAAAATTCCATCTTCAGGTATTCTGCAGGTCAAAAAATATAATAAAATAGAATGAAGTGTTAACGTAAAGTTATTACTATTGTACAAAAGTTTTAAATTTTATGAAAATTGTAATTTAATGTTTGGTATTGAGTAATACTGAGAAAAATAAAATAAGGAATATGAAATTAATAAGATTGATGATTAATACTTACGAAAACGTTGTAGTATGAACTAATTGAACTACCGAATAAAATACGGTAGGCAAAAGTAGTTGTTTTGTTTTATTTGTCTCTTCTCTTTTTTACTTATGTTTTCTTACTTCTGGTTTGCATAATCCAGGATGTTTAAGGAACTCTCGAAGTGTTATCATAATATGCTAAGACTTAATCTCATCTATATGTTATCCTTTTCTTCTCTTTCTCAACAATAAATCTTAAATTGGAAATATCTAAAAACATCTAAATTTGCAGACGTAAGATATAAGCTGTATTCTTTTTACCGTCTGACTTGGCTTGTCTTAGTTTTGTGAGTTAAGCTACGAGCTACTCTCTAGAAACGCAGTTAGTCGGCTGATTTGATCATTCGTAATGAGTAGCTCGTAACTTAACTCACAAAACTAAGACAAGCTAAGTCATACGGTAAAAAAAATATGGCTATAAATATGGTTTCTCGCTTATCTTAGTAGTACATACACGAAAACTACTGTCGCACCAAAGTTTTTCACCGATTTTTCGCCGTTTCAAATGGATTTTTATCGAGAATATCCCGTAATGGAATAACACCCAGTAATTGTTTCCGATTGCTTTTCAGTTGCCGGACGTCACTGGCGAAATGAAGGAACTAGAAGCCGTGATCGACAGCAATTTAACGGATAGCGTGCAACAGGGCCAGCAGACATTGCAGAACATCGAAGGAAAAATTGGCAATACGGTTTCAACGAGTTTGGACTCGGTACGCAGCGTAAACAATGCAGGTAAAGTCCTTACAACGAAACTCCTTTTGGGTGCGTTAAAATGTAGGTACTTAGTGCGATTTAAATAGAAATCGAACGGAAGTCGCATTTCTATTGCGCAGCTATTTGTTTGGTCATTCAAATAAATTGAACAATCTATTAGTGGATACGTTATCTTGACTTTCGTTGATTAAAACTTTCCAATTTTCCATGCAGTTAAAGTGAAAAATAAAAATTAACTAATTGGAAATGGCCAGAAATGTTTGATAGCACCTACAAAATTTTATTTTTAAATACTAAAATTTACATTTGTAACCATTCTTCGGTTTTTTGTTTAACACTTTTACCCTGTAAATGGGAGCAATAAGTGTATATTATTATACGTTTGTAACTCTTTTCTATTTTGATAACCTTTTTCTATTTTCTATATTGTCATCCTCCAGAAACGTCTCAATAGATATGTAATTAGCGCGACAACGGCGGAATTGTGAACTAAAATCTCGAACAACTTTGCAAAGGGTCTAGCCGGTTCAGCATATGAAAACTGCACTCGCATCTGATGAAGGGTTATTACCTTGTTTTTATTGTTCTTCATCTAAAATAGCCATACAATTAATCTCACATCCCTAATCCCTATTGTAAGGAAAAAATGGAAGTGACAATCCTTAACGCATTTGTTCTTCGGATAGAATGACTAGGTTATTTGTTTGTCAGGTTGCACTGGGAGATCAAAGCTAGTTACTAGCATTTGAAGTGCATCCTGTGGTTTCTTTTTCGGTATTTAATTTTGTTAGTACATGTTTTCTTTGTTTTGTTTATATCTGTAAATATCGGAAAGAAATAAACTATTATTATTATTATTATTATTATTATCTATTGAAGATATCTTTATGAAATTTAAAATGTACTTGACTATCCATAAACTCATTATAATATATTTTTTTCAGAATTTTTGTGACTGTAAAAAAACGAGAAGTATATTGTTTGGAAGTTACTAACCCCCAAAGTGACACCTACCAAAAGAATATATCTTATTTGTTCGTTGGTTAACTACTACATGTTAAAGTTACAAAAGGGTCGAATTGGTGGAACATATTTAAAAAAAATAAAAACCAATTATGGATATGTGCACATGTATCATTATTTACCAAAAACTATATTAAAACCTGTAATCTCTATACCTATCGTCATAACAATATCGTTCTTATAACAAAATTACTACAAATAAACTATAAACAATCAATATATGTAGGTCTCAGATACGATGACGACTACTCTGAACTCATACTCGATGAAATATTATAATTGACCCCGTCGAATATGCGATTTTACAATATTCGACCGCACGAATTTCGAGCTTATGATGTAGACTCGGTACAGTGTTATCCTATAATGTGTGATAATGAGTGACCTGTTTACAGGACGATTCGATTTTTATACAAGTTTTCTCAAGTTATAAGAAGTTAACTAGCGAGGCAAAACATAGTTGGCAGGCCACGTATACTTAGATTTAGGCAAGAGAAAGTTGTGTTAATGAAAGTTATAAATAAATTGTTTTATTGAGTACTTTCCGGGAGTTTTGAATATCTACTTTTTTTTGTCATAAATGTTGACTGATAACATATAAAGATACGCAACCGACCGGTGTCTACTAGTGTGGTGATAGTGTTGAAAATGTCAGTTACGGCAGTGTATTTGGATGATCCTGACTTTCAGTGTTTTGCGCCGCAATAGTTGACTTCAAGAAGTATTGCAGAGTTACAAATCATAGACATAAAACAACAACATTTTACTGTACTTATGTATATCTAAAAAAAAAATCTTAACTACTGTGCGTTTTAAATGATCTTTTATCAAATAGCTTGGAATAGCGTGCATATTTATTTTACATTTAACACATTTATTATCTTTATCACGTTCAATTGTTTTCTCCATTATTTCTTATCGCAAATGTTACGATGAAAAACAAGATCGCACTTAATATATTCGAAACTGTCGCAAAATACTTAATAAAACAATTTCATTAACTTTCATTAAACACAATTTTGTTTGCCTAAATCTAAGTATACATGGCCGCAACTATGTTTTGACTCGCTAGTTAACTTTCTATAACTGAGAAAACTTGTATGAAAATCGAAAGCTTCCTGAAATATCACTAATACTCATTATACACATTATAGGATACATTTACCATCTATATACACATCTATGTTAAAAATTCGTGCGGTCGAATATTGTAAAATCGCATATTCGACGGGTCCAATTTCAATATTTCATCGAGTATAGTACAGATATCCGATATATCCGATGAGTTACGAAATATTGTTTGTTTATAGTTTATATGTCGGTATATATTTTGTTATAAGGACATATTTATGACGAAAGGTATAGAGATAGTTTACAGTTAATATGAGTTTTGGTAAATAATTGATACATATGCACATATCCATAAATTGGTTTTTAATTTTTTTAAACTATGTTCCTCAATTCGACCTTTGTAACTTGGAAATGTAGTAAGCTAAACTAATGAACAAATAAGATATATTTTTTGGTATGTCACTTGGGTTGTATAAAAAAATCACTTTCAAAAAATTTACTTCTCGTTTTTTACAGTTGTCAGTGTCACAAAAATTCTGAAAAAATTATATTATAATAAGGTTATGGATAGTCAGTACATTTTAAATTTCATAAAGATATAGGTACTGATAGATCCCTTACAATAGGAGATAGGGATGTGAGATTAATTGTATGGCTATTTTAGATAAAGAACAATAAAATCAAGGTACTTAAACTGAACAGGGTCTGAACAGTGTTGCCAGGTCTAGTGATTTTTCAGTAGATCTACCGATTTCAACTATAACCTACTAATCCATCGAAGTGTGGCATGTGTCTATTGAAAAATCTATATCCCTTAAACCTTGCCCTGTTTATTAAAAATTAGCTCTTTCTTTAGTAATCTCTAAGTGTGCATTTAATATATGAGTTGGAGGAGTTTTTTTATACTTTTTATACATATTCATATAATATTCTTCTATATATACATCCAACTACAAATCTACTGATTTCTACTAAATCTTCAAATACAGATACATTGGAAATAAACGTTGAACTGGCAACACTGGGCCAGAACTTTTGAGAAAGGTAGTTATATTAGACTCATTCATACGACAAAACGACCATTTACATACACATAAAAAAATTATTATTATTTTTTCTATTGTTTGAATGTTGACCATTCAAAGAAATAAGATTAAAAAACAATAAAAAACAAGTCACTTTAGGAGCTATATTATTAAGGAAATATCAGGTCAGGAAATCTCTCCCGTAAAACAAACGAAAGATTAACGTTATTTTTTTTTAGTGTTAGAATAGATTAAAATCCGTTTGAAATGAGAGCTAATATTGCTTTTATCGGTATTATTTTTAAAAAGACTGAAGTTGAACAGCATTTTTGGTCAGAAACATTTTGAAGGAAAGTATACTGAAAAAAATGAAAAAACTGGCTATAATTTGTAAAATGATGTCCGCGAAATGCCCATTGTTTCATCTTCTGAGTGCTGAAAAGGCAGCCTCCACGTTCCCTTAATTCCGACAGCCGTGGTGCCGTCTTCACATAGCTGCTCTCTTTTTCAAACACCATGAATTTGAAGTTGAAACATGCTAGAAGTAATGATCTAAAAACAAACAAAACAACAGCAGTACCTATTCTAATATTTTACAATAACTTAATCCTAATTTTAATTTACGTCTATGAATTGATGTATATATAATAATTTATATGTTAGGTAGCACAAAATGCTGTTCTAGATATCAATTCTTTAATTGTTAATTTAACATACTACATGTTTCGGCCTAGGCCATCGTCAAGTATCTGGAGAAGACATGTTAACACTAATAAAGTTAAATTTTGACTTAATTAAATTAAAATTACTATGAAAACCAAAGTAAAATTGATACAGTTAACCAATACATAAAAACATATTCACAAGAACTTTAAAAAAACTTACGTTTTGTAATATGTTAAAAGAGGTAAGAGAAAATTGTCAGATTTTACATTTAGAAATTCTATTTCAATGAATTGAATTTATTTATATTGGAAAAAGTTCTAATCACCAATTTTTGAAACTGTTATTATTTTGGAAGTTCAGAGAATAATACGGACAAACAGATATGTAAAATATAGCGGTCTGGTCTAGATGTAAAAACTGGTTACACAAAAAAAAAACAAATACATACACATAAACTTGTCGTTTATATTTATACACAAAAAAACACAAAACTTTTTCCAACATAAAGGAAATGAACCTTCAATTCATGAGAATGAAAATCTGATAATTTTCATTACCTCTTTCAACTGTAATCTGTAAAGAACTTTAAAAAATCGTATGTTTTTCTAAATTTCTTGTGAATATGTGTTTTTATGTATTGGTTAACTGTCTCAATTTTACTTTGGTTTTCATAATAATTTTAATTTAATTAAGTCAAAATTTAACTTATTAATGTTAACTGTCTTCTCCAGATAACCTGAGGATGGCCTAGGCCGAAACATGTAGTAGTTAAATTACACAATTAAAGGATTGATCTAGACAAGCGGTTTGTGCTACACTATACATTATTAATCCTAATTATTTTAACCAATAATAATAAATTAAAGATTTATATTTTACTAATCTAAGTATATACTCAATCGAACAGGTAGAGAAATCAAACACCATATAACGGACATTGACGCAGTCTTGAAAGATGTATCCACCACCATGCATGAAAACGTAAATCCAGTCTTGGCAGACGGTGAGCGCTACATCCAAGACTACGTTCCTTATTTGTACTACGCGGTATTAGCAGTTTAGTTATATTGTCTTATTATTATATTGCGTGTAATCTGGTATGGTTAGTCGATTGTGATTGATCTGCGGAATTTGCGGCAAGAAAACCGATCCATACAGCGAAGATTGTTGCAACAAGGGAGTTGGAAATCAATGCTTGATGTTGTAAGTATCCATTATATGAATGTCTCGTAGGCAGATATTACACTATAAAAGTTTTTTTTGACAGAGATCTTCGATAAGAAATAAGAAATTTTATAATGTAATGGGTTACTTTTCCGGGTAGTAGAATAATGTTTAATTAATAGTGTCCAAGATAAGGGCCTCATACATGGGGATTTCGTAAACGGTGAAAAGATAGAAAGGTGGTTAAATTAGAAAGAAGTTACACAATAATGTGGGCAACAAAAGTGTGCTGAGAAATACAAAATATCGTGAATAATTTTTGAGATTATGTTTTTTTTAGTTGATTTCGTCAATGCCCTTTTCTGGAAGTTTCATTTTTGGTTTATTTTGTTGGCTACTCTCATATCTTTGTGGTATTCTTTAAAGTTTACATTTCGTTTTATAATTGGCCTTTGAAGTGTATTTAAAAGAATGAAGTTGAAGATGATCTCAAATGTACGAAACGTGGGATCGTATTTTTTATAACACTTTATAAAGAATAAAAAGTTGCCTTAAAAGGATTTTTTTCCGTCATCTTCCCAAATAATAGACAAGAAAGAAGAATTTTGCGATTTTTACTTTTTTTTTTAGCATCTTAAAAACTATTCACCGATATGTTTACCTTTTTTTTCACCTTTCTGTCTTTTACCGTCTACGAAATTCCTATACACTGTAAAAAAAAGTTGCCTACCGGTTGCCTGTCTTTACCGGTAAATTTGCTTCATAAGGTAAAATTTCTACCATCTAGTAAATTTCACATGCGGATGTATTTTTCAAAGATTGTACTGTAAAATTCGTATGTAATATTTATATGAATTGTATATTGCCGAACGCGTACAGTTAAATAACCTAATAGCCAATCACATTCGGCTATTCAAGTAAAAATAATATAAAAGAATCCTCAAAACTTTACCCAAATTAAATACAAAAAAAAATGTAAATTTACACTTTTAAAGGGCGTCACAAACATAAAAAATTCGTTTCTGTCAAAATAGGTGCGAAAATTAACAAGCTTTGAAATTGTGAGCGCAGCCTGTTTCAAATGTTTGGTGCGAAAAATAATATATACATTCGATATATTTTGATGTAACACATGGATGTATCACGTGTCAAGTCGACGTGAATCACAAGGTCGGTGCTATTTTTAGTCATTTTGTTTATATGAGAGAGAAATTCCCTTTTTAGAGGTACTATAGGAAAAAAGTTTTTTTTTAGAGGAATTATTACATGAATATTCTATATTATTATTATATGAATCAATAGAAATTAAAAAAAAAAACTTTATTTTATTGTTTCTTTTTTGTATTTTGTTTTTTGTATCGGTTACACTTATTCAATTTATTAAAAAAGTTGATAAATTTGTATTTACCGCCTAAAAAGCAGCAATTTTCGTGTCGGGCGACGCCGGGAATTGCCGATGAATGCAAGCATATGAAGTTCGTGTCATTTTATACAAACAGATAAACATAACATAAATGAGCGTGAAATGGAATCAGCGTAATTTTTTTTTTTTTGTAAGGGAGAATTAGAGTGCTCGAGACTTATCTGTGCTTGCCTATTTACTAGATATTATTTATTTTTTATAGAAAAAGCGCTGTTTAGGATATATCGATGAGAATACGTGGCAAATGTCCACTTTGTTATATCTCTCTGTTACCAACATGAAATAATTCTAGGAAAACTTGAAGTGAGCCCGCCGCTCTGAGGATCGCACTGTTGTGTAATCTAATCTAAAAAGCACTTATGCGAGTAAAACGCATACATTTTTTCAAAAATAATACATGGAAATGGTGTTAACTATTTCAACAAAATAAGTTAGTTGCAACAATTATATTATAGCTATTTTGCTAGAAAAGGTCAATCTTTTCGTGATATCGACTGTTTTGTGCAGTGACATAACCTAAAAATGGCATCTAAGAAAAAGAAAATGTAGTCTGCAAAGAAAAATATATATTCCACCTAAATCTGCAGTCATTCAAGATCCATTATAGCCAATACTGCGGTTCTCAAAAAAGCTGAGCTCATCTCATATTTTTTCCCAATTTTATCTAGGATATTTTCCTCTGAGAAAATACAATAATTTATATCGCGAGGAACATGTGCAAATGACAATTGCACAATGACTTTTTAAATTCAATTTAGTACTTTGGAAGACATGGTTTGTCGTAAGGGTGTAATAAAATATTAGAGAATTATTGCTGGGGAGATGGAACAGACAGAGGAGATAACTGATAAAAAGTGGTGGATATATTGAATGATAGACAAGCATCATTCATTATTGATGATCATTAAATAACTCATTTACTTGCTTGCCCGTAATAAGTACCTATTCTTGAATTTAGCACTTTCTGTATTATTATTCTTCTGACATGTATTAACTATATACACTATTATTTCTTTACTATAAATTTTGTATATACGCAGTTTATTTTTATTTGTACACTACAATTGTAGCTATGAGGAAAAAATAAATACTTTATAACGAATTACCTTTCAATTGTGAGTGATTTTTATAAGGAAATATTTGGACTAACGCAGGAATACATAACTGAATGTAACAATTTTCTTCAGTTTTTTCCATTTATTTACAGAAAATTTCCGTATTGTTATAATGAAAATGCAGTTAACGTAGGCTATCAGCAATGATTCTAATCTACATTAACAAAATATTTTTTTAAAAATTCTGTAGCGCCATCTTCGAATAAGTGCTACACTTCTATGAATGGGCATGAAATCATAAATTTATAAGATGGCCCACTGTTTTACAAAATGCGTTTCCTAAGTTTCTCCCAAATGAGTGAATATTTTTCAATTTTCTAACACATACATATTAATACAAAACGTAAGATCATAAGACACTCTTCAACCGATTTTTCTTCTTCGCCGTATCAATTACAGATCCTTTTCCTATTTCTTATTATGATTAATGTAAAACAATTTATTTCATAACTAAAACATAATTAAATATTCTCATTTTCGAGAAACTGAGGAAATGAAAATGCATTCCCCACACTTTTGCCCACCCTTAGTAATTGATAGTAAACATAAAATTGTACATGTTATTTACCTGTATTTCTTCCCTTCGAATTTTATTACATCTCTAAACCTTACATGCAAAAAGCTCATAAATTTACCGAACTTTTTTCATGTAAATATGCTAGAAAAACATGAAAACAAATTTACATATTTATTGTAAATTCACAACTTATTACATAATATTCCTAATTACCTTAAAAATTACTGTAATTTTTACGTGGCTACATGGACCTCTTATCTTAGACAGTTTGTGGACGTCAATATTACCTCTATTACGTGATATTGACGTCATTTAAACGTCATTTTGCTATCTAGTTTTATAAAAGATGGACATTTTTTATGTCCAAGTTTTGTAAAAATTTGATAAAAGCTCTTTATCAAAGGATTCTTGATTAAGAAAATATGCCCTAATTCATTGCATCACTTCCAGTGGGGTAGCAGTAATGTTCTTATCCGGTATCATCTTAGCCGTTGTTACCATAGTCTTCTTTATCGTGGGAGTATTTGGACAACGTTTAGTATGTGATTCGTTTCGAATACAAATACAACTTTGATTAACTCCTAACATACCTTCTCCATAAGAGACGCCTCCGGAGGACTGGACACCAGCATAAAACAAATCCTAACCGACTGTCACCAGAACAAGCGCTTATGTCCACCTCGATTGCGGCCAATGACCTGGACACAATCGCAATTATTTGGAAGCTCGACATAGACGGCTTGAAAGCTCCAGCACGACATCAACATAGATGTGAGCATTAACATCCTCACCGATGACGCCAAGACGAAATTGATGGAACTGGCCAATTCGAATATATCGAATATCAATTTCGATCGCTTCACTGCACTGGTAAGCAAAATTCGTCGTCAGTCGACTGTGAATCATTTTAAATCTTTTTCCTTTTCATTGACGATAACTGACGAAAGTCACTCAGTATTTTTAAGCCATTGACGTGTTTATAACGCCGTGACCAGAAGATGTTGCCGATAATCAAGCAACCTGCAAGAGCAAGCTGCCTGGAACTTATCAAGACAATTGGTGGCCGATGACACCGAATGCCGGAAACTTAATAAGTTGTTCTTTTAGTAATATTGTTTTTAAATGAATTCTTTCGCTCTCGATTGATTAAATAGTGATAAAACGCCAAATTTTAAGCTGGTATAAACTTATATTTTTGTTTTGTGTTCTTTTAAAGCGACTTTCAACCGTAACATTGGTCTTCTTCACGCTAAGTAAAATTTAAAACACTAATTACTTAATTATTTTTCTAAAAACTTTCTAAAATCTACCAAATTTACAAAGTTTCCCCAACCACCTAGAATTTATGGTTTACCAAAAGTTCACAAAGAGAATAAACCCCTTAGACCCATTGTTTCATAATCCACTTACATATTTTTTATCTTAAGTTTTTCAGTAATATATTATGTAGTTTTAAAAATACCCCCAGAAATGGTTTTTAATTCCAAGCCTTTTACAAAACCTACGATTTTGGATAGAGAAGATTAAGTCTACGTGGTTGGAGATAGAAGAATTTGTTAACGTCCCTCAAGACATTTTTTTGGAAGGTATTGAGATCTATTTTGATTCTACTCATTTTAATATAAAATAATACTAAGACAAACTTATGAATCCAATGGCATCTTGACTCCCATAATTGCTGAAATTGTTATGGATCGGGTTTTTGTGTTGGTGTGGGGTGGTTTGGTTTTTGAGCTTAGGTTTGGTTTGATTTGGTAAAACGAATTTGTAAACGTAATTCTAGCATATCTACTTTAAAGTTAATGCCATCGTATCGCCATCCAATCTGCGACGGAGAGGGCTATCGTCTCTAAATATATACCCTTTACGTGTCCGACAATATCCGCACTTTTCGCGATTACGTTCCCAGAATTAAAACTTTAGTTTTCACCAAGAATTTTATATAATATCTGATTTTTTAATTCTCTTACTGATGTGCGAAATTTATTCAATATACCTCGTTATTTTTTCCTTCATATTTTAGTTATATAAATTTATTCTATAGGTTTGCGCATATATTAGTATTTTTAAACAGTACTTTATTTGTTGTAGTAGTTTCAGTTAAATAATTGTTTTCTTCACCTATAATAGGTGCAGTAAATTTATTTTACAACAATAATAAATGTCCAGTCTATTATGGTATCTTTTTACTTTTACAAATATCATGCCAGTTTAGTATTTAAATATATAATTAGAAGTAAAGTTATTGAAAACAAGCGGTATACTTGCTTAGTTCCTATTCAATTGAAGAAACAGCTTTCTATGGAAGAATCACTAGGGAAACAAAATATTATAATATTTTTTATAATACTTTTTTTTTGTAAAATAGGTATCAAAACAATTGCATAACACCTTAATCTTAAAATTTTAAAGTCAAACATCTAATCTACTTTTATGCAAAATTCCAATAAATGTAATTGATTTTCCATTAAAGATCAATAGAAATACAATATTAAGAAGAATAACTGGACAATTCTTTTAATTTAAAGTTAACATTTTTCCTGGGTTATTATGGACATTTTGTCCCTGTATTCTATGTCATCTTTTTTCTTTTTTAAATAATAGTTATGCCAATATTATCTATACCTAGATTAAGAAATTCTTACAAAACTAAAGTTGAAATTTTTGTGTGCAGTAACGTTTTCAACATATTTATTCTTCAAATCACATAAAACAAACATACTATTTCTGAATTTCTTAATGCGGCATGGCAAGGCAACACTGCGCGAGTAATCGATGGTAGTAAACACAAAAAAAGAATATATACATTTATATACCGACAATCGCACCGAAAGCTAATCCCCTTATGTTAGCACAAAGGGCCCCAACTTTTCGGCTAGAGATTTATTTGCCAGAATTTAAATTATAATTTCCGGGAGAAATCAACAAAGAATCAATCTAGCACTACCCATGCGCAATCGCTGTAGATTAAGAGATGTATCTTTCTGTAGCATTATTTCCCTGTGTCATCTTTTTTTGAGTCGACAGTACATAGATAATTCCTTTTTGATAGTACACATTGATTAAGTTAATTCTTTGCTTAACAACTCAACTCTAATCAACTTTGTCTTCACTTTAGATCTTCAAAATGGTAATAATTTACCCTCGCTCAATATTGTAGTAGCTAATGAAAGTGGTGTTGTTTTAAATTACCTTTAAAAAAAATCGATAAGCACAAAATTTTAATTCATACCACCCATCACACCAAAAAATTGGTATTATAGATAATAAAAAAAGGCGAATACTAACTAAACCCTTCAACAGCTGCTTATCATAAAAGAATTTGATTCTTTTATGAAAACGAGGGCATAAAGAAGTACATAATTATCCGATCCATCTAATTAATTAAATAATATGTTAGGGCAGTCACAAAAGTTGAATCGAATTGGAAATCTTTTAACCCAATAATGGCCAAAGTATCAGAAATGACCATTAACAGAATATTTTTGTATTTTTTTTTTTAAATAGAAACTGATATAAAAAACAAAAAAGATTCTGTTGATGGTTCGTTTCTGATACTGCCATTAATGAGTTAAGTAAACTTGTTTACATACTCGAATTGTCACAGAAATTACTCGGATTCTAGAAATACACAAGAATAGAATAGTATTTTACAATAATAATATACCTTACTAAAGCTCAGCATTTTTAATAACACCAAAACTAAAATAGATTTATCAGATAAGAGAAGTATAATTTACAAAATCAAAATCCACTGTAAATAATGTAACACTAATTATAGAGCACAAACTTCTCAATTAACAAAAAAAAAAATGAATACAACAGCACAAATACGATGTTGCAGCAAGAATGAGACTCTACAGGTTTATCTAATCATTGCCTTGTTGCTAAATAATTCCTATAAAAGACTTATTTTGGAAAATACATACATGAAAACTTAGATACTTCATTTTTTAGTAATGCATACAATGTAATTTTAGCATAAAATAACCCTAATGTGATATAATCTATTGCTGTAGTTACTCTGAGAACATTTAATTAATGTACCTGCCAAAAATTAGATTGTTTACAATAATGAATTTAATATTTTTTATTAAAAAAAAAATGTATTTGTTATGAATGTTGTAGCGCGAGCGCGCTTATTTACAAATTTGAAATTTGGGGTTTCTTGCTGTGCCGGCAGATGGCGCCAACCCTAGATCGCGAGACTGCTCACAGAGAGCGCTAGTGTATGGTGCGTTAATTCGCTATGGAAATTTCTAACGCGAATCCACTGGAACCTTCAGGTTCATGTAGATTTCCTCGCGAGTCCGCGCGGGAAATATAAACACACGTTCGAGTGGGGATCAGACAGTCTATATCGGTGAGCGCATAGTGAAAAGTCGAAGCGAATGAACAAGCCGTAGAAATAAATCTCATAGCAGTTTAAATTATCTGTGAATCTATATCGTAAAAATAAATATTACTAATTGAGTGAATTAATAATTGTTTTTAAGTAGTGTTTAGTTATTTATTAATTAGTATTAGTGCCCTTTAATTTATCATACTTTACGTGTCGAAATAAATATTTTTTATTAAATATATCCCCGTGGAGATTTTTAAAAGCCCCGAAAACATTACGATATTTTTAATTACTTAAACTATATTAATTAATAAATAAAAGTAAAGATATTTATTCTAATGTAGTTTTCTACAGTGTTTTCCACATTTGGGATATACAGCAGCCCTTCTTCCAGCTTTTGATAGGAAGGTTACCTCGACATTTCTCGGAATTTCCACAGCTAATCCGAATTATGTGCGACAGAATTAAGTTTTACTTGTACAAACACACTTGTTTGAGTACTTTTATAAACGATTTACCAATTATAAACGCTAGTTGCAACAAAACATTGTTCTAATGTTTGCATATAATCTTGCAGGATATTGCCAAAAACATGGAACACAATTTGAAATTTGGAAACAATCATTCAAGCAAGCCATAACGGAATTGATCGATGAAGTGGAGAAAGCCGAACTGTACCTAAAACAAAATGGAACTCAACTCCTAAGTGCTGTATGTAAAACCGTTCTACCATATTCTCAATTTTATTGATATACTTTCTTCCTTATATCTTAGATTGCGACCAACTTTACTTTAGCCATCAAAGGCCAAGTAGTCGGCTATCTAAATAGGATAGTGGATAACGTTGGTACGAACATAGGTCAGTGTGGTCCGTTGAGCAACGTGATCAATGCTACTTTAACTGCGACTTGTGATAAAATCCTACTGCCAATTGTACGTATCGAATTTCCATGCACAATAACAAATCTAGATTTCTATTTTTTTTACAGAACGGATTGTGGTTCGTACTCTTCTGGTCACTATTAATATTCACGAATGCCATTGTGATATCTGTGAAATTAGCATCGTTATACAAGAAGTACGATCCGTATTCTTCTTATGCTGGAGAATCGTAAGTTTTTTTTTTTTTTTGCTTATGTATGATACTATTTTACTCTTCGATATAAAAATATTCTTATTTATCATATTATTGCAAGAGTTGCGAATGGTAGACTTGTGTTGTGCCTGTCTTGTTCGTGTTGTCCGATCGAAGCATACGTGCAAATCATGTTAATGTCATCTCGGTGTTGGTTAAATCGATATATAAGTTTAGTGCCTGGTAATTTGTAAATGTTTAGCGGCTCTTATTATACACTAGACTTGGCAAAATAGAAGGTACATATATTATATATATATATCAATATTTCACAAATTTAGATATAAAAAAACAACTTTGATTTTTTTTGAATAAGTTGGTATATTTGCTCCAGTTCAGAAAGCATCAAAATGATTTGATATCTAACATTGTGAGGAATATAATAAGTAAATGATTCTTTTCTTTATTATGAAAATAATGGTGAGAATTATGCATATCTGTAGCATCTGTAAAGGGTTATTTGTAAGTCTGTAAACATCTGTAATTTTGAAACTTTAAACTCCCATATCTCGAGAACGGTAAGAGCTAGGAGGACTGGCGCGGTGCCAATCGATTTCTCTCGAAAAGACGCTTATTTTGATGTGTAACATGTTGGGGTTATCTCAAAGTTTAGGTGATTTTTTTTTACCGATTTTAAACATTTATGTTTAACGTTTTACAAAACGCGTCCTACAAATAATCTTACAGGTACTACAGAAGTGTAGATTCTCTTCACACGTCTATGAATATTATTTATGTGGGATCAAGATGTATACAGTATCCTCTGCATTCTTTTAGGGGGACACAGCACACCTCAATAGAAATCGATATAAATCTTAGAACGCTCAGTAATCTCATAAACAAGATAATTCTTTTATTTTTTGCATCAAATCAGCAATTTATTTTAAAATCTAGTAAGCGACTGCTTCATCAGTGTTATTATAATGTCATTCTGTTTGATGTTTGATAGGTAAAGCCGTTATTAGGCATTCACTGTTACTATATTACCTTTCAGTGATGTAGATAATGTGTAAATTGTTCTTTTCCAAGGAATGTTACACAATATTTATTATTTTTTTTTCTCACAACATGTTTCGATTACATAGTAATCACCAGGGTTGAAATTTCGGTCCACTTCGAATAGCCGTACTATCAAAATTTATTGCTGCGAGTGTCCGGGAGCTACGTCACAATGCTGGGCGGAGTTAGCGTGCGTAGTTGGAGCGCGTATTCAACACTTTACTCTCAGACTTCGTAGCAGTATTATGCATCCCATACGTATAATGCACTGCCATGAATTACAGTCGCATTAGGTTAGCGTAAACATGCATGTAAAATCGATGCAATGAAAATATAAATAAATATAAAATTAACTAACAAATTTGTTAATTTCTTACTGTAAAAAGCGTGCAATCTTTGCATAAATGATTGTCACAAACAAGTTATATTACATTTTCTTTGTTCTCTAGAGGGAAAACCGTATGAAACTCACAATCAGTGTAGTATATATCAATAAATCATTAAACAATATTATAATTCTAAGCAACTATTAGGTACATTCGTAAATTTTCAAACAGAAATTTTCGCAGATTATCGCGCAGTAACGCTTTGTATTGCTAGAAACTTCTCTAAAAGAAAACCAAAAATAGAATTTTGACCTTCAAAATATAAAATAAAAAACGGAATCTCTAGTGACAACTTAAAATAAATAAAGGAAACTCAGAAATTATTAAATGAAAACGAAAACTAATATTTCTGTATGCACATGCATTTGTAATGATAGTTGCTAGTCGCAGTGTGGCATCGCTAAGTTGGTGGGGACGCGAGAGACTGTGGAGGGACACTCCGAGTAATAAAATTTTGTACGGCAGATGATCGAACGGGACTGAAATTACAAGCCTGGTAATCACCATTAGATGAGTGAGGAAATACCATTACTAATACAATGAAAACACGAATGAATGATGGTATTATGTAGCAAAAACCAAATTTCGAAAAAAGCGAATACAAATGCTTTCTGTTGAATGTAATAGGACACGTGACACAGAACCTTGGTTCATTCAAATACCTTGCAAAATAATTAGTTTCTTAAAATTTTAGCTTTACCATATTAAATAATACATTATTCCATGACTCCAATTATTAAAAATAATGAAAGTTGAAAGTAGTGTCATTAGAGATTAGATTAGATTAGAGATTTGGAGAAACGAAAAATTTATGTTCATTATTAATATGAGAGGTAGTTAAATCTACGCAGATAATATGTAGAATTATTTTCTGTTTTACTGCAAATTTAATATTATGATGGACCTTGTTAATAGTCATAAAAAGAATTAGATTACATCTCGGTAGCATTAAAGCATACTAAAATATCATCTATGTATGTAACATTATCCAAACCAATAAATGCATCTATTAAATAATGGGAGGCACAACATACAATACTGTGCTGTTAATTATTGGAACTTTCCTTACATTTGCTTTATTTTCTCGTACATGGAGTTTTACAAGGGTATTTAAAGTTTATCGATTAATTCGAGGTGTGCTACTACTCAACAAAAGAATTCAGAGAATGAACATTCGATATAAATATTCCATTTTATTTCTTTTTTTACCAACTAGATTCATTTAATATTTAAAAAAGAATTTTATATTCTTTTTCTATATTTTTTTACCATTTTATCTTAATAATAATATTTCAATTTATTTCTTTGATACACGGTATATTACATATTTGGTCTTTAATATAAAATAATAAAAATTATAGAAAGAGTTAGAAAGCAAGGTATTTATTACTGAGCGTTTAAAATGTGTAGATGTAATTGTAATTTATTAAATGTCAATTCTGTAAAATTATTACGTGATATATTGCAATAACACACTACTATTGTATAAGAATTAAGAGTTTTATTTTAAACAATGTATTGCAGGACCAAGAGGTAATTATAGTGACCGTTATTGCAACATTTTTGGCAGTCGCTGTATAATATGATCATTTTATAAATTAACGTAAATAAATCATAAAAATATTTTTTTAGGCAAGGTATTTAATGAAAAAGAATTACATAAAAATCTGAAACATATATAAAAAAAATGTGATTTTAAGAAAATATCAAACACAAAATATACCGTGCATCCAAAGAAATTAAATGAATTGTTATTATCCAACTAGATTGTAAATGACTATAATATCATCCTTATCACCTTGTATATAAACCATATCTGAAAAGGAAATTAACAAAAGAAAAACGCTTTTCTAACTACATAACCTCAAAATCAATTGCCCACACCATTATTTCGACCTAGAGCCGCATTAGGAGAATCAAATATTGTAAATATGAAAGGGGTATAATATAATAATATTTATTGAGCCTAGTTCACACCTGTAGAGGCGTTTTGCAGCCATCCAACATTTGTACCTTCAAACTTGTTTTTTTTTTGCAGTAGACAACACAAATCAAGTTTCGACAAATAACAAACCAATGTTGTAGCTAATTAAAAAACTGTTTAGTGTTATACATTTTCCCAATTTCAACATATATTTTGCCTCCCATCTTTGAATGAATTTCTCCTGTTATAAAGTGTTTTTTTTTTAAATTAGATCTTTTCATATACCAGGTTATTAATACACAAATTTTATACGTCCAAGTATTTATTAAGATCTCAATACGGTGATTTAAATACGTAAAATATCCAATCACTCCAGGAATTTAAGGATTCTCATTTTCATTCAAATTCAAGCTTGAATATAATCTTTTTTGCCAGATATTTAAATTTTAGCAAAATCAAATTCTGCGATATACAGATATATTCCCTCCTAGTGTTTTGTTTCCGTAATGTTAAAACTACACGTGCGAATTAGGCTTCTAGAAATTCGCAGTACACCTAGTTGGTTTCTCTAAACAGTTCTCTACAGCAGAGACAATAACTCATTCTATGTATTTATTATTATTGCAGTGAATATTTGTGTGATGCATATGCCGACCGCGAAATAATCCCGTTGGCAAGGTAAGTTCGCTTCCTGCATTGTGTGAATGAACCATTAGATGTTAAAGCTTTTAGCGGTTCAATTGTCTTGTTGCTTCGTGAAGTCAAAAAAAAAAGAATTAAATGATGCTTAAAAAGAGGATTAAATTTAACAAGTGCTCAAGAAGTCTTTCAATTATTAATATAAAGCATGTAAAAGAGTAAGCAATATTTACTGCGCAATAAATTATAATTATGTACTATTAAACAACATTGAATAATTGAAAGATGTTTTGACCAATAGCCCTTACCAAAAGAAATACTTTAAATTACACAATAAATAACTTGAAAATCGACTAACCTTTTTGCACTATCTAGTTATTCTCTTATTGCTAGCTTAAGTAAAATTTTATCTTTATACATTATTTTATTACCACCAGCAATGGGAAATCCAGTAAAAAAAAGAAGAAAAATAAAAGACAAGACGGAAGAATCGCGAACTATCCACCAGAAAGGGAAGGTGGGGACCACGGACGCAGAGACTATCCTAGCGGTTCAAATCAAGAGAACAGATACGCAGATATGGCGCCGAAGTAAGTTAGCTTTGAAACACATACAGCATTTTTTAGGAAGCATTGCCTACACAGAATTTTCATTTTATCTTGGAACCCACGTGATCGTGTGCTCTCGAACTTGTGCCTATTCAATCGTTAGGGAATCTAAGCATCTAACATCAAACGTCACGTGCTTTTCAAGGCAAAATGAAGGTTCTGTGATTTAATATGGGTTTCATTAGAATTCATATCCAACTAGCAGAGTGACGTAAAATGACGTACAAAAGACGTACTGTTGTGAACTGACTGAATTAAATGAAAAAATGCAAAATTGATTTTAAAATGAAAAGAAAATAAAATTAGCTAGCTCAACGGAAATAGTTTAAATTGAACAAAAGAACTATTAACCTCAGAGTTACCCTCGCGAATTAAAACTTGAATCTAACCACGAAAAGTAAATTGTGAATAAAAGAAATCTGACTTTCTTAATTACCCGAAAAATTGAAAAGGGTTAAAATAAAAATAAAAGAACAGAATTTTTAACCCAACCACGTTAATTAACAACCAAATTTATTTCAACAACGGGTCAAATTCCAACCTGTGCAGAAAAAAAAAAACCGTGAACGGAAGGTTCTGGCCTAAAATAAAAACTGCACTTGACTCTAAATTAAAATAGGACAATGCTATTTCCTATACAAAGCATAAGTTTTCTTTGTTCAGGAAGATTATCCAAAATACACAACCTTTGAATTTCTATCCACGTGGTTTCACAAATTAAAAACAAACTCGTGGACAAATGCAAGAAATTTACATTAAATAATGTCAAAAAACAGCAAAACAAGTAACAAACGAAAAGAAAAAACAATGTACACACATGTTAAAACAAAAAGAGTCAAATGTGAATCAAAACAGCATGAGCATTTAATTAAATTGATTTGACAAGAAATCATTTATTGTGTAATAGGCGTTACAAATTAGGTTTTCTTTTAATTTTTTCTTATACAAAGCATAAGGTAACGCTTTTATATTGTCTGGTATATGATTATATATCCTGATGCAATAGTGTAGAGTATTCCTTCGTACTTTTGATAAATGTGTCTGAGGCGCCAGTAGATGTGGAGTTACAGTATTCCTAATATTGTGAGTGTGGTGTAGCTCATACTTATGAAAAAAGTCTGCATAATTAGATTTAACAAATAATGCACATTCTAGGATATATAACATTAAAGCAAAACTAAAAGCAAGAACAATGCTTCTACTCACCCAAAACGAGGTGATTGATAATTATAAAAGAAACAGCAAAATTGAAAAACGGAAAAATTAACTCTTTAAAAATATAAAAAAAAACTTAGATATCTTCCTAAACAAAAAAATAATAAAAAAATAATAATTGATCTTCTCTACGTGTACACGTTAATACATTAACAATTATTACGATAAGAATTCCTTTATTGGCTATATAAAATTAAATCAAAAATGTTAAATTTACTAAATCAAAATGGATAACAAAATTGAAAAATACGTCTACTCACGTCAGTAGTCGAACAAGGAATTCCTTAACAAATATCTACAATTGTTTTTCTAACAAAAATCCCTCTCTCAAAATCGTACAACACAGACGTATTGCAATTCACCGACAAAATCAAATAGAATCCGCATTAAATCAATACTAGGAAACAATAGACAAATAAATGAATGGAATAATTTTAAAAAAAACTTAACACTTAATTAAATCAAACAACCAACTCATAAACTAAAATTAATCAAAACAAAATTTAAAAAAAAATCTCGGTACATTGAATAACGGCTGAACGAGGAAAACAATAACAACAAAAATTATGCAACTCAAAATACACTCAGCGGTAACGCGGGTTGTCTAACCACAGCAGTACGTAATACACGTAAACGTCACCTTATGTAACTCTGCTAGTTGGGATATGTTGTGAGCTATAACTAAGTGATTTGATTTTGAACAATTGACAATGTTCTAACCATAGTTTATTTTAACCATTCACAGGAACTATTCGTAGTTATGCCAAAATAGATCTGAAAAAGAATAATCATTAATAAAGCTACCATTAAGCAAAGTGTATCATATTCGGTATATTCAGAAATTAATGAATATAAATATCTGTTTTACTTACATTTGATGATCAAATGTCCGGAAACAAATTTCTTTCACACCCTTTTATTCAGTAATCAATAGACATAAATAATCGTTATTCTGTACTCACAACTTCTTCATGTTTCTATACTAGTAATTTGCAACTAAATAATAACTACCATGACATATGCTTTTTATTTATTCGTGAAGCTATAATTAATTTCCTTTATATTAGCTCATTCGCTTATTAACTGGGTCATATTTTATTTCCTGTTTCAGATACGATAAACACATAGGCACTACATATTTCTAACTTATGTGTTGCTTTTGTTCTTTTGTTCTGTTTTTGAGCTTTCGGGTTTTGCTTATTTGTTTTAACCATTATAATATTTAAATTATTATTTATTAAAATAGACCTTGTTGACTGACTATCTTGGTGATTGTATAATATTTAACAACCTGTATATTATTCATGTTAATTTTATCTATATTATTAATCCCTGATAATAAATGTAATATATAATCATTTCACAATCTAATAGAATTCGTCTGATTAAAACATGCGCTTAATACTGGAGACGGCTACATTTGTGATATTGTCTTTAGGCATCGTTGCTTGCATTCTGCTTTTTTTATAGGCAACAATGGGAGGATTTTCCCAACGGGGGGCCTCCACAATATCAGAGAGCCCCGACAGAGTACGAGAGGCCACCCCCTTATTACTACCCAGGCAACAGGTAATACGATCGATTCGAAACAACATCCAATCACCACATGAACACATTTCATTCCAGTGATCAACATTAAACGAAAGGACTGAATTACGTAGGACCCGTATATACACAACCCAAAATAGAGACTGACTCCCCTCCGTTGAGAAAGGACAAATTTTTCGAAAAACTTAGCATCACCCTATATATTATAATGAGATATACATTTTTCACCACGTATGTAAGATTAAGCTTAACGTTTAAGTAAAATAATATGGATAAGACAGGACTATATTTAAATATTAAAAAAGAAAAAAAATAGAAGGCAGAAAAAATAAGGAGTTTATTTCACTCGATGAAACCCCCACTGCGTTACATCATTGCTAGAATCAGTCGTACTGTGAAAAGTTAGTACAAAATGTAGTTGCTCAAACGAGAAAAAAAAATTAAACAAAACCGTAAACAGTGCAATGAAATCCAAAATAAATCGAGGAAGTATTTTTTTTTTGTTCTTAACGGTAATAATCAAAAGATATGAATATTATTAGAGAATGGTGGAAATGCAAGTGAATACAACAATCTATTTGTTCCTTCGAACGACATAGAAGAATATCGATAACATCACGATGAAACCTGTTAACGTTCACTTGTTTTTCTTTGTGATAACGATACATTGTTTAGAGTGGCAAACACAAATCGTATCGATAAATATTAGATCCTTGCGTGCTTTTTGGAGAGATTTCAATGTGGGACGTTTTTTCAGGGACCGATATGAGTTATTTCTAGCAATTTTTAACGTACAACCTGTTCAAAATGTAGCGAGCAAAATTAGTTCCGCCTCCTTGTGACTTGTAAGAAATAATCGTTAATTATTTAGGTGTATTAATACTATTGATTTTTCTTGTATGTGAATGTGTCTTACATTTAATAATCAAGTTACAATTTCTTTATATATGTATCTAAATAACGAGGCAAAACAGAAACAAAATTAAACTCCATGCTTGAAGTTGCAATTCTAACCATTTTTCACAAAACACTACAGTATCTTATTATGCCTCTAGTGACTTCATTACAAATTTGATTTTTATGTTTTTTTTTTCGGTTCTAAAAATAATAATTATGCCAAAATAGAAAAAAATAGTTTCGTATGCTGCAAACACCATTGAAAAACAACAAAAAAAATTAGAAATAAAAGACAACATTTTAAACAAATTTTAAAAGCCCAAACACGTGCTGCACGGAGCAGCTTAGAATTATTTTTTTAAATAAAGAATAATAAGAAAGAAGTTTAGACAAACAAAAGAAAACCATAAATTTTACCAAAATGAGAAACAAAAACAATGAAAAATGAAAAAAAAACACTAATTTATTGCTGCATACATAAAGGATTCAACTTAGACCGACTCTTTTGCATAAAAGTACCTTAGTACAAATTCGATTTTTTTTTTTTTTGAGTTATGCCACTCTTGTTTCCATTTGTATATATTTTTTTTATCTAGATACATTCGTGGTAGTTAGCTGCCATTTGAAGAATGGCAACGGGTGTACAATACAAATAAATTCATTTGCATTTAGCGATTTTTATTTAATTACTGGCTTTGTTCGCGTATCAACCACAAATCCAGCAGAGTCAATTAAATGACTTGGATTGAAATTAGGGATTTATTCAACCAATCAAATTACGTCTGACTCCGATTTGTGATTTCATTTGATGTGCTCCTCGAACGAAGCTATTGATTACTTTTAACACAATTTGCTTGATGATTTTGACAGTTTGTTTTATACGGCTTGTCTTAAGCTGGTTTTACATTTGTCAATTTATTGATCAATTTCTAGATCTTAAAATTGATCAATTTGTAGTTCTTGAACTAGAACTTGTTGCCGTTTTATACTTGTCAATAAATATTAGGATCTTCATAGAGATCAATATCTATTTCTTAAAATAGAACTTGCTGCTGTATTACATTTGTCAATTAATAGAACTTGAAATCGGGAATATTAGAATCGGTTAGTTTCTTTTGTAACGTTCGGGGTGGTAGCGCTCTGTGACAACAGGGATATTATTATTTCTTGGAGTGATGTTGCATACTTAAAACAAAGACGGGTAAAGGTTTGAGGTTAAGCATTCTATATTATATGTATATTATTCATCTGTATTGGTATAACTCAATTTCGCGTGCTACAGTTAACAGTTTTGTTGTTGAAAGATTTGAAATATATTTCTACAATTACAGTAAGTGTTTTCCCTAATTTTGCAATTCTGAATAATCACTGCCAATAAATTATTAAATATACAAATAGTAAATATCGACTGAAATATTGACAAGTGTAACCAGCTTGAGTCAATTATTTCACGAGTACCAATTATTACGGAAATTCCTACAGAATTGAAGATAATTTGATACAAAAATAGAACATGTTCTAAGTATGTTAGTTTCTAGAACTTGATCAAGTTCTTGAAATCAATCAATTTCTTGACACATGTAAAACAGTTGGATGTCATCTTAAACTTGAACAGAACTTTAACTAGAAATTGAACTTAAAATCGAACTAGAAGTTGACAAGTGTAAAACCATTATTGACATGAAGTCCTCCAAGTCGTAGTTATTGATCTAGAAATTGACAAGTGTAAAACCAGCTTTAATCATGAGTTGCACGTGTTCACCGTTGGCGCCATCTACCGGATCTTTTCGGGAAAAATGTTTATCTTTGTATCGGTAAGGTCGTGACAACAAAATCACAATTTAAATGTGAACAAATGTCATATTGATATGATACTGAAGTTATTTCCCGAAAGTGTTCTAATTAATCTGCTTGCTTTCGTCAAAAAACCAAACTATTAATTTTTTGAAGTTGTGTTTTACTTCTTATTGATTATTTAATTAACATAGTTCTTGGGTTACACAGTTTTGTACTATTTAGTTTTGATATAAACCATATAAGCGAGGTTGTCATCAGCTGTGCTGGCCATTACTTTTATTTTAACATACCAGAAAAGTAGTTCTTATGCAGTGTTACCACGTCTAATACAATTGTGCTACATTGTATTACTTTTTGTGAAAATCTATTGCTTTTTTTAGTTTGTCTGAAGGTAGTCTAATAGTATTATAGACGACCCTATTATTAATAATTTAAGCTTTCCTTTTTTTTATACATTCATAAATTCACAATACGGCGAAGAGAAAAGAGACATACATCAATCTATTACCTTTTTAACAACATTGTATTACCCCAATTCAATTTAACCAAGTGGTAACACTGTTCTCAAATGGCATGCAGATATGGCTCGTTACTGGATCTAGTATAACATTCTATCTGTCTCAGTTTAAAGTAAATTTGAATCATTCGACAGGTCGTATAGAGCAAACTGTAAAAGTCATCAAACAGGACGTGACTTACTTCGCTAGCACCATTATCAATTCTTTGAAGCGTCAAAAATACATCATACACAACCTAGAAAATAGCACACTTTTTTTAACAGATGTTTCAGGATTTCTCCTATTAATTTTGCAAAAACAAAAAGCTGTTTTGGATTCGGTCTAACATTATTTTTCCATTAATGTGCGTATAAATCGCCAAATCAACGGTCAACATACGGAATTACAGCTGATAAGCAGTTTAATAAAGTAAAGAGGCGTTTTTTTTTTGTTTTGTTTAAATACTTTTATTTCTTTGAATCCTTAATATTGTTCTTTTTCAATAACTGTAAAAAATAATATGCCAATGTATATATAATCTGTGTCAACTGCTTTATTGGAATGATTTTAGAGGGTTATAGTGCCAAAGGGCCAATCAACACCCTTCAAATCCATTTTTAGTATGTTTCAACACAAATTGAATATCGAATCTTAAAATTCCGATTTTCTAAAATGCCTAACAAATTAGAATTATTTGAGAATTGTTGGAATTAAAATTTTACTTGGAACAAATTTTCTAGTGTAATAAAAATTCCAGTAGATGGCGTATAATCCCGTGTATGCCGGTTTAAATATACAAACAGATCAGCACAAGTCACAATTCTACAAAGCGATTCAGAAGAGTTATAGGAACATTGAATTTGAAATCTCACCAAAGCTAGAATTATATTTTTTTTTCTACTGGAACAGAAAAAAAGTAAAATTCGCAAACTCGAACGAACGAGAATTAATTCCGGATTTGTGTTGGAACAAATTATGTATTTATCTTAGTCTGCCATCTCGTTTAATCAATCTAATATAGTCTCTGATTAAGAGTTTAGGCTTTAAATACCTTTTGCCTCCTTATATTTTAGACATATATAGAAAATAATATACCGTGTGCATTAAAATGTAAGACACACTACATATGGTCTGATAAATAAAATTATATCATACTTCCAACGCTATGTGTAAAGAATGTTCGTAAATGATTAAAAATCGTATGAATAAATGTATTATGTCGATTATAGGTGTGATTAATTTATCGATAAATTGTTTTACAAGAGATTATTACGTTTTTAGTCTTAATTAATAAATTACAATTCATAATAGTTTTAAGGTCTATAATATATATATAGTTAGTAATGATTAATAATCAATTAATTATTATAAAAACAAAGTATTTATCTACAATCTCCATTCTTTAACGGAAAACTTTGATTATTATAATGACTTGTATTACTCAATGTGTTCAGAACATTTGTGGCACATTCTATAGGTTTTAAGAGATCATTTAAATATTGTTACATATTTATATTCACATATTAGTAGGTAGTAAGAATCATACAAAAAAAAAGTATCCTGTACACATATATCTCTACTGTGGAATCTTTTATTATTTTTTTTCATCGCTGTGATCAATGTTTTTATTATTTTTTTTTTATTATATATAGATATATAATCTTAAGAGAAAATGATCTTCGACTGGATTTCCGGATTGGTATTTGTGTGCTTGGTACATTGTACTGTGCTACTACCATGTAATTTATGTGGTAATTTATATAAATATAACTTTGCTGTATAACATTAAAGATCCTTCTCATCTGATGTTCAACTTGTGCTCAATATATACTGGATGGTGTATATTATTTATGTAAAAAAAAAAAAAAACATTTTTAAAGGCCAATATTTTTGCCATAAACGTGTAATACTACATATTATATATTTTTGTTTAAGTGTTTTATTATTATCTTTTAGCATAACGTTAACATATTCCAATGTTTATAATAAATAATTGTTGTAAACATATTTGATCGTTTGATTAAACCATCGTCACCATTAACATACATACAATCCATTTACTTACTCTCGTAGGAATATAATATATATATATATACTATAATAAATATAAATATGAAAAAGATTCATTCCCATTTGCATTGCGAATATTAAAGTTGCAACGTTACGTCTCATCATCTGATTTGGGCTCGACTACGTTCAAACAGGCATCAGCAAACTCCACGAACAAAGGCTCTAACATTGCTTTTTGCATCATTTCGTCTGCATTCTCTGCTTTATCGATTGTTTGTAACAGATCTCTTAAGTGGGGATTTTCTAGTATTTGTCGTAGTGTCCTATCTCTCTCTGAAATATTTAATATTGAAATATATATAATCTTAAAGTGATTGAAATATGGATAGCCTCAATTTTTTATGAAGTAGATTTTTTTTTAAACTATACAGGAGTTGTTTCAATTCATTTATTTATTATTGGAATCTCCGTTAGAGTAGATGAAAATAAAAAACTTGAAAATTGAATGCTACCTACGTTAATAAGAAAAAAAACTATAAAAACCGATTATATAAATAAATATTGTGATGTGGCTTATTTTACGTAAAAATTCCCAAATTATATTTTAACACCGGAAAGCACTTACTTAAAAAAAAGTTAAATATTAAAAACGTTAAAAATAATCAAAAAAATATAAAAAGGGACATGGTTCGGAGAAAATTAAAAAACAAGTCAGAAAAAATCAAAAGCCAAAAAAATACGAAAAAGACGAAAGGCATAAAAAACCGAAAAATTGTTAGAAATATTTTAAAAAGTAAATGAAACAAGGTAAAAAATATTAAAAACTATTAAAGTTAAAACATAACACTCACAAAATTTGGAAAGAAATATGGAAAAAAAGGTTTGAAAAGGTGAAAAGAAACAAAAAAACATCTTTTACGTAAAAATTCCCTAATTATATTTTAACATTGGAAAGCAAAATGAAATATTTGAGAAAATGACGGAAAATTCTAAAAAAATAATAAATGGAAAAATGTTATTATAATAAAAAAAAAAAATAAAAAGTGGGTGCAAGGTTTGGAGAAAATTTAAAAAAATGTCAGAAAAAAGAAATTGAAAAAATGCGAAAAAGAAAAGCACAAAAAAATCAAAAAAAAATATTAGAAATAAATGCAAAAAAGGTAAAGGAAATAGAAAACAACGTCAAAAGCTATTAAAATTAAAAAAAAGCGCACAAAATTTGGAAAAACAAATGTAAAAAAGGTAAAAATGAAAAAAAAAGTTTAAAAAGTGAAAAGAAAATGAAAAAACATTTTTTTAAATAGACAAATGCAAATAAGGTGAAATAGACAGTTATAAAAAAGACACTCAAATTTTAGGAAAACAGAAAAAAAAATAAAAAACCTCAAATCATATTTTAACATTGGAAAGCAGTCAAAATTTAAAAAGTGAAATATTTGAGAAAGTGACAGAAAATTCTAAAAAAATAACAAAAGGGGGTGCAAGGTTTGGATAAAATTTAAAAAAATGCGAAAAAGGCATAAAAAATCGAAAAAAAAACTAAAAATATTTTTAGAAATAAATGCAAAAATGTAAAAAAATAGAAAAATGTTAAAATGGTAATTAATGGTAAAGAAAAAGCGCACAAAGTTTGGAGAAACAAATGCATAAAAATATGGAAAAATACAAAAAATGTTTAAAAGGTGAAAAGAAAATTAAAAAGAAAATTTAAAAGAGACAAATGTAAAAAAAAAGGTGAAGAAATGGAAAAATTATTTAAAAAAAAGCCATGCAGAAGAAAACAAAAGAAAGCCTGAACTTGAAGCTTGTTGCACTTTCTAAAAGTCGAATCTTATTGGTTAAAAATGCTACCTATGTTAATAGGCGAAAAACTAAAAGTCGATGATATAAATATTGTAGTTTTTTTTTTTCTTGATTTGGTTCATTATAATTAATTATAACTTTATGTAGCTCATCCAACACAGTACAGTAAATTCATGTGAACCAATGTGAACAGAATATTGAAACATACTATATGTAATAGAGAACAAAATATAAATGAACTGCAAAAACGGACCATCCAAGAAATAAATGTTTATGATAACTTGAACCATTGAACATTCTTAGAATTGTCAGATAATGTCGATATTACAGAAAGGCTTTCCACATTTCCTTCACTACATAAATATCAATGTGATTTACCTAACAACTTGAGTTTCTGCAATGGAACGGTATCTGCTGTAGGATATCTAACCTCACTAGTTTGGGGCTGTAATTCACTTAGGTTTCTTTTTAACAACATCGCAATTACCTTCTCTATGCTTTTTACAACAGGTCACAGAGCAACTGCAATTAATATGCATAAATAATTGGTTACAATTAGCACTGTTTGTGTGTAGGTTATAAAATAGTACTTACTAATAAATTAGACACGTGGGGCACTTGTATCTACCTTCCCCGTTGCAAATGGTGCAATTTTTCATTTTCTAAGTCGATACTTTTCACTACCTTTTCAGAGCATAATACACGCAAAACTCGCATCAGAAAATACGTACCTAACCTCATAACACTCATATAATTAGAAACATAACGGTTTGGGATTCCGTGCACTTCCGCAAACATTACCTTGAACTTTAGGTAATGAAAAACTGGAGTAAAACACGATGGTAACGCTAGATGTAATATAATTTCTTTTTTAATAGATTCTTTAATCCTCAAATTAAATTTTACGCAATTTGATATAATTTGTGAACAAGAAAAATCGAATAAGAAATACGTATCTATCGATATAGAAAAAAAAACAAGAATAGACGAGGAAAAAGTTTTTAAATCACATTAAGTACTTAAATATCATTAAAAAAAATAGGAAACATATATTATTACATGGCTTACAAATTAAAAAACACTGCTATAAGTATCTATATTATTTCCATGTCTGTATGTTGTATGTTAAAATACCACCAGAGATTAATTAGAAAATAAAAAAATATTTATTGCACATATTCAATCAACAACGGGTGTTTTATCATTTTGTGTTTTTATTTCACTCAAAAATAGAAATTCAAATGCCTCATTTTTTTTTTCAAAAACTATCGCGCCAGCTAGTGGCGTAACATGCAATTAGAATAAATATATTTTAAAATAAAACTAAAATCATTTTAAAACGATTCATTTTACTATTGTATTGGTAATTATAGGTCAATATGTCTGTTATAGCCATTTTCAAGAACTTGCTTGAATATTAACGAATTCAATCTCTTTTTGTCGCTTTGAAGTAATGCAAAATGCGTGTTTCTGGACGAAGGCGCAAAAAAACATTTGGTTATTGGGTGCAATCAAATTAAACATGATTAATAGATTGTAATAATAATTAATAAGAAAGTAGGACGCATTTTTATTATTCAAAATACTCCAAAAT
The DNA here is from genome assembly GCA_004143645.1 of Protaetia brevitarsis. Taxonomy (NCBI): domain Eukaryota; kingdom Metazoa; phylum Arthropoda; class Insecta; order Coleoptera; family Scarabaeidae; genus Protaetia; species Protaetia brevitarsis. The sequence continues at coordinate 212,728 of RXPK01000166.1, forward strand.
TCAATGTTTTTTATTATTGGTACTAGCGCCCTCTTGGTGAGTGAATGCTGAATGTAAAGAATTTGAACAAATAACTGAAATAAAGGGAAAGTTTTAAAATAACTATGTAAAATGCTATGGAATAAATTTGCGTTTTATGTACAATATACACTATCTCTAGAGTGTGTAGCTAATAAACAAAAATATGTCAAGAACGTAAAAAGACTGTAATATGTTCGTATTATTATTCATAAAAGAAACATGAATTCTGCATGAATGTTGAACGAATGAAGCGTAAAAATCTTGCTAAATCCGGAAAATGCTGCATACCATAAACAAATCGTAAACATGTTATGAAACTTTTTTTTTAATTTGCGAGAAAAATGTATTGAAAACTTGAATGTAAGTTCTTATGATAATTAGATACAAGAAGAATCTAAAATAATTACTCACATTTAGTAAAATATAAGCAATTGAAAGCGATGAGATATAACCCCTAACCTTAATGGTCGAATTTAAAGTTTCCACGTGCAAAATCTAATTGTCCAAGAACACTCAACACTCAAGCATTTTTTACACCCTTAAGTACGTCCCATTTTCGTAGAAATCCTCTCTTATGTTTTTTTGCATGTTGCTAGCTAAGAGGTTAGAATTGTAATTCCAGTGATTGACGCCAGTATGTTGGGTTGCCGGCTTGTGACTCTAATGTGATATAGTGCTAAATTATTCTTTTTTCAATGAAAAATCTTGTAATAACAAATCTATAAAATTACCACTGAAATATTAGGCAGTTCTGATGTAAAAATAAAACTTCTCTCGTCACAAAAAAAAATGTATTATTTAAAAACATTTCTTATTATTAATAACATAGCCTTAAAAATATTAATTGAATATTATAACTCGTCTCGCTGAATTGTCCTAGAAGTATAATCGTATAGATCATCTGGTAGATCCACGTTATATAATTCATTGGCTAATTTTAAGTATCTTTTACGTAAATGATGCGCACTAGCTTTGGGTTGCCTGTTCCTGGTGAAAATACCTTTCTTATTGCCACCCACTCTAGTGTATGCTGAAACATAAATCATAATTTTAACGTCAATCCAAGCCACACGAAAATTAAACCTACTTTGAGCCGTCTTGAAGTCGGCAAAGTTCCAAATAAACTCCCCTATGAAGAAACCTTGCTCACGGAGGGTATCAAAGGCTTCGAAATGCTTCGACATCATCTTGACTTGGAATTCCTCAGACCAGATGAATGCTGGGTCCTGGAAAACAACAAATGAAGATACGACTACGCTTCAATTATAAGTGAAGGATTTTCGCACAATGTGGAGACCTTCCATGGTATCAGCTCCATACTCTGACATGAGAACTGGTTTGTTGTATTTCTCAAACCAGGCTGAAGCCTCATCCACGACGTTTCTGGTAATCATGTCAAGGTGCCCGGCGTTTGATACCAAGCGTTGTAGCGATTGAAACTTATAACGTCTAAATGTTGACCCTAAATTTTTTTTAAATTAAATTTTAAGGAAGGAGCAGGTGTAGACGTAAGTACATACAGCATAGTCTTCATATACGCTTCTTGATAAGGCTATCGTTATGGGCCTTGATCTATCTAACGACCTCACGTGATCTGCTACTTTCCTAAAATCAATAATCGATCATTGCTAACGACTGAAAATTTGCAATTTACCCGAAATAAACTCCAGATTCCTTAGTTTGTCCTAGGTTCATTGGCTATGGACCACACTATGACGCTAGGTCTGTTCTTATCGCGCGCTATCAATTCCGTCAGAGAATGTTGATGGTTCTCCAGTAGAGGTGTCGAGAATATCCTATTAAAACATATCTTCAAATCAAGTTCTGCGACGTAGGTAGCCGATGCAACTCACTCTGTATTGACGCTAGGACATTCGTCTATGATCATTATGCCTAATCTATCGGCCAGATCCATGATCTCATCGGCGTACGGATAGTGTGAAGTCCTGTACGCGTTCGCCCCTATCCATTTGATCAAGTTGTAATCTCTGAGAATCGTGGGCAGGTCCAAGCCTTTTCCTCTGATGTCCGAATCCTCGTGTCTGCCGAAACCGTGCAAGTAGAGAGGTTTATTGTTCATGAGCAAACTGGTGTTGTTCCAGGTTAATGTTCTGATACCCACGGGTTGTCGATAGATATCCATGAGGTTTCCATCAGCAGATAACAGTTGAACCTGTTGGGGTTCGCAATAGAATGTAACACATATATTGCAGTGTGCAGCAACAGCACATTATAGTCTTTTATTGCTCTGGCTGTATGCTAGATAATGACTTTATATATTGGGGATGTACATGTTCCATGTAATTACATGGAATACTCTCTATATTTTTATAACATTATAGATCTCTAACCGTACTCCATTTATTCCCAGATTATCGAAGTTTGGTTTGGTTTGAGTGGTTGTTTTCGACTTCCAACTATTTCCCTTAAAAAATTGAAAATCCGACAGAAATGATTCCTATGCGCAAACACTTTTAAATATAACAATATTTTTTTTTTGTGTGTGAATTCGTTGAGATTAGGTGATACGATGTAAGCAGTATTCTTTATATTGCGAAATAATTAGGTGGTCATCAGAGAGGTATTAACTTTGCCAACTTTAAAATCATTCTTGTCGATTTTGTTAAAAAGGACGTCTTTTTGTATATTGTTACGCGCGCCGATTTAAATTAGGTTATTAACCACGCTCACAGATGGCGTTACACGTATAGCGGAGATCGTCTTAGATAATGAAAGCGCTCATAGAGGGTGCTGCATCGATTCACAATCGAAGTTTCTAATGCCTATGTTCGGGAAAGGTATATTTCGTGCCTCTGGTTGCAGAAACAACAATTCAGTTTCTACAATAATTTCAAAATTATCAATGAAGTAATGTTATATATTGTATAATAACATTATATTTATAAAGTTTGCGATTAAAGAAAAATAAAACAAAGTTATTTTTCTTTACAAAGTTATTAAAGAATGAAAAGCACACTGGAGAGCGTTTGTTTTATGTGAAAATATAATATAATACAATAATTTCAAAGTTATTAATGAAGTAATGTTATATATTGTATAACATATGTAATAAAACAAAGTTATTTTTCTTTACAAAGTTATTAAAGAATGAAAAGCACACTGGAGAGCGCTTGTTTTATGTGAAAATGAACTAGACTAAGGATATGATAGGGTACTTATCTTCATATCGGGAGAAGTAAAAACGAATCCTGTTTTAACCAATAAACTTTATAATGAACAATAGGCAGATATATAGAAAAGAAGGTTTTTGAAAACTAATAACGAGATGTTTCCCTAATAGTCAAATTTAAATTTCCCGCAATTATTCTTAGTAACTTCAACGTTGAAACATAAAATTACCTACCATTTTGTACTGCATTGACGGTTATTTTAATGCCTTTACGTTGAATTCACTAAAAATTCTGGCGAGAAATTTAAATTTAGCCATTAGGGTTTTTGAATTGCGAAGAAATTCGAAAGAACGAAAAGAATTAAAAAAGAGTAAATGAGTTAAAGTAACAGTTAGCAACTAATGAAGATCCACACACAAATCAAGGAAATAAATACGTAAGAACACAGGTGTAATGGGATGATGAATATTAAAATAAAAATTTTTGAGAAACTGATTAATAATTTAGTTACAAAAAAAAACAGTTGCAAAATTTATTGATAATCAAAACGAAATAATGTTTGACAGGTTTGAAGATGCTCTTTCAACGACAATTAAAAGCTGCATCTCTAATAGCCAAATTTAAATTCTCCGCCACAATTTTTAGTGAATTCAACGTAAAGGCATTAAAATAACTATTAATTTAGTACAAAATGGTTGGTAATTTCATGTTTCAAAGTTGAATTTATCAAAAATAATTGCGGGAAATTTAAATTTGGTTATTAGGGATGCCTCTTAGATACTACCGAATTAATCATAGAATACCATAGTTAAATAGTACAATATTCAATATCATTGACGTAAAAATAGAAGATGTGCATTACATATATAATGATCACTCTTCAATAAGATACATCCATACAGGCACCATTAAAAAAAATCTTTCAAAAATTACCATCCATGCACCCTACCTATGACGTTTTGTCTGTACAGCTGAGAACAAACAAACTTTTTCTGATTAATTGCGAAAATTAATAATTAAAAAGCTACCGAAATCAATTTTCAGACAATGTTAAGGTATTGTAACGAACACTCAATAGAAGTGTGAGGCTAGCAGCAGCTCTCATGATAGCAATAACAATAAGGTTATTTACATCTTCACCATTTTGGTTACATCATCAGGATCTTACTGCTTCCGAAAAACATTTTCAATTTTGCAAATGACAATGAATCAAATCAACAAGGAAATAAGAATCTTCATCTGCTTTTTATTTAAATTAATTAACTTAAAATTTTGATTATCCCGGATTATTGTGGAAATTCATAAAAAATCTAATCTGATTGAGTAGAAATGTAATTCTGCATAACTTCTAGTTATAATATGCAGGTTGTTCTGTTAATATAACAAAATCGAGCATTCTGAAATCGATAAAGTCAATACTTCCTGACGAACACTCTGTATATCCGATGATAAATACTGCTGACATTCTCAACCAATATCACAACTCTAATCTCCACAATAAGTTTTATTGATACAGAAAATAGAATGTTTTTCTTAATACAAACAGATTATTTCATAATTTGGCGATAAACGGAGTGTATGGTTTAAATTTAAAACTTTAATGATATGAAAAACATATACGGTGTTCTATTTCAAAAAGTTTCACTGTATGAAGCATCCATTTTTTAAGATGGACCTGAATTGACATTTTATTACATGTCCAAAATATGAAATGGTTATTCCCAAATAACAACATTTCAATTTTCCACAATCATATTTAGAACTTCAACGTTTCATTTTTTTTTCGTAGTTGTAATATTGAAGTTACCAAATATAATACTAGTATAGTATAATATTTATATTGTATTTGAAGTTACTAAACGTAACTGTGGGAAATTTAAATTTGGATTAGCACACAACCCGAGAAATAAAAGACGGATGATGGCACTATGAACATGGTAGGTACCCTTAAAGTGTAGAGATATCCCGGTTCTGGATCCATCAAATAAGGCCACCAGAGTTTGGCATCTTCCACAATTAAAACTCCCTTCAAACTACTGCCTATGGCGACGATAATACCATCTCGATCCAGCAAGGATACGCTAACATTCAGTGTATCGTTTTCATCCTGTCCCATTATGGTGATGTCATAGTCGATGTATCCTGCAGTTCCGAACTTTAAACATGGATTTGCGCGTGAATTTTTTGATTTCTACACCATTTCTTACCATTGCCATTGGCGTCTATGTCGGTATTTACTGTGATATCGTCAATGTAAACTTTAGGAGTGGTGTATAGGATCACAGGTCTATGTATTCCAGCGTAATTGAAGAAATCGAAAGTGTAGGTCTGTTGGAATGTTGTGCCATTATCCCTAATTATATGAAAAAAAGGTAATATATTGTAGAATTCACACCACTGATTCTAAGGCCTTACGTTTCTGCTTGGACGACACTTCCTTGGGGTACTGTGGTACTCAATAAGGTATTATCACAAGCCACGGTTACTCTATTTTCCCTACCAAAGATTAACAGAGAGGTGATTTCTTTTTGGAAGGGTAGATGCCCCACCTCATGACTCATCGCCAATTCCCCATTGATATACTGTTGGATGGGAAAGATAGAATGAAGATCTTTTATTTTTGTAATAACTCCCTTGGCAAAATTTAAATTTCCCACAATTATTTTTGGTTAACTTCAACAGAAAACCATCAATATAACTAATAGTAATCTAATACAAAACCATTGGTAATTTCGTGTTTCAAGGTTGAAGTTACTAAGAATAATTGTGGGAAACTTAAATTTTGCCAAGGGGAAACCCACATACACTACAACATATTCAAAGAATATTCGTACAATCTACAAAAGATAGATATATATTTAAATATTTCTGATTGGAATATGCATTATATTAATATATTTTTATTAATATAATCCATATGCATTTATTAACTTTTCCCCAAATATTTTTATAAACGCTACACCATTTCGTTGCAGAAAATGTACTATGCTTTCAGAAAAAGTTCAACCCCCGTGACTTGTTTTAAGTATGCAACCAATCTTGCAATGTGGTACTAACCTAACAAAAAATTCCCTGATTTAAAAAAGGCGGCAAAAGAGTATGTAAGTGTCACTTGTCAAAATGAAGAGTACGTACCGGACCTAAATAGGAATATTTAATTCGTTACCAACGTAATATTTATGCAACCAAAGTTGCACCTCATAAAAGTGGTCACGTGGGTTGAATCTATTTCTAAAAGCCCCGTACAACACGAAAAATGTCAATGTGTTAATAACTGGCAAGCAGGCAACCAATATTATGCTAGTTATTTGACGTTTGACATATTTACACTATTATTTTTTATTTTTCATTAAGTATAAACAACATAACAAGGGTTAAACCTTTATTTCATCGCATGTTTTCAGAATGACCACGTTGTTTAAGTTGTCTTTCAAAGCAATAAACAAGACAGAATTTGTGAACTAGGGTTGACAAGTGTGTACTTGCTACGTTTGATACAGTTATAATATTTAAATACACTTTACATTAAATTGCGCTTTGTCAAATATCGTGATTTTTGGAAATTCGTTGCTTTCAAAATGAAAGTATTTTGTTATACATTTGTGTCAATGTGAAATTAAAATATTTTAAGAATATTTTAACGGGTAAGTGATGTTGTCATGTAACAAACGGAATTTAAGCTATGTTGCTATAAGAAGAATCACAGGAAAGAGTGAGGCAAAGTACAATGAATGAATAAAAATACAATTCAATAATTGGTGTTCTCTGGCTTAAAACATAACCTAAATAGTGCAAACAACAACACAAAACCACTATTTGAAAGGAGGATGTGATTTTACCAGTTAGTAAACTTGGCTAGTTTATATACTAGCAGCTGGTTTACAGAATAACCAAGCAGCTGGTTTATTTATGAGAAAATTGATTTTTTAATAAATCCCTAATTGCCAAATTTAAATTTCCCGCCACAATTGTTAGTGAATTCAACATGAAGGCATTAAAATAACTATTAATATAGTACAAAATGGTGGGTAGTTTTATGTTTGAAGTTACTAAGAATATTTGCGGGAAATTTAAATTTGGCTATTAGGGATGTAACATGATTATTTGATGGTTATAGTTTAAAACAATACGATTCTTTTTTGCAGATACTTTATCCATAACTTTTTTTTTCATTTAAGTGTAAATGCTTAATTTTGTGATTTTGCAAAATAAAAATAAAAAAAAAATCTTTGGGGCTAATATTAAATACATGGAAATATATTTTTTCACTGTTCACCTAATATTCTCAGAATATATCTTGTGCTATAGTTGGGAACCCACGCACACTTACGATTTGGGCAGCATAATGTACAGACGAAAATCGGAGCCAAATACGCTGACGTTGCCAAGAATTTGGTATGAAGAAGCCTCTGTCGTACCAAACTATTCCCAGATGGTCCCTGAGGTCTGGATTTTGCGTAATATCGTTGTAACTTGACGGTACAGGCATCAAATACACTTCAGCGTCAATCTGTTAGTTTAATCTTTATATAATTGCAAAAAAAACACAATGATAGTCTTATAATAACGTACCGTGGTCAAGTGCCTTTTGTACCAGTAATCCCTGAACCCGATTGGGGATCTGTCAAGGGACTTGCGACGAAATTCCATATCCCATCTAGAAACGGTTTCTCTAATTTCTGATGGTTTAGGGTATAGTAGGCCGGCGTGGACGATCTTGATGCTAGTACAATTATTGTTATGGAGAATAATTGACATATCGCAGGGAATTTTGTGGACATATTTTAAACTAGAACAAAATATTAATTCAAATTATTAGCATTATTTATACAGGTTAGTAAGATATATTCCACATAGCCAAATTTAAATTGCCCGCAATTATTCTTAGTAACTTCAACGTTGAAACATAAAATTACCTACTATTTTGTACTACATTGATAGTTATTTTAATGCCTTTACGTTGAAGTTACTAAAAATAGTGGCGGGAAATTTGAATTTGGCTATTAGGGATGTCACATTTCGCCCATGGCTTTAGGAAGTCAGTAATATATATGTGGAAGAGCGAATGATTTTGCTGAGTTTAAAACCGAATGAGAAAATGTGACAAACTGATTCCAAATACTTATTTTTGCGAATTAACAGCAATTAAGGTTTTTTATTGATTAATTAAGTGGTCAATGGCGCCACCATGATTGGTTTTTTAAATTTTGAACTAACTTTTAAAGTAAAAATTTGTCATTAATAATAAGGGTAACATTTTAAATAGGTATTAGATATTTTTGAAATATAAAAATTGTAGAAGAGATCATCATTATAAAATACACAAGTTTAGATAATGTTAGATTTATTACTAATTCAAAACTTGTAACGCAATCAAAATTCAAAAGGACGCCACACGTTTTAATCGAGTACTGTTTTCAAGTGTAGTTTATATTACTTTATTATACAATAAATAAAGAGTTCACGCTAAAACTTTTATTTTAAAAGTAAATTTAATAATAAAAAAATATGCTTGCAAATTATAGAAATATATCAACCCTAGTAGCAAAATTTAAATTTCCCACAATTATTCTTAGTAACTTCAACAGAAAGACATCAAAGTAACTAGTAATCTAATACAAAATCATTGGTAATTTCGTGTCTCAATGTTGAAGTTACCAAAAATATTTGCGGGAAATTTAAATTTTGCTACTAGGGAAGTAAAATGCAAAGGAACAATGCAGAAGAAGTTTAAAAGAAGTTACTTGAAAATGCTGTAAAACACGCAATAAAAATACACTATAAGGTAATGTTCAGCTTATAATCTAACCTAAAATATCTAAAGAAGAGAGAAAAAATAAAGTGAAATTATAAGAAATTCGATTCTGTAGCAAGTATATATGTGTCCTTGATTTTTTTACGTTTCCTTAGATCGTATAGTACTCAAGTTATAAGCAAAAACCTCTTCCCATACTTTTTTTTTAAGATGACGCCCTAAGCGATGGCCTAATGCTTGAGGATTCTCGATTTTGAACTGTCGTTTAAAAGTGACATTTTACTGGACCATTCAGTATAATTTGTTGAATCTTTTATTTTGAAAATCAAACTAAATAAATTTTACTAACAATTGCATTAAAACATAGCATACCTTAATATAATATTTATAAAAACAGCAAAAACTACCAACTTTAATTTTAACGTGCACAATGCTATATATATTGTAAATAAAAATATTTTCTGTTGTTATCTACTGCGGTATAAATAAATTATCTTATCATATGTATTCAGGCGACTTTATTATACTTTTCCTGTGATTAATTTTGATAACGCAACCCCATCTGAACAATCATCCAAAAATACGAGCATTGTACCTCCAGATACGTCTCAGTTCATTTCTTTAGTATTTTTAAATTGCGTGCCAATTTAAGTTAATTCCAGCCAAAAAGGTGTACTGTAGTATAATATCTAAAAAAAGTCGCCTACTACAACCACAAACCACGGTTTACTCACATAGCCAAATTCAAAGTGCCCGCAATTATTCTTAGTAGTGAAGTTAGTAAGTAAATAGTAGCGGGAAATTTAAATTTGGCTATTAGGGAACGGATGAGCCATCGGGGTCTAAATTTCTAAGCCTAATTTCACTTCAAACAACAGCCTTCCAATATGGCAGTTTGTTATTGTTTACATTCGTACCTACATTTTTTGTTTGTTTGTGTTCAATTTGTGTATGTATACATTTGTTTGTTTCAAATATATTTGTTTTGTTAAGTTGGCAACGATCATGTTTTTAAGATAGACTACATGTAAGAGAGAGAGAGTATCAATCGGTAGTAATAAGAAGAATGTTGTAAGATAGAACTGTATTACTTGTGCGTGTAAATAAATAAATAAGTAACTTAAATTGTTTGTATTTGAATCATTACAAATTGAACATTTCCATCCCGCTCGATGTAAAGTGCGCTTCCTACCAATATTTAACAGGTTATGGGCCCAGGCAGAAACACATAGTGAGGTTAAGAAAGAAAAAAAAACGCGCGAAATTGAGAAAGAAGAATAATGATATCGAAAGAAAAATATGTTATTGCTCCTTTTGCTGGAGAAAATTCACTGCTTGGTCATTTAGAATAAAATCATATTAAGAGAAGCTGGTGTTATTAAAGCAATAGAGGATCAGAATTTTCTGTAGCAGAAAATAATCGAACTTGTGAAGCGAAAGCTCAGGCTATCATTATTAGTGCAGTAGCAGATAGTCACTTAGAATATTTAAAGGAAGGACAGCATACAATATGTTTAAGAATTTAGAAATAATTTCAAAGCGAAAAGTGTACGTAGTAGATTGTATTTAAGAAGAAAATTAAATGAAGAAAAGTATAATGAAAAGAAACCGTTAATAGATCATTTAGTTAAAATGGAAGAGATGTTTCTCAATTGAAAGATGCAGGAAGCGAGTTACTAGAGGAAGAAAAATAATTATGTTTTGTTGTCAATGCCTAAAAGGCTATGAAATTGATTACTGCACTGGAAACAAGGATGGATTGAAACTAGATTTACTAAAAATAGATTACTAGGAGAAGAAGAGAAAAAGAAAAAACTGCAAGTAATGGAAACACCAGAGAGTTCGTTTTTATGTTATATACATGTGGTAAACCAGGCATAAACAGTACCAATGCAAGAATGTAAACTATCGACAAGAATATGGTGGAGAGCGACAAAGTCAAGGAAGAGATTACAACCAACGAGGTAATAGTCGAGGAAGAGGCAACAATCGAGGAAGAATAGCAGTCGAGGAAGAGTTACAGTCAAGGAAGAAACTATGGAAATGTCATGGAAGCTACAGTCGAGGAAGGGTCAAACTCCAAGATCATTGTTTGCTGACAGGTCTGCATCGGGTGACATTGAACAAGATGATGAAGCATTCCTCTGTGGTGATGTGTATAAATGTGAAGTAGCAGATTCAAACATAGAATGGTACATGGATTCAGGTAGTTCAGACCATCTGGTAAACACAAAATCCTTTTTTGATGAATATATTGAGTTGGAAATACCAAGTAGAGAACAACTAGCGGATGTTTTCACAAAACCATTGTGTAAGACTTTATTTAAGTATTGTATTGTAAATTTAGGATTATGTAATAAAAACACGAACGTTGAGGAAGAGTGTTAAGTTGGCAACGATCATGTTTTTAAGATAGACTACATGTAAGAGAGAGAGAGTATCAATCGGTAGTAATAAGAAGAATGTTGTAAGATAGAACTGTATTACTGTGCGTGTAAATAAATAAATAAGTAACTTAAATTGTTTGTATTTGGAATCATTACAAATTGAACATTTCATCCCGCTCGATGTAAAGTGCGCTTTCCTACCAATATTTAACATGTTTAATTGTTAATTTGTTTTATTTTTAATTAACTGAAAAAATATAACGTATTTATCTTGACAGTATTCTAAATGGAACGCAAAAAAAATGTTACACATTATAAAGCTAAGGAGCTAAAGTTTTACAATTAGATTAGATTTAGATTAGATTAGTTTCAACACTAACTGCTTGAAAAAGTTATTACAAAATATAACAAAACCATCGTAGAAGAAATAAAAAAAAATTAAATGCAAATTAAAAGTCGGCACTTGTTTTGTGTCTACAACGTCTACTATATCTAAAAAAAAGATCATCATCATTAGGTACTTGTGAGGCAATGTCAAAAAAAAACAATCGAATTGTAGAAGTTGCGATTCAAAAATATTTTTAACTTCCAGAAACGCCTACAAATATACCTCAAGATAAATTGAGCGCCAATTTAAGCTAATTCGAATTATAGAAATCGCGATTTTTGGCATCATATAATTACTAAAAAAAGTGATTTTAAATCTAAATGCATAACCGAAATTCTTTTTTACATATTTCATTTATGAAACACATGAATTGGCAATTTGCCAATAAAATGAAATAGTAACATCCCAGGTCAGTGGCGTAGATGATCCATAGAATCAGGGGGCACGCATTATTTCGCTTCGTATTACTTTTCGGCCATTTCTGAATAGATATTAGATATTTGATATTATAGAAAGCCCCCTAAAAGTTGTGCTTAAATTTAATATCTACGCCGCTGTCCAGAGGTGTAGCTTCCACTAGGGCATTTACATTCACCGAAAACGCAAAAAAAAAACTATTTTTAGGGTATTTTTTTTTATAAGTATTATTGTGTTTATACCAAAATTTTTGTTTATTTTCCGAAAAGAAATCCCTCTACAGCAATTTTAATACACGGCCCACTGGCCCACTCCAAATTAGCTACGCCACTGGTAACATCTTTAATATAGTAGTGGAAAGAAAAAGTTTACAGAATAGCATCCTTTTACGGTCAAAGGCAGATAATTTTTTTTTTAAATCAAATTAATAGAAGAATACAATTAACACATTCCAATATTTTAAAATAAACAAAAAAAAAAAAACTAGTATAGTAAACTAAAAATGATGATGACTTACTTGCTTGAACTTTACGAAAATCCTTTTTGGATATGCCACGATTTTGCGGTCCTACCCACACTTTAAATAATAACTGCCGCGCCGCGCTCAATTACCATACACACCGCTAATACGTCTCGGCGTGTATTAAAAACAAGCAGGCTTCGAATAATATTCAAATACAGGCTGTCTGGCCGACGATACAAACAAATTAACTGGACGCATAAACAGTCCCCCCGATCGCCTGTCCGTATATAAGCTTGCATTTTGATGGGAATGAGCCCTACAATACTGCAAATGGTCGTTTAATGTAAGTAATTTATTGATTTTTTAACGTAAATCGCGTTAGAATGTCGCCGACAGAATTATTTAAATCCGGTAGGTAAGTATATGGATGGGAATCTTCTTGTTACTTATTACATTGCTGTAGTTAAATATATATACCGAGTGAAAGTTCTTCGTGGAATTATCTAAACCAATAATTGTAAGATACAAATTACAAAACATACATTGAAATTATTTTAGCAAACAGATATATACATGTCAATTCAGTCTTGTAATTGAAATACTCGGTAAATTGCTTCATGTGAATGCAAACATAAACATAATTTAAATTACAAGGAAGTTTTTTTAAATTCAACCAATAACTCTCATATGCAGGACCAATAGAGGCGATGTTTTAGGATAACAATCAATAAAATTTTCAAAATTCAAATATGGCGCAATTATTTTTAGTACATAACTTCAATTAAAAAAGTCACTAGGAACGCATTACAAATTTGTAGATAATTTCAAGTTTCAAATGTTTAAGTTACTAAAAAATATTAATTATATGTGACGTTCACTTACCCATCTATAACAGATTTAATCGTAGAGATTATGAATCAAAATAATTCTAAATAATATAATGAACTAGTAACTTCAATGGAAAAAAGTCACTAGGAACGCCTTACAATTACAAATTTGTAGATAATTTCAAGTTTCAAATGTTTAAGTTACTAAAAAATATTAATTATATGTGACGTTCACTTACCCATCTATAACAGATTTAATCGTAGAGATTATGAATCAAAATAATTCTAAATAATATAATGAACTGAAATTCACAGCTACTTAACAATACATGAAAATTAATAGATATACAACAAAACCTGACAAAACCCATTGAATAGGTTGACTGGATTGACATTTGTTACGCATACTCAAACTGTAAGTAAAAAAACATTTCGCACTTTTTTCAATATTTAAAATAACATTTTATGTTATACCTTCACCTGTGTTTACGATAAGCAAACAAATCAATTTTTCTACTAGGTATATTAATACGAAGTTTGCATTTAAAGACACATCTATGCAATTCTTTGTTATGTTTAATTTTTCTTTAATTGTTATTTCCGTTAATTTAAATTAATAGAGGTATAATATAGTGAATGTGCTAGTGTTGACGGATTTTGGAAGATCATTGAACCAGACAACCAGTCTTACGTGTTGTGTCTTAAAGAATTTTTGCATAAATTTTCTTTTTATCGTTAACGACTGTAAGTTTGTCGAGAATTTAAATAGGAAATTTATTAATTTACAATAGGCAAACGGGGAAAAAAAACGGGTTTCTCTTCGTGACAACAAATCCTATACTATGTATGGATGTTTCTAAGTTTTTAATTAAAGCCAAACACACACAAGAAAAATAGGAAAAACCGTTTGTGAAATAACAGGAAATTATTGTTGAAGGACTTGATTTTCCTTTTTTATGTTGTAAGCAAAGTCGTTGGTTGTTTTGACCGTGAACTGTAGGCGTAGGTGAGTGTTAATTCTTTCTTTTTCATTGTCATGTTGTATAGGTAAATACGTACTATCGCTACAGTTTTAAATAGAAGCAGATTTATACAACGGATTGATAAAAGCAAAATTAAATTTAGATAAAATGTGCATTTCACTTAAGCAAATTTTTGTTTATTTTAAGATAATTCTGATAATGAATGTGTCTGATATACCTACACTATATTTACAATTCAATTATCTGTTTTATGTTAATGAGGAGAATGGTAGACAGTTTAAAAAAGAATTGAATTAAATGTAATGTAGAATGTACTTGTATATTATTATGTTTAGTTTAATGTAATTCACACCGAATATATTTTACTTTGGGAGATTTAGCGGTGGATTTACCAATTTTAGAAGTAATTTACAGATATAGGTACCGACTTTTTTGTAACTTTATTTATCAATTCTATAAGGAATTATTTTATTATTATGTCATCAGTATTTATATTCTTGATCTGACGATTCATTAATAATTCAATTGAAAGTAAAAAGGCATTTTCATATTATAAGATGATATAAGTATTTGTTGACAGTTAATTAATCCTAACCTCAAATTATAACACTGGCAAATAAGTTTAATTCAAGGTTATCAACCTCAAAAATTATCCCTAAATTATTGATTTTAAATAACCTGAAGTATTTTTAAGGAGCCCGGAGTACTTATAAAAGGCGTTGATTAGCATAAACAAGTCCTTGTTTTACAATGCAATATTTTTTTGCTCTTCGTATGGGCCGTAGACAAAAAAACAGTTTTGATATTATTTTATTTAGTTTACACTGACAATGAATGGTAATGGGTGTGGCTATCAAAATGAAATGCTTGCGAAATGACAGTAAAAAAGTCCGCTCTGACACATTCATCTCTTTTTTATATATGTACTTCATTTATTTGTATTTTATTGTTATTGGGTATTTATTATGCAGAAATTATGAAACAGACTGGTGTATGAAAGTATATGAAGGAGAAATGGAAACGTAGGAATAGATAAGTATAAATAATTATTATTACATGCGTGCTTCTTGTTGATAAAACCTTGTTTAAACATTGATTAAACAAGTTTTGAAGATATCTAAACTGCATTACTGCATACAAAAAACATTCATATGTGTTTGTTGTTACTTTTTTAGTTACTGATATGAAGTTAGTGAACTATTGACTGTGTGTGCAAGTGATAATAGCTGTCATTATCCAAACAACCGATTTGAAACAAACTAGCCGTCGCAAAACGAGATAATTTTATCAACAATTTTTTTGCTATTTCTTTTCTAAAGAACATATTTTGATTGATTAAAATGGTATTTAATATCGAAATAAAGTAATTATAAGGTATTTTACTATGTATATGTTTACATTATTATATATATTATTTAAAAAGAGTTCCATTATGTAATTAAAATCAAAAATTATTTATGAGAATTTAGAGAATCTTGGTTAGAGGAGTATTTTGGACAAATAAAGCATAAAATAAAGTACTTATCAAACATTTTAAATGTATTTTTATTGTGTTATTTAAAAATAAAGTTTTGTGATTATGTAATTATAATTTATTCATATTTCAAGAATGCAGAGCCATCTGTTACGTTCGAAATGTATTTAGTCGAGTTAGTTTACCACAATATGTAAACTAAATATAAATAAAAAATATATTTTGATGTAAAAGATGGATTTAACAATGGAAAAAAAAATTATTATATTAGATTATTATTTAAAAATTCTAAATATAGTTTTATGATAATTCAAACTTATTTTTTCTATTTTGCGTTCATAAAAGCGCAATTGTAACACGCTTTTGCGTATCGAAAAGTGCTTCATTGTGATACGCCTTTTTTCATTTCTATAGGTTGGCTGTATTGAATACATTATGACAGAAAGCAAAATTGACGTTTAATGCATGTAAATTGTAAATACTTTAAGGCTGGGCTATTTGTGGTGGGGGAAGGTGATTTCGTTTGGGAATAGCTTTTGTCGTTCAGAAAAGTTAATTAATAAAGAATAAAAGATCAAACGATTAGAAATTAATAGGTGCACCATTTGCTGGTATTCATATTAAATAATTTTGTTGTGTAAGCGAGAAAACTGTAAAAAATTAAACCCAACCCAGCACATGGACAGCCTAAATTCGTACATTATAGCAATTTCAAGCAAATTGTAAACAATTTATTAGTTTTCCGAAAAGCTATATTTAACCATATTCAACCGGTGTGAAGTTGCAACATGGTTTGGAGAAAGGTAGAAAGGCCTGGAAAGGCTCTCGAAACCTTTGGCACTTACTCAAGAGATGGCAATGCGGGTGATTTTGTTTTTAATTTAATAGGAAGAATTGTATTATTTTGTGAAATATATAATGAAAATATTTATTTAAGTATCAAGGGCGTAAAGTAATAAATTATTATTGAGGAATATCAAGTGGCATTGTCATGTTACGTAGCTTCCGTAGTTTTCATATGCACCCAACTAGAAACGCAACCAAGTAAACACCAAGCAAGAACGAAGAACGACTGCTTTGCACGGTGTTTTTGTTACCGTAAAAATTTGACATATATACATACATACAATATATTAATTTTATTTACTTATTTCGGCATTATTGAAGGAGGTATACTAATATTAGAGTTTTCGATTGTACGATCGACTCTCAAAAGATGACATAGGGAAATAAGCCATTAGGAAACATAAGGAAAGATACAACTGCTTTAATCTACCAGCGATTGCGCGTGCGCAGATTCTAAGAATTTTAATATTGAATTCTTCCGCGGAAACTATAAAGTAAAATTCTACGAATATAATCACTAGCCGAAAATTTGCGGTACTTTTGTCGCATAACATCTAGGGATTAACTTTCGGAGTGATTATCGGCGTATATACTTCTCCTTTGTTGCTTATATTAGCCATCGATTATTGACGGGTGTTTTGATGGTTAATTTACAAATACAAAACAAAGTACTTAAATGTGTTCTTGTATAATTATTTGAAATAAATTTGCTGAAGCCATTACTTCGATTACAAAGACTGTGTACGTTTAGTTTTATAAGAATTTTGTCAATGTGGACGTATAAAATAATTTATCACACATAAATCCACTGGCAATTATTTATATTAACAAAGTCTAAAAATCATACCCTTGAAAAATTGCTACCTTTTAAAAAAAATATTCTTTCTATTGCTTTTTCTCATGGCACAAATCATTATCACATGTTAATTAATTCTTTTATATTTGATAATAATACTCTGTAACTCACTAATACCTGCTTTATTTGAACATATGATTCGTAGTTCGCCTCTATTTCGCCATTTACCCTCTTGTTTATGCTAAAGTATTTACGTAACTATAATATTTACGTCTGGAATAGATGCGAGGATAGACCAAATGACATCATTGCATACCCCCTTGTCAAAATTTCAATTTCCCACAATTATTTTTGGTAACTTCAACAGAAAGACATCAAAATAACTAGTAATTAATACAAAACCATTGGTAATTTCGTGTTTCAATGTTGAAGTTACTAAGAATAATTGTGGGAAATTTAAATCCCCTTCGCGCGCGTTGGTTCACAATGCTCGGCAACTACGGTGGATTTTTATGCACACGTTTATTCCCCGATTATAAATGTTCACTGGCCGAATGTGTATGCTATTATCATATTATTAAATACTGTATTTACTTATTTACTGCTACTTACTAATAGTAATATTGAGAATATTAACAAAAAAAAAAGATCATGATACATGAAATTGTTTCGGTAAATCTATTATTACAAACAGTTTTTTTTTTATTTATAATTTTGTTTGTGTTGTTTGTTCTCTTATAATATTTTTAGATAGAACAAGAAACGTCCGAATAAAACATGTATCTTAACATTTTCTGATAAGATCAATATTAAACGTAATATTTAAGAAAGAATGCCAAGTGGACAACTATGTATATATATATATATATTATGTTAAGTTAAACTAAAAACCTGTACTTATACTATATCAACCCCGTTTACATATTGAAACTGCAATAGCTATAAAATTTCCGGCCGACCGAGATTACATAGGGGATTAATGCTAATTTTCGTAAGCGGTCGAATTTACAATCGCCGATACCTACATACGTAGTTGGAGTTAAAATTTTATGTTTATTGAATATATTTTTCCATTATTAATTAAGGCTTTGCGTTGTTAAGTTTTAGAATATCTGATGATTATTTATTTTACTTTTTTTATATTATTTATGAAGCTATCATGAAATACGTCACTGGAATTTATCAGTGAAATTATAAAATCTAATAATAATGATATTTGGCAGTTACTTATTTCTGTAGACTTTATAATACTGGCAACGCTTGGACTTATTTTTAATTTTTAGATACCTATCTGCACTTATACAATACATGTTTAAATTTTACACATATTGACAAATATAAGCTATTCTGTAAATATGTCTCGTGTATAGACAACTTATTAATCATTACCTGCAACTGGTTATATTATGCCATCTATCGTAATAGTGACGTTACTTTTTCGCACGTATTTTTGCTATTAAACTCTAGGGACCAGCACTTTCTGGTGTCACGTTTAACAACCTCTCTCCACCACAAATAGCCCAGCCTTAATCAAAAATTCTATACAAATTTAGTTTACATTGTTATTGTTATGAAACGTGGAATTACTGTATACATTTACACTGACGGAACAAGTATCTTGAGCATGTATTGTTACGCCAGACAAATTCTTCGTAACAAAGTTTTGCTGAGTTATGTTATTGGCTTTAATGGTAGACTGTTGTGATTGAGAATCATTCGATGATATAACTCTAGAATGACAGATGTACTTGGCCTGATAAGTTGTGCGCTACAGCCACTTTACTTTTCATAGATGTTTCGATGTAACCCTCAGCTACCGCAGATGACTTCCATCCACCATGAGTTTTATAGTCAGCAAATCACTGCCTGCGTCTGCTAAGTGTGTAGCACTAGAACGTCTGAAGCAATGTCCAGTATAAAGCTCTGAATTGGCAATTTTAGAAAATCAGCTATTAATTTAGGCATTTTGCCAATCGTATTAATTCAATCGGGCACGATATACAATAACCATTGCGATATGTAAGGAAGAATCTTGAGAGATTAATATTTTTTGACATATTTTTTAATTAAAGTAATCCATCTTTCATCCGTAATTGCAAAAACTCTTACGATATTATTTTTTGTTTAGGTATTGTCACCAAATAATATCACTCTTAAATTCTAAATCATGTATGGACATATTTGTTAATTCATCTCGTCTACAGGCACCTGTATAACCCATTATTAAAACGATCTAAAATTAAACCCATTACATAAAAAATAACATTTTGCAAATAATATCGTACCTTTATTGCTTAAATACAATGCGTCAAAACCTTCTTCTATAATTTATTAATATCTTCAATGCATAAAATTTTAGATTTCTTAGCCTCGTATCCTCAGAGAATCGTTTTAAATAGGCTTGTAATTTAATATATTTTGATATGTCTGTATTTTTATAAAATGGAAAAGCAAGAACGAAGCATGGAATACATAGACCATAAGGTAGAAGATTTCTTATTTTACCTTGTAATTCAAAATATGCAATAAAATGTTTTCAGAATATTGTGTTGACATTATTCTGTACAGCCCATAGTTCAAATTGATGGTAGCATTTTTCATATACTGCTTTTGATTTTTCGGTAATAAATTTATGACGGCGTTTTCCGCAATTTCACGCAGTTGTGGTGGCGTACAAGAATAAATTTGTCTCAGTATCACTCATTTTTTACAGTTTACAGAGACTATATTATGAAATATATTGTTTAAACAATTTAAATAGCCGAATTTGAATTTTGAATTCGTCAAATGTCAATCGTATGTCAATGTGACAACTACATATAAAAATAAACTCAACATTTTTAATGAGATTTTTATTAAGTATTTATTATCATTTATAATGCAAAATAGAAAAAATAGTATAAAGGACTCGTTTCATAAGGCTTTTTGTCGCACTCGTTCATTAGAAAACTCGCCTGCGGCTCGTTTTCTAAACTTGAACTCGTGCGACAAAATCATGCCTTATGAAACTCGTACTTTAATATACTATTATGCATGTCGAGTCATCTGTTAGTGAAAGATGTATTATTCCAGATACTTGCTTACAGTTTTCTATATCACCGCGACTGTTGCTATTAAAGCATCGAAATATAGATGGCGCAGATTTGAAAAATTCTCTTTTAACTTATGGCTCATCATAAAATTTTAATTTCTTACAATCCATATATTTTTTTAACAAATTTAAATGTTATAATAAATGTATAGAAAAAACTAATAACTTTTACTGAAGATCATTTCCGTTTTATTTGTTACCCACATGTAATTTTAATTTACTAAATTAACGTAATAGATGAAATTCAATGAGTTTGGACGGCTACATTTATTTCATAAAACGAACTAATTGCAAGTAAACCTATATAGTATAAAATTACATCAGGGTAAACTACATTCGAAGTCACCACCGGCCTCTGTTGGTACGCATGCGCACCAGTTTCACCTCGTTCCATCCGAACCGCGAACTGTCAACCGATTTAGTTCGATACCGGACTCAAGTGATGTGTGTTGCTTCGTTCGATTTTATCCACAAAAATGGCAAACTTAAGACAAACCCCATTGACTTGTAGCGGGCACACGAGACCCGTCGTGGTTCACCTAGACTTCAGCTCCGTCACGGAGAGCGGTTATTTCCTCATATCGGCTTGCAAAGGTGAGTTACGTTTCGTGGCTATACTTCTCGTCGGCGGAATTTCACCTGTACATACCGCACGCGCGTATGTTTTCGTCGAAAAACACGACTGCCCGAGCGCCTTGGCCCCATTTTCGCACAAGAAAAACCTTGTCGCGTCAACCTTGTTATCGTCTCAACTGTTAAGGTCAACGTGTCTATCGTTGGCTTCCTCCTCCTGTATGTTTTTTTCTTTTTTGTGTTTCGTCAATTCGTGCTTGTAAATTGTTATTAATCACTTTCTATTTGGCGTGGTCATAACCTAGAAATCGTGTATTCGCTGTACTCTCTATCACCGACGTGGGTACGGCGATGCGCACTTAGAGGTAAAAAAAGTTTTTGAAAGGACTTCGAGTTTTTACGGTTGTTCTACATTCAATTGAAATCGGTGCATAAAAATCGCATCGTGTTTTTGTAGAACTCTGTTTACATGTACTGCAATAGCTTATTTTTAATTCGGCCGAATATCTTGCTGAGTTAGTAAACATTAGCGTTAGCGAATACATATTTATTTATAATGCAAATGCAGAGATGTAATCATTATGTACTGTAAATATTGACATCGGTACATTTGAAATTATCTATAATAAAGAAAAAAAGTTTTGTACGCATCTGAAAAACATACATTGTCTGCGGAAAGAAATAAGACGCTCATAGTATCGTAGTACACATGTGAGCACCTTACATTAATAAAAATTAAGAATCTTGCCCTAATGCCACCCAATCTGTACCAACGTGTTAAAATTGATTTAATTTTAAGTGGTACTTTATGAAGTATGGCATTCGCTGTATGCCTTCTTTAAGAAAAATTAATAACCTGTTGGACTACTATACAGGCATTTCAATTGAAATAAGCCACCTCAAATAACTCTTCACCTGCTGTGATTTGGTATTGGTATGGGCTCAAGTAAAAAAATATGTAGCTGCAAATAAAACAAAACATTGAAATTGCCACGGATAAAAGAATTATTAACCGATGGTCTTCAAGTCGTAACAGCTGGAAGAATGGAAAAATTGCATCAACCATTGCAAAAGAAGAATTTATTCCGCTAATACTCATCACAATCACCATTCGAAAAGTCTTCGCTAACAATAGCTTTGTTCGTTAGTCACTTGGTGTAGTTCAGAACACAAAATTACGTGTTCGTTTGTACCAGACGAATCGAGGATTCCAGTTACTGATGTTCGTTTGTAAATCTACTGCTATTTTGAACTGTTCTGAATAGTCCAATCCTGTACTTGCTCTAGAGGAAGAGCAAGTTTGGGCAGTTTGAGGGTAATATAGATTATGGCTATGGTTATGTTAAATTGTGAACATATGATTGTAATATTTTTAAGATTTACTTCGGGCATTATTAATATAGCCACATAACAGGGGAAGACGTGTACTACTACCATATTGTTCAAGATATAAGCAACTTACAAACATAAAATAATCGATCAGCTTGAGGTTAGGATAAGTACAAATACTGAATTACAACATTAAATCATGAAATGCATGCTCTTTTGTATCTGTTTATTGTAGTACTGTGCCGTTCAAATTTACCACCGTAATCACGTGACTTCAATTTCAGAGTGCTCTAAAGCCATTCCATTTATGACAAACGAACAAAGCTAATAAGTGATGCTTCCGAATTATCAACATAAAAAACTAAATTCTATTTTGAATCGATGGTGCGCTGAAATACAAAATTCACGTCTCCTAAAAACGAATAATAAATCTAATTTTAATGTAAATATATCTGAGGCAGCACTCTACGAAAACTTGAGCGCTTAATTAATGAAATAAGAGCCACATTTTAAGCAAACACTGAGAAACATTGTATTCATAAAATAGAAAGAAATAATATTTTAGACATCAGTTTTAAATTTGACTGTACATCCATGTGTAGTTGTGATTACTGCAGCTATTTTAAAAAAAACAATTGTTATAGATAGTGTATTACAGATTTTTTTTTTTGGAATTAAATAAATTGAAATAAAAGAGGTTTTTTTTTGTACACTTTTCTTAAAGATTTAAGTAAAATATTTAATATTAGTATTTATTGTTACTTTTAAAGACATTAACAAAGGTTATCCAGTTCATATTTTGCTGTCACATTTACCCGCCATTATTTAAACGAGGTGAATTTGGCAATGTGATACGGACGACGATTGCAGCGCTATCTACTACATTCTTAGCGTGGATTGCATACTATAGGTTTTTTTTTTATTTTTTAAATTAAACGCAGATGGAAAGCCTATGTTGCGCCAGGGCGATACGGGAGATTGGATAGGCACCTTCGAGGGACACAAGGGGGCAGTGTGGGGTGTCGCTCTGAATGCCGAAGCGACTAGGGCTGCCAGCGGAGCGGCCGATTTCACGGGGAAAGTCTGGGACGCTATCACAGGGGAGGAACTGCACTCTTTCCAGCACAACCACATCGTGAAGAGCGTCAACTTCTCGAAGGACAGCGCCCTCTTGGCCACAGGCAGTAACGAAAAGCTCGTGAAAATCTTCGACTTACACAAACCGGATGCAAGTAAGTTAAATACTAGTTGTATATCGGAACTTTTCTATTTTAAACACCTCTGTAAATAACTGCTGTGTACTGAAGGTAACAAAGGAATTTTGAAAAATTCAAAATGAAAAAAATGAAAAATTAAATTAGCTAGCTCAACCGATAAAAATTTAAAAGGGCGCAAAAGAACAATTAAACTCAAGGTTACTCTCGCAAACTAAAACTAAAATCACGAAAAGTAAAAAGTGGGTGAAAGAAATCAGACTTTCTTTAATTACCCCAAAAATTGAAAAGGTTTAAACAAAAATAAAAGAACAGAATTTGGAATGACGTTAATTTTATTATATACGAATTTTATTATAAAAAAAAAAGAAAAAAAAATTGTTAATTACAATTATGCAGAAAAAAAAACCGTGGACAAAAGGTCCTGGTCTAAATCAAAACTGCTCGATTCTAAATTACAAAAGGACAATGCTAAATCCTTTAACAAAGCAAAAGGGTAAAATAGTTCAGGAAGATAATTCTTTTTCACGAAAATCCACGTGGTTTCAAAATTAAAACAAACTAAATTCAACCTGGAAAATTCATGTAAATTAACAAAAGAAAAATTTAAATATAAGCACAATGCTTCTATTCACCCAACCCGAAGTGATTAATAATTAAATACAAATCAGCAAAATTAGAAAACGAAAAGAAAAATTAACTCTTTAAATTAAAAATATCTTCCAGAACCAAAAATAATAAATGATCTTAATCTAAATTGTGTACACAACAATATAATAACAATTATTATATAGCGAGTTCCTTGATAGACGAAATACATTCAAATTAAACCGAAACAAAACTTTAAATCATAAGAATAAACAAAATGGCAGCAATGAAATACAAATTTTATGTCTACTTACGCCGGCATCTATCAAGGAACTGAGTGACAAACTCGACCGCTGCGTACAGCGAAGTCGCACGGAGATCAGTCCACTAACGGACGAAATCTCAAAACATAATCACAAACATCATTTTGTAGTACATTAATAGTTATTTTAATACCTCCACGTTGAAGTTACTAAATATAGTGGCGGGAAATTTAAATTTGGCTATTAGGGTTAATGCGCTGGTGCGCGTGAAAAAGGGGACAAGTCAAAAATACACTAAATGAGATAAACGCATTTAAAATTTGTGCTGTCCTTAAGATGACTGAGATTTTTTCTGTATGTAATAATATATGTACGAAACGACTTGACTTCTTTTACACAGAAGTGTAACACTACATTTTAAATGCAATGAGACTATAAACTCATTGTCATCAAAAATTGACTTGTCCCCTTTTTCACGCGCACCAGCGAATGGTAAAAAATATTCAAAAAATAAATAAAGATGTAATACTTTTAAAAAAAACTTATAAATAAATTGAAAAAGATCAAAATATCTCTTCTTGGAACTAACTACATATTTTTCATGTTTTTTTTTTTTATTGAAAACAGATCAACAAAACAAAGTAATAATTATGGCCGAATCAGAAATATTTTTAGATAAATGTTATTCACAACGCAAGGGCTTGGATTTATTTGCGAATTTTGAAAAATGTTTTCAGTCTTTAAATTGCGTTGTATTTTGTAAAAGTAATAAAGATTATTAACATTAGCAAATAGCATTATTGCACCAACGTTTTATGTATTTTAAACGTTTGTTAGTTAGTCTTTTTAAAATGTTTGCATTTCATTTGACGTGGTCCAAATTTTGATGACTGAATACATTTATGTCACATTTCGAAGATTTAATTTGTAATGAAATGTAATTGACACAAAACTAAAACGTTAAACAACGACGAAACGTAATTTTATATAAAAAAATATATATTTATTTTAATAAACACCAAACGATCTATCAGATTTCGTTAAAACTCAATTTAAAATCATCTTGTATTATTTTTACGAATTTTGAAATTCATTTTACTATTTCTTAGATTTTATAATTATTTTACTTTTTTTTATATTTCAATCATTTTTATTCCTTATTTTTTTCATGCTCCTAATGTAAATCATTGAATTAGTTTGAAAATTTATTTAGCAAAAATATTTTATCGCCATTTACATTGCAAACTTTACCAGTACCACAGTTTGGAGTATTTTTGTCGTCATTTACATTATTTTCCGAATTTGTTCAAGAATTTAAAAATATGTACGTTTCTCATGTTCACGGCCATAGGCATGGTTGATTTATTAGGGATAGAAAACCCTCATATGAACTACTTGCAAATGACTCGATAAATTCTTTAGACTGATGAAAATAGCACCATTCCATTTAAAACTAAAAAGTTTATATCAATACCCTGTATACTAAAAGTGCTATAAAGTTGAAAATATATTCCTTAAATAGACCACAGTGGGCCATGACTACACTGCAAGTTTCAAAATCAAAGTCCTACTACAAGTTTATAAAAATATCGAATGTCCCAGTTCGGTGGAACACTCTGTATATATTTATGGATTTTATTTATTTATCCGATCAACAAATTTTAAATTGTGTTTAAACGTGAACTGAAAAGAGCAAGACATATAATCAAAAAATAAAATAAAAATAAGCTGCGTTAGTTGTTCCATGCTGTTTAAAACTCAAAAAATGATTGTGAAATCGCAAAAAGTAAACCAAACAAAAACGATTTTTAGCGATTCCGGTTTAGTAGTTAAACTTAATTTAAAATCAAATATGGATTCCGTTTCGGTCAAAAGAAAAAAAAACAGCGATTCCATTGGACGCACTTTTTTGACAGTTTTATAGGTCTAAAGCCGATTGACTCAAGGATTAACAAAACGACTTTACCGACCTAATATTTTTCTAATTAAATAATTAGATCGAAAAGGAGATAAGTCATTTTTTTACTTGCATTCTAAATTATAACGCTGTTCATTCTCCAGTAGTTGGCAAAAAGTCGACAGAATTTCATTGTTTTATGGATTTGCTCTCTTTTTGCAGCAATTAATGAAAAAAAAACGCATTATATGAACCCTTTTTACCCAACATATATTTTTATAGGTCCAGATGTATTCTACGGCCATACAGCGGGAATTCGACACGTCTTATTCTTCAGAAACGACAGATGTTTGGTGTCATGCGCAAGGATGATAAGAGCATCAGGGTTTGGGATAGAAGTTCAGGCAAGGTCAGTTAGCAGTGAGAGCTGTTAAAGGCATTCGAAATTATCCTAAATTAAATAAAACATTACTTTTTTCACACGCAGGAAGTGCAAAAATTGGATTTCCCATCAAATCCCAGCAGCTTAGAAGTCTCAAGAGATGGCTCTGTACTGACAGTCGCTCATTCCAGCAGTGTGACGTTCCTAAATGCTGATTCTCTCGTAACTAAAATTAAAGACTTCA
This sequence comes from Protaetia brevitarsis, assembly GCA_004143645.1. Taxonomy (NCBI): domain Eukaryota; kingdom Metazoa; phylum Arthropoda; class Insecta; order Coleoptera; family Scarabaeidae; genus Protaetia; species Protaetia brevitarsis. The sequence goes on from RXPK01000166.1 coordinate 239,797, forward strand.
CCCTTCCTTCGACCGTCAATTCAGCCTCCCTGCATCCTGATAAGAGCATTTTTGTTGCCGGCGGAGACGATCTCAAGGTCTATAAATTCGACTATATCACCGGCACGGAAATAGGTGAGTGACTTATACCAAATACAATATAAATATATATATATACATGCAAAGAATAGTTCCGTTGGCGTACTATAGATGTCCTAGCTAGGCTGATTTTAGGAAAGTGTACGACCAAACAAATATTAAACGTGATGTGACGTGGTTAAACGTAAGTGGAATTTTCCGTTGCACAAACGCGTAAAAATATAAGATAACCGAAGAGTCGGTGCGAGACGAATGAAAGTGGTTTAACTGCGCGCGCAGCGAAGAGGTAGAGCATTCATAAATGAATTGTCATTTCGCAAAATTGTTATGAAATTAGGAGTCAAAACAAGTAACAGTTTAGTAAATAAAACAAAAACCAAAACACACATATTGGCTCAATGGATTAATATTCGTTTTATAATGAAATTAAATCATATTTTTGTGTTAAAGCGAAGCTATACACGGAATATTTGCTTTTATTTATTTCGTCAAATGCCTATTAACTTTTTCATAGTACATATTATATCTTATTTACCACTGTTGATTTATTTGCGGTGATAAAATATTTTTGTTTTTAGTGGACTAGTGGACATTTAAAATAATCTTTGTTTCTTGATATATAAATTTGTTTTTTTTGCTAATTCTTGTCAATATATCTGCAGTTAACAGCGAAAGAATATTATCTTGCTAAAACTGAAACAAAAATATCAGAAAACATTAAAAAAGTGTATCTATAATATTATAAATTTTTCTTTTTAATTTACTCAGATGATGTTTGAAAAACATAAGCTCATGTTTGTTTCCAAAATTATTGTTTGCTGTTTTCATAAGATAGTTGATGGCCAATCGAACAAGAATTTTTTTTATCGTTTTTCTTAAAATGTAACTTAAAACATTACAGTATAAGTTTCAATCGCAGCCCAGTAAACAAAATTCAAATTTTCCGCAATTATATTCAGTAACTTCAACTTAAAGGTATTCAAATAACCATTAATGTAATGCAAAATCGTAGGTAACTTCATGCTTTAATGTTGAAGTTACTCAAAATAATTGCGCGAAATTTGAATTTGGTTTACTGGGAGGGGTCTAAAAATATGCAACATTGTTATTATCTGGTTGCACTTTTCAGGTATGTTCCTCGATTTTGTTTTTATTTAAGTGTACCAGCACAAGTACGCTAGCATCAGATCATAAGCTTTTCTCGCTCTTGAACTTTTTCTGTTTCGTTGTTTGTAGAATCAATATAGAAAATATAATTGTTGGACATTATATTATTGTACATATTTTATAATGGATAGAACTGTCAAACTATGTATTTGTAACAAAAAAATGAGCAAAACAGAAAAAAAAGGAGAGAATTAGCAGAATTCAAATTTCCCCATTTATTTCTATGAAAAATTTTCATTTTTTTTTTTTCGATCGCTGCTTTTAGGAAATCTCAGATTGCTTATGGAAATGAGACATAATACTAGAAAATTTTATAGGTATGCAACCAAGTGCAAATGCAGACTTTTTATAATAAATCATAAAATTGGAATTTTTATAAATCATCAATAAAAATCATCGATTATAGTGTATCTCTGATTAGTACGTTAATCAAATAACGATAAAGTATAATAGATGGATTCATAAAGAACAACTCTCCAAACATACATTCATTCTGTAAAATAACTTGGATAAATATAAACCGCAGAACTAACACCCTAGCATCCGATTCTCAGACCATCCACTTATTTATATGCCAGGGGGTAGAATTCATATTTGCCGCGATTATTTATAGTTACTGCTCAAGATTGTATGGTAACACAAAATCGTTGGTAATTCAGACTTGAATATTTTAAGTTACTCAAAATTATGGTGGGAAATTTGAATTTTGCCAATAGGAATAGATTTCTGAATTACCCACAGCTGTAATACTCAAGTGCTTCCATATCAAGTACATAGTTCGCTTGGTCCACTGCTTATTTTCGTACGTCTCTTGCCTCGCCGCTTTTTAACTGTCACCGCGTAGAAGCTACAGTGGCGCCGCTCTATATTACGCCAGCGGAACTATACGTCTTTGACCATATGTATACTAATATTATATTTGCTTATACATACGATTCCAATCAAAAGCAGAACCGCCATAAACATTATATTTTCAGAATCGTTCAAAGGACATTTCGGCCCTGTACATTGCGTTAGATTCTCACCAGACGGGGAATTGTACGCGTCAGGCTCAGAAGACGGTACCTTGAGGTTATGGCAGACTACGATCGGTAAAACTTACGGTTTGTGGAAATGCGTCGACGGTACGCAATTAAATAACGATATTACGTCACCAAAAAGAAGTGCCGGCGAGTTAGGAAGAAGTGATTCCCCGAATGAAACGAAAAACCAAATTTAAAATCATCAGAAGAACTGTTAAGTTTATTTTCTATTTTACAAGCGTGTTCTACTAAAAATCATTCTTTTTAAGTTTTTTTTTTCTCTTCTATAAGCCACAAAAAGAAAGCAAAAAGGAGAGAAGAAGTTCGGTGTATTTTTTTTTTTTTTATTTATATAATATTGATTTTTGGTAGCGCGAGTATTTCCATTGTAGGCGAAAAACGCGTTTCGCCACAGTGGTAGACCAGAGTTCCAAATAATATATTACCTATTATTATTATATTACTCTATTTATACTGAAATAAAAAAAAAAATGAACAATAAAAAGACTTTGCATAAACTTTTCCGTCGATTTATTTTTATATCATCGTTAAAAAAAGAAGGATTTAAAATAGTTCTTATCAGAACAATAAATTAGCTTAAAATATAGGAGGAAAAAAGAGGTGAGCTAACTACAGCTCTCCCATGCTACTTATATACAAGTCACTTCGATGTCTTCTAGCTTCGTTTCACTTCACAGGTTGATCAGATTGCCGGTTAGATTGTCCATCCTCTCTTGGTGTTTCCGTTGCTCGTGCTTCCAACTGTTGAAATCCGCTAAGATCGGTCTTCCGTAGGAGTTGTGCAGCTCCCAGAAACTGATGCTCGCTTTCGGTAGAGATTCGTTACTTTTGCTTTCATCTGCTCGCCCTGAAAGGTTGAAGATTTGTGATTTTTCGTATTGCTGAAATATACTTAATTATTTATGGGTTATTTTATCTTAAGCCTTGTTCTGACTAGCAAACAATTTGCGCAAACATTTGTGGCAAGTATTTGCAACTCTGTTCACACTTGTGCAAAAAAATAAATGCAAATTGTTGCTGCAAGTGGATCGCACGACTTATGCAAATTTCTTGTTGCAAAATATTGCGTAGCTATTCACATTGGTCCATGTTTCTGGCATCAGTTTGTTTTGAAACCTCCAAGTTGATATGTCGTCCGTGAAAGGAATCGCTGCTGCGGCAGTATGCTTTTGTTAAAAAGGAAAAGGAATAAAACAACTAAAAATAAGAAAAGGAAAATATGGGTAAGAGAATGGATACTTCAAAGAAACGAATTGGGTTTCCATAATAAACTTCTACAAGAACTGAGAAATGAAGATGCCCGCAGTGTTGTAAATTTCATGAGAATCATAGCAGAAAATGTCCGCGATGAGTTCAGAGATTATTTTCTATCTACAGAAGGAGAAGTTTACTGGCAATACCAACACATTTAATTTACTTATTTACCACTTGTTTACAACCACCAACTTACCAGATTGTTTATAGTTGGCGAGCATTCTATGTTTGTAGAAATAAAGGTTAATGATTCAAAAAATTCCTTTTTACTTTCATAATTATCACTAGTTCCCTGTCCACTTTTTTTCTTTTTAATAGGTCGCACTTCCTATAGGAATTGTGTGGGTAGATTATGGATTTTTTTTGTATTTCATTTTCACAAATATTTAGCTTTTTTGATATCGTTTCAATAATGCTTTGTTTCCTATTGCGATTTTTGTAATCCACATTTGATACCTCCAATAATTCGGGATTAGATTCATAAATTGCTATTAATCTTTGGGCCAACTCTTTTGTCCACGTAAATTTGGCCATCTCGTGCAAACACTCTCCTGCGACTGACACGTGCAATCGACCGTCGCAAGCATGCAAACAGTACGAGGAATCAAAAGTTATCTGTTCACACCTACGCAAGATATATTGCTGCAATAACTTGCATCTTTTTGCTGCAATATGTATTTTGAGCAGTTTACACTTGCAAAAATGGTTTGCTGCAAAATGTTTGCTAGTCAGAACATAGCTTTAAAGATGGTAAACACATGTATGTTGTATGTTCAATACACTCGAAAATCGAATAAAGGAATGTTTCTATACTCGTGCTGTGTTTCGCAATATAATGTTAATGTCAAAAAACAAACATCTAAACAAGAATTGACAAACAGCGTTGGCACTGTGTACCTCGAGAGACAAAAATTCTTGACCTTCAGTCGGCTTATTGACTGATATTGGCTAATACGAACTCAAAAAAGTGGCGATTACGAGCGGGCATTCAAAGTTTGCCAGCTGTCAGGTTCCTTTATCACAGCTCCTACTCACTTGAATAAATACAATTTATAGGTTATAGATATCTTTAAAATGTTCAAATGATTGTTAAGAACTGTTTTGACAAGCTTGGCTTCCTATTGGCTGAAATGAACTGAAAAAAGGTGGCGATTCCGCGCAGTTAAAATTTGCTACATAGCTATCCATTTTTAGGTGCTTTCTATTTACCAGCTGGCTCACCTCGCTTCCGTGTTGCGCATTCACCTTGAAGCCATTTCATCAGCAGATTTCGCAGTTCTTAGTAAGTAGCTCGTAGTAGTCCAGGAATTTTAGCACCAAAAACGGGTTCGCTCCGCAAAAAATCCTGATAATTGAATTTTCCATTGGATTATGTCAGAGGGTGTCCCCTATGTATAAAACCAAGTTTGTGTCGTCCAAAACCGCGAGCGTTAGCCGCCATCTTTGAAAAACGCCTTTTTGCAAATATCTCAGAAACGGTGAGTTTTACGTTAATTAATTTGTGAGAACCTTTTTTGTTGATAAAGTTTCTTATTCATGATAAATATTATTGTTAGTGTCTCAATTATACAATTCTTCGATTACACTTTTTTTTTGGCATGCTAGAGTAACGTATTACCAATAATCGCTCTTTTTCTTTACCTGACGGCAACTTTCATTGCGCTAGAACTCAGCAACTATCGATTTAACAAAAAAAAGTTTTATACAAAAATTGTAGAAAATGTTATGCTCTACAACTTTTCTTTTTTCGTATTTCCAAAAATTATCGAGATATTTTCCAAAAACAAAAATTTGTCTCTTTAATCGACTATATCTCGACAAATATTAACAATAGAGAAAAAAGTTTCAAATAAAAAAGATGGGAAATTTTATCTTCTACAGAAAACTCATCGTTTTTGAGATATTTGCAAAAAGGTGTTTTTCAAGATGGCGGCAAACGCTCGCGGTTTCGGACGACACAAACTTGGTTTTATACTTAGGACCCTCTGACATAATCGAATCGAAAAATCAATTATCAGGATTTTTTGTGGAGCGAATGTTTAAAAAATCCTGGACTAGTAGCTTAACGCACAAAATTGAAGTAAGGTGAGCCAGGCGGTAAAGAGACTTCTTGCTAGATGTTTCTTGATAAGAACATACTGCCTGCTTCGCCATCTGTGTAGCGATAGCTGAACTAAAATAATTCCTTTTCTAGCATTCCTGCAAACCATATATAGGAGGGTAGGCGAGCTTTTTCCAGGTTCTTTATAAAAATTGAGTCATTTTCACTTTCATTTTACCCCTACAAGAATTCCACAGGCAAATGATACCATTTCATTTACATTTATGGATCCAAATATAAATTTTTATTAATTTTCTACGTCATTGTTATTTATGTATCTTTTGCGTTCTATTTTTAAACAATATATTTATAATATTCAATTGTAAATATATCATTTGCTTCCGTCTATTCATGAAGAGTGCGAGATGCCTTTGTTTTGCAGAAACGACGCCTCCCTTGTGAAAAAAACTTGAGCAATAAAACCAATACTACTATCACTTTTTGCTCGGTTTTCTGACACTCCCTTAACAGCACATGGCTACATTAGTTCGCCCAATAATTTTTGCTCGTCAATTTTTTTTAAGCACAAACTTGAATTTTGATATTTTATACATTTTATAAAAGTCCTTTGTATTCGACTACACACACGGACCTTACTAATTAAAAGAAAATGCCTTTTTAATACATGTTACCGTAAACAGAATTAAAAGACCTTTTGAATGAGTGGTCACAAAACCCATCATCCCTATTCAAATTTTAAGGGTAGGGGTAGTTGATGGAATGGTTTTAAAAAGTTAGGTCTGTCATTAAAAGTTGTCTCCCTGACAATTGATAGGTTTCGAAATTTTATATACCTACCATCACAGCAGGTAAAATGCTATTTGAGGTGGCTCGTTTCCATTGAAATGCCTTTTATAATGTGCTAAATGATCAATACTTTGCAAATACAGGCTTTCCTTGGTGATTCCTGAATCTAAATCATTATGCGGGGTTTTTGGCAATGTATAGAAATGTTATATCTAGCATTACAAAGGTCCTACGACGTACCCTTATGGGACACCCTTGTTAAAACCTTATAAGTGGTAGAACTATTCGTGGTTGGTGTTGTAAAGAAGAAAAAAAAAATGACTCACCAGTAACAGATTTCATACTGTGCGACCTCTGGTGGGATCCATTTTCCGGCCTGTTGAATGGATTGTGCCTTTGCCTAGGTGGCGGCACTGGAGATCCGGCGGCTTGGGCCAATGGTATGGGCGTCTCTAAAGCAACATACCATTGAGAATTAATGGGCGTTTCTGTATCGTCCAGTGTAGTATAGAATTTGCTGCTCATAAGTGCGGACGCGTGGTTTGAATTTACTGCACTGTCAATTTTTCGTTTTAACGATCTATAAAAGAAGAAATATCCCCCCTCTACATCAGAACAGATTTACTTCACATCGTGTTACACCCTTAAAACTTAAAACCAGAGTTAGCAATGCGGATGTTGGTCTAATTAATTTTTTTCCAGGTGATAAAAGAAAATATAACACACGTAAACATTTACGCTAAGATAAGATTAGATTACAAATTAAACTTACGATTTTTTAGCGAGATTTTCAAACACTAAATGACGTTTATTTTTGTTTATTTTTCAATAATCATTTCGTTAAATTTTGACGCGACATTCAATTTGTAAACTTACTTGGATACCTTTGCTATGTAACTGCAATTAATACTAAATAATCCGTTGGAAAAATTCATTAAAGCGACTACAGTCAAATGCCACATGTTCATTAGAGCACATCTTTACAGGATACCATATTCGCTATCCGAAAAAATAACTGGATTGTTCGTTTGATAACGAAATTTTTATCACACAAGGTTTTAAGTTATTATAAAAATCATTTACTAATAACAATTGTAAAGAATAGTAAGTTTATTTTATGTTCGTATATTATATTTCCGAGTGAATTTACAGTTAGAAGCAGGTTTGTTGTGTACTAGTTTCACTTATACAGTTATGTTCAATAATAAGTGTCCGTATACATAGTTGATTGTACATTAAGAAACAAAAGTTATTGTACTTATATGTAGGTACTAAACTTTTAGTAGAAATTGTAATGAGAATATGAGGATTTTGTTTTATAATTTCCTACAAAATAACTTTGAGACATGAAATTTGTAATGATTCTGTATTACACTTTACATCGCTAGTTATTTTAATACTTTTCTGTAGAAGTTACCAGAAATAATAGCAAACAAATTAAATTTGCTTATGCCTATTTTTAAAACAATAATAATTCATTCAATGAATAATTAATTTAAGCAAGTAAATGTTTTATAAAACGTGCTTTTATGATCTTTTTTTCTTGTAATGAAAGCTTTTAAGTCCTTTTTAATGGAAAAAAATAATATTTTTTTTTAATATAACGCATTATGTGTAGTTTTTAACCTCTATAAACCATTACAAAATTATCTGTCTATAAATTATCATATCATTTCACTAACAAATCTCATAATTCGTCTCCAAATAAAAGGATGTTTGTATCTGTTGTATGTATGTAATATGATAAAATATTTATAAGTAGATAATTTTACCATAACCTCAATTAGTGATATATGAGGTTGATCCAATGTCACCAATCTAAATAATTCTGCTAAATGATCGGTGAAATAATGTGACCTTCATGTTAAATTAAAGCATTTTTTTAAAACAATAATAAGATTTTTTCAATTTAAAATAAAATTTAACTTAATTAATAACAATTTTGTGTTTTAGACTCTGTTTAACTTTACATCAAAAAAACTTCTAAAAATAATTATGAATGTATTAAAATAAAAATTATATTTGACAATTGATGTTAAATTATAATGTTCTGATTTTTTATATTTTGTATTTTTGCTTTTATTTAATATTACTTATACCAGAAAGACTCTTATTTTTACAGAAATGAAACTAATAAATTCAAACAATTTGCAAGTATTGCAATTGAACACATGATTGAAACCCCAGTTTGTAACTAACACCAGCATTATTGTTATTATTATTATTATTATTATATTATTATGATTAATGGATTCACTTTCACTCACTTTAATTTTTATTATAATTTTCAATTTTTAAATTAAAATTATTATAAAAACTCACCGTCTATATCGTCCAACTGTCTTTGCAAATCGGCCACCATAATCTTCATGTAATCATAACCGGCACAAGCCAAAGCCTTCATCCACTGCTCCATTAATTCTTGCGAGTCAGCCCCCAGAACATAACTCCTGTTGTTGGTGCCGTGAAATTCGATCTTGAAGCAGAATTGCTCTTCGTCTTCTGCCAATTCTGTACAACATCAAACAAAGACATTACTTGCTATTTATAGCGAAAATCAATGAGGGGGTTGTTCACCTATCGTGCAGCCCTCTAGGATAATAACGCCCACCGGTTCCTTGTCGGTTTTCCTATCGAAATAGAACAGCAAATTGCCTTTCAACACGAAATATCTCCGCTGGAAGTTTTTGTTCACCTCCCCTCTCTTGTTTAGGTAACCCTCTTTGTCGATCGGCGTTGCGGATATGGCGAATGCACACAGGTTTTTCTCATTGATTTTCATCGTTTTCAAATTCACTAGCACCTAGCACGTATGTATAACAGTTGAGATATATCTTTTACTTGTCAGTTATATTTACAAACAAGAACAGGTTATCGACTGTAGTAATAAACGTCAAAGTAGTTGGTAATGCAGGAATTGGCTTGTGCATTACGCCAATTCTGCTAGCAATTCATAGATGGCGCGTGAAGTATCTTTATTAATTTTATTTTATGATTCGCACTTTATCACATACCTGCTAGAAACTTTTATCACTTTTTTTTAAGTGTTCACCTAAAAAAGTTCATTAAATTACGCCAATTCAAAATCAAACGATAGCACTAGAGCCGATAAAAGATTATACAATTTCATATGTATCTTGTGTGGGTGTTTTTTATTTTATCCTTATCTTGGTCATGAGACTTGCTTTGATTGCAGTCACGAGGATAATTTTACAAGTGGCTTACAAAAGTTCAAGGGTACTTCACGACAACTTGTTATGAGCCACTGGTTCGACGTATTACTTTAAAATTTACTTCAATTAATTGTTATTGTTTGTTTAGAACATCAACGGTTTATTCTAGAACAGATATTTTTTTGTGCGTTCTTTACGTTCTATTCTTGTCAACATTAAATTGACTTAGGTCAAACAATGATAGATTGATGCTATTTGCGTTTATTTAATATCTAATAATCACCGAATTACATCAAGTATAATATGCAGAGTGATATGTATATTATTTTTTGATTTATGTGTTTGTTGGGGTATTAGATTGACCTGTAAATATAAAGGACTTAAAGGAGGTATAGGTCATTTACGTTAGCAGACGAGATACGTGTGTTGGTAGATGTTTTGGGTCACGTAACAGCATGTTATGTTGATTTTGATATTTAATCGAAGACATTAGGCGTTTACGAAAATTGGATTATAAGGTATCTACCGACTTTCTATCCTGTTCTAGCACATTGTAAATGCTATGATTTCCTTTCACTTTCAGTACATCGGTATATAGGTATATCCGATCCAATTTTCGTAAACCCCTATTAGGTATTTTTGTAAATATAAATCGCCATTGTGTGCGATTATAAATCACATCGTTGGAAAAGTATGAATTTAAATCGTGTTTGAAAAATCAAATCGCAATTCAAGCGATTATAAATCGCAATAATCGTATCTATGGAGCGATTACTAATGGTTTGTTTACATTTCAAACCGCAATGTGGCTGAAAATATGAGGGTACACGTATTAAACAAATCGGTGCGTTGGAAAACTAAAACAAATCGCGGATTAATCGCTGTGACGTAACGAATAATCATAGAATCATCATCACAATCGCGATTTATATTTACAAAAATACCTATTGTGCAGTGACTGCATTCAGCACGCACAACTATTGACTAAGCGATCAATCAACATATTCAAATGCGATGAATAAATCCTGAATGCCAAAAAGAAGAGGAGAATTGAGAATCAAAGGGAAAAGGTACAACAAGGTAATGTATTTTGATATTTTGTGAAGGCGTACAACAACAACCAACATAACCTCAATATTGATTGACAGCTAATTTAGCGGAAAACTTATCACCGAACGTAAAGTCCCGATGGAAAAATTGCGTCCGCTTAGTTTAGAATGTTTTTACTCAATGTGCAACTGCTGTGTGCGCTGAATGCGGCCATTATGTTGGTATGATGCATGCCGTAGAAATTGTATCTTTTGCAATATTTATCAATTTTGTTATTGCTATCAATTTTTGACAGTTAAAGCTAGGTGTTGCGTCCAGGTTATTTACGTATTATAGTAGCATTGTTTGACAGTTACATAACCTAATAATTTGTTAACAGGTTGACAATAAAATTGGCAATTTATTCGTGATGTCACAGTGTTTTCAATGACGTATCATTTTCCTCTGTTAACGTAATTGACCTAATTAATAAATGACAAATTTTTCAAGTGTTAAAAGGAGTATTTCAAAAGGTAGTTTGTACATGTCTTAATAAAACAACAAATAATGAAAAAGTTTTTGGAAAAATATTGCGATATGTTGTAAGAAAGACTTTAGTTGTAGCTCAAATTTGTTTATACGTACTTAATGGTTGCCATAAACACTAATCAAACGAATATTTTTATTGTTGCTATTTATTATTATGAATATATAGAATGAAATAGTCCCAGTAAACCAAATTAAAATTTCCCGCAATTATATTCACTAACTTTAACTTAAAGGTATTCAAATAACTATTAATGTAATACAAAATCGTAGGTAACTTCATGCTTAATGTTGAAGTTACTAAAAATAAGTGCGGGAAATTTGAATTTGGTTTACTGGGTTTTGTATCCTTTTTTTTTAGGGAAGTTGAAATAATAACTTTATTTTTAAAGATAAACTGCAGTAGGTCATTTATTTATTTTATTTTAAATTATGTTATTTTTTTACATAAAATGCAAAAATAAAAACTTTCTTTAATATATGCAACATAAATTGTATAAAACTATTCTGGAAAAGATTTTTTCCAGTATGAAAATTAGAGATTGAGACACTTAAAACAAACTAATATCAGGAATTGATAATTTTTCGTTTTATGTATGATGTATGGTCATCTTGTGTATAACATCCAAAGATAAGTAGCGCAAAGAATTCTTAATCCGAAATAGAAATTAAAAAAGGTATTACCAACCCCCTGAATATTTCAACTAAATGAACTCAAATTATTTGTTTGTTAGTATTTACTGTCGTTTAGTGATACTTATATAAAAAATGATTAACAATATAATACGGATGAACTCTTAAATTAGAGTAAAGAGCTAGATAATTCAAAGCATTTTTTTTTTAAATTGTAACTATGTGACTCCTGTTTCTATTATCTTTTGCAATTTTTACGAATTTTAGATATGTATCTTGAAGTACTAACGGAATTACTGGATTTGAACACCAAGTTGAAGAACGGTTCAGGAATGATGGTTCGAACAAAGCTTATGTTTGAGAAACGTCTATTTGTAACAATGACATAGTATTTGAGAAATATCGCAGATAAAATCTTTTGACAATTCTGCAAGTATTAAGATTTCAAGGAACTTACGCATCTGTGTTGCTTTTTATTTGCTGTATATTTGTTTATGATGATTCAATAGATAAAAAAAAAAGCCGACGTTTGATACAATTATTATCGCCATGTATACAAACTAAAAACACAAATACTAATAAGCACTATTTATTTGTAAAGAGAAAGCACGTGCTTTTACATTACGCAATCCGTTAATTCTGGGAATTATTATAACTTTTCTGGATTAAACACGCTCATAAATTATTTCAATTGTCAACGGCAATTAGGGAATAACAGTTGGATAATAAGCAACAATTACCTACTTGGTTTTTTTTTTACTAACTGATGGATGTTATCGATAACGGAAGTCATGTTTTAAAATCTAATTTGTTTATGTTGCGGGCGTGATTTGAAACTGCCGTCCAATAGGGAAAACAGAATGAGTTAACTATGAATAAATTGGCTTACGTAAATCTCTTCTTGATGAAGTGACCGGAATCACTTGGCAGGTATATATGTGTGCGTGTGGACCAGTGGAGCATTTAATTACTAAAGGCTCATTAACATTTTTGCATAAATTAATTGGATATGTACATGTTCATTACTTTTTTTTTTATACTTGAATTTGAATGGTATTTTCTAGAGTAGGTACATTACCCAAAAAGTTACCGAGTTGTGAATGTATAAAGTCTGGAGTACGTTTCTGCAGTCAATAAGAAATTATTAACTTGTAATTTTTAAGAGAGCTATTTGAAATTTAGACTTTAAACAGAAATAAAGATTAATATGTTTCATCTACTATTTTGACAGTAATTATTGTAGCAATTCAAATACTTTTCTGATTAGACTAGGGGTGCGTTCAGACCCATATAGCACACAATGTCCGATGGACGTCCGATATAAGTCCATTTTAGGTACAAACGTACATGGACAAAAAGTGGACGTACATTGGATGTACTTGAATGTATGTACAGCGGACAGCTTGAGTTTATGTACGATGGACGAACAGGGGTGGACATTGTTGTCGTTAAGAAACAAAATAATATTTTTTATTAGGTATGTTTAATGAGAAATATAATAGTAATAACTTTAATATTAATTTGATATTAGAACTATGCTGTGGTAATATTTACATATTATACGCAAGTATATTCTAAATAATGTTAAAAATGTTTAAAATTTTAACAGCTTCTCTGTCCCATGCGATTGCATAGGGGCTACGCTGATTTTTTTATGGACGTTAACCTGGTAAAAAATAAATATACGCAGAATAATAAAGGAATATTTAATTTTAACATGATTGTTAAAATATTCTTTCATTTTTAAATCACTCACACTTTTAACCGCGGAAGGACGAGAGGACCGAGCTGAATCGAGCATCCCGTAAACAACCGGCTTACGTTTGAAGATGGTTTGAAGTGCGTGCATAACAGTTTCTAGCGTTTCGATTTTCGATGCCTAATTTGTAGAGTGAGAGTGTGTGTTAATAAAAGGTAATTATAATATATCGCACTTTTGCTTATAGTACTTAGGGTATAAACAATTATAGTTCAATTCACGAATTGTTTACCGATGCCTCACAATAGTTATGTTCTGTTATCACAACAACCTCCATAAGCCGAAATGGCCGGCATTGTGGTGCTTCGGAAAACATTTGTGATTGGACTACATCTACATAATATAAGTATGTATACATATTTTCGCATTGTATGAGGATCTCTATCATCAATATAATTGTTTTGTAGATAATTTTTGCACGTATGAATTAGTCTGTATGTCATTGTCATATCAATAAATTTATATGCAGGTATACATGGTATTATATAAGAAAGGAAGTATCTCCATAGCCGGCGCCGGCTTTTAATTTTTAGACATATTGTAACCAGCGCCGGCTTTTTAAAATTTTTGATGCCGGCACCGTTTCTTATGCCCTTAGCCAGCAATATAAGTTTGTTACCGGCGAAGAAATAAAACATAACCTATGCATTGTTGGTGAGAGTGAAACCCTTCCAAAAAAGTTTTAAACATTTCGAAGGTATTCCAAACAGTTTTAACACTTCGAGGGTATCCAAACAGTTTTAAACATATTAGTATCTATATTTTATATTTTTTAATTATTATTTATATTAAAATTTGGTATCAGTGCCGGTTAAAATACGCGTAACTGGCGCGGGCTACGGAGGCAAATAAAAATCAGCTTCAATATAGTATAGTCGTATTTAGGTACCGGTTACTCTTGTTTGTGATCTATATAGGTTGTATTATCAAATAAATTATGAATTATTTATGAAATAATAACTTCACGCATAATTTTGTGTACACCTCAACGAAACTATTATACCTAGCTTAGCCGGTGAGAATCGAATGCGCATTATAAGAGAACTTGATGATTCTCGACAATTCAACTTATGTTTGAATTCTCAATGATTTAATCTAATCATAATGTGACAACCTTTAAACAACATTTAATCGACAGATCTAGTTTTATCTATTTTTTTAAACGGTCTTTTCGATTTTTTGATCAGCAAGTACTGCCAAAATTATATTGTAGTAATACCTTCTATAAATATTCACTTCACTTGAAATTGGTGAAGTGAAATTTGTTTTGCGCAAGTGTATTGCAATATTCTCGATTGTAATTATTGCTTGATTTATTATTACGTTTTCTAATACTCTATATGTTATGACTATATGTATAAATTTATAGGTAAGGGAAATATCCAGGCTAGGAGGAAACATATTTACGATTTTTGTACGACCAGCAGGGAAATTGATCACAAATAAATTTGCTGGAGCGGAGTACAGTTTTTTTGGGATGGAAAGCAAAGAAAAGTTTTCGGGAACTGAAATTAGCAATCTTATTATTGGGTGAGTTAAAAATAAATCAACAATTTTTATTTTTATAAACGATATTAGCGGTATGAAATTTTATTAATGTTGTATAAAGACTGTTTGGGTAATCTGCATGTATGAGCATTCATGATTCTTTAGGTTTTTTAAAGTAACTTCTAATTAAACTTTCGATTTCAGAAAGTGCGCAAAAGTGTTTTCCCACCGCTACGAATAAGTAGGTGGAAACCGAAATAGCCAGATGGCTAGTCGCTGCAGCGAAGAAAAAGGGAAAGGACTAAATAAATAATTATAATAAATATAATTATTACCTGAACTTCAATAATAAATATATATCTCAAGATTTTCTCTTTTAATTAATTAATTCCATCTTATCGACTGATATAGCCTTGAAGTTTATATAAAATAAGCGATATGATAACTGATTTACATCAATCAAAAGTAGGCTCCATTTGTACCCCCATATAAGAGCAACAGAAGGTGTTATGTAGATCTTATATTTATGTTTAAACATACTTTTGTCTTTATAATTAATGTAAATAATCACACTCTTAGGTATTTTTTTTTAATTTATAACCAAGCGACAATATTTTAAACTGCAATCTAAAATAAGTTTCAAATATGGATGTTCACTGTACATCCACGTTACGTCCACTGAACGTCCACGTGTTGTGTGAATGTACTTGGATCAACGTACATTGGACGTATACAATGTACATCCAGTGTACATACAACTTTGTGAACTTTGGACGTCTATTGTACGTCCACAAGACATCCACCGTACCATCACAGGACGTACACTGTACACAACTGGACGTCTGGTGTACGTCCATTGAATGTATGTGTGCTATCTGGGGAAATGCGTCAGTGTCATTCCAGTGTGATCCATTTTCGTTTAAAAACCAATGAATTATATCGGTGTTATCTACAAGGTGTTAGGTAAAAATGTGGCAAAAATTCAAGTGGTTATCCCTTGGCCTATTCTAAGAATATTTTGTCCTATGATGATTTTTGAAAACCCCTTCGTTTCGAAGATACAGGGCGAACAAGTTTTGCGACAGTAACAACATTTTATTATCAAAAAGTACATGTAAAGTTGCTCAATCTACAATAAATGTTCGAAGTGGCTTCCTCCAACCTGGATACAAGACTAAGAGACAAAACATTTCTACAAATAGGTCTACGCACCATAAAGAAGAGGAGGATTTAGAGAAAAATTAATTGCAATGTCTACACTAACAATTGCACTCACAATTCAATCTAGTTCGTTTGAACTTTGCGCCTGTTTTGTCTGAATTTTAGTAACTTTTCTTTCCACGCCATTATTACCACACGTTAAACTTGTCAAAAACGCCTCGCACATAACCTCGAAATAGCACTTTTCGAACACTGTGTTTAGTACTTTGTTTTCATTTGCTCAAAAAATGAATAGCCATTTTACACTCAGGAACACATGCTATTTCCGTTAGTATGCATAGAAATCGGCAAATCAGTGGTCCTCTTACGGAACTCTTACCAAAGGGGTTTTTCAAAAATCATCTTCTGAATAAATCTTTTTTTTTATATTTTTTTGCACACATTTTGGTGGCATACAAACTGTTAAAGAGATTAGCAGTGATTACTACGTGTATGCACAGTGACCAACGATTAAAAAAAAAAGCATGACCTACTCTAATCAGGAAAGTATTTGTAAGCATGGTATGCATGTGTTATGATTCTTTATATTAGCTGTTTATACAGGGTGTATCAAATAAAAAAGTAAATTTTGCTTGGGTGTTAACTACACGACATATAAAGCACAAACCCACCGAAACCGGATTTCATCATTAAAGAATAAAAAAAAAGTAAAATTTAGAGCCAAAAATTCTTTAGTCCGGACTTGATGCAAGGAAACGTCATGTTAAGCACCCGCTAAACGTGGTATTATGTATAAATACATTGCACTCATTCAGTATTATTCTTAATGGTATGCCGTAAGTTCATTTAACGTCATTCGGAATAAATAAAGGCCCTTGCAAAAATAGCAAAACTGAAGCATTTTAAATTTCTTCTTTTTATAAAATAAACACTCCTTTTTTGTTAAGAGCATTCTACGTAAGTCTACAAAGTATTATTTTTAATATCCTGATAAGACGTTCGAGTTTCACCGGATACGCGACTTCAGTAGTTACAAACAACGTAAATATTTTTCTTTTGCTTTGTCGAATCGAGGGTTAGTTGTTAATAAACGGTACCACATGAATCTGAGTTATTTCTTTTGGATTTATTTAATCATATAACGTAAAATGAATTGAATCGAATTACACAGAAATAAATGTAGATACAGAAAATTTGCAGACAACCCTTTTTACTATGATATCGCGCGAAAATGAATCTATATATTCCCGCGCTTTTGCCGATGCATCAAGCTTCGATTTTCTTTATATGAAATCATGATGGTCTTGAAAAGGATCATTTTTCGAGATGGGAAGAATTTAAATAAAATGTTCGAAGTGGCTTGCACTCCAAGCAGCGATCCACACAAAACTAACAGCGGTAATGGCTGAATGATAGTGATATGTGGGGGTATACTCGGGACAGCATTTAGGTTGGGCACAGGTGCGGCTCTAGCCCACGGCATTTATAAAATATTTTTTTCTCGTTAATGCTTACAGATAGGCCCCCTGTGCATTAAGACTTTTTGATTGTATATGATTACAGCTGCTACATATTATTATATTTACCTCTATATCTGATACAGCCTGTATATACAAAAATTACAATGAGCGATTAATTTATTTGCCATCCGAAAAAAATAAATGGTAGACGCTTTCAAGTTCTATCATTCGTGACCCTTTAATGAATTCTATATGTATTCCAAGGAACTGTTACGATTTAAATATAGAAACCATGGGCTTTTCACTCAGAAATTTGCATTTCGCATAATGTATTTTTCTTATATGTAAATTTCTGTTTCGACATCCACTTTTAGAATGAGAGAAAAAAAAAGATGCGGGTATTAAAATTCTACCGGAATAGGCTTGTCAGGATAAATATATGTTTTTGACCCATCCGAGTATAGCCATGTGAATATTTTGATTCGAAAAAAAAAAAATGTGCTGAGGTTAAGAATAATATTTTATTGAAAAGGATTTTGGTTAAAGGTGAATTCGTGGTACATACAATGACAAAGGCGAAAATAACAATCGTAACGAATTCTGAATAACATTAAGTAAATCATTCTTAATAAATTGGAGAAATTTTAACATGTAAATTATGCATTTTGAAAATACAAATACATATAAAAGAAATTTGTAGTTATGTATAGCTGATTAATGAATTTATTATATTTAAAGGTGAAATTGTGGACATAAATATTTGTATTTACTTACATTGTATTTATATATGCATGTGTGTAATTACGAATTAAATAAAAAGTTGCAGTAAAATCTTATGGAACTGAGACGACATTTTACCTAAGAATGTATCATTATAGCAGCTTTGCACAGTGGGGCTGAATTTAGTTGAAAACGGAACTAATTATTTTTTCTTCATTAAATCAACTCTTGATTAGTTTAGAGTTACTTTTTTTAGAGAGGAAAAATAGAAAAACTACTCTGCAGTTTACAGGCTGGCACAATACATTATTTTATCAGTTATATATAATATATATAAGTATTGCAGTGTTACATAAAAGGAAAGCTATCAACTGTATTAGATGTAATTATTATTTTATGTACACACCTATTTGTAAGTCCAGTATAATTTGGGTTAATTTGCATTAGTAGCTGTGGGAATTGAATATATAATTTATCGTCTGGCAACTGTACGATATTCTGGTATCCTAGGTTTCGACTGTATTTGAATAGGGTAGTGACTCAATATAATTCGTAGGAAATAAATGAGTGAAATCCATGGATACGGGCGTTTTGTTGATAAAAAAATCTTCTAAAAAGCTGTTTTATTTTTCATCAAGTGTAATGAAGTAAACCATATTCCTGTGGTATATCTGGTATTGAAGGGGATCTCGTTCGTAAATCCATGTAATTATCTTCGATCTAAAAATATACAGAAAAAACGTCAAGTGTTTATTATACCTTGGTACATTTTCTATATGGAATCATACTTGTCTCTGCTGTTTCGAATATAATTATACACTTTGGATGCTGTGAAGGAGGTTTTTTCCCTGGATTTTTATGATACCGGTGTTGTTCTTCCGATGCGAACATCTGAATCGTCAGTGCGAGGAAATCCCATTCTGAAGTACTCTGGGTTGTGTGCAAGCTGGTAAACGAGGTATCTGGTCAAAGCATTGTTTAAATTTCCCTGTATGTAATATTTTGAACATTTTGTGGTTATGTCTACAAAATGACAGTTCATACTGAAATTTTAATGGGTATAAGTTGGTAGACGTGGTTAGTGGTTTTCTTTCTCTTATGATAGCGGGATATTTAAAAGTTATTTTGAGAATTAAAGAATCCAAATATATACTGGATAATTGATAGTATTTGTTTGTTTTGAACATTCCAAATAAGTATACTCACCTTGGGTAAGAGTTCTCATACAACTTATATGTTTTTTATATAAACTTGTTAATAAATTATACATGTTATTAATAATTTCACTGTTTTATTAATAAAAGCTCATTTGATACATTGAATCATTAAAAATTAAACTATAAATTCAATATTCAACAGAGTGCAAAAAATTTTTTTAAAGTATTTTTGTAAAAATAAAATTTAAAATTCGATATAAATAAACTCGTACTATTAAAAATACAAAATAAGAAAAACTTTATCGTGAGTGCTGCCTCTGGTGATACCATTCGGCATTACCAAGGAATTCCGAAAGGCTACTAAATCGGTAACGTTGTAAAAACAAGCATATTGTACTGTTTATCGGTACCATGTGATTGCAGAAACGGTGCACAAACATAACCTTCTGACCTAACCTAATAAGGGAACAGTTAGCGCTAATAATATGATAAATGTGCTTGGTGCAGCATTTGGGTGTGTTTAGGTGAATTGCTAATGAATCGAAGTGGTTTTATAAGGATTTTATTATTGTATGTGTCTAAGAGTTCAACCGAAAACAATGGGTGAAAGATAGCTAGGTATTGTTTTACGTTTGTGCTATTTTCAAATTGTGTAGTAAATGGATGTGCACATATGTGGTTGCAGAAGTATGCTGTAATGTATTGCCTTCTTCGATTTTGTCGTATATCTATTCCGAACAGTATACACCCAAAATTTAAGTTTCCATATCGGAAAACTTGCCAGATATTCTTTAATTGGATGCTGCATTCATTAGGTATGCTCGTTTATTGTGCGGAACATATACTACAACTATAAATTAACAAGATGAGTCAACGATTCAACAAAGCAATTTGTCTTATTAGTAAAGGATATTTAAGAGGGTTGTCACACATTTGAGGAGGGGTAGTATGGCCCAGTAGCGGCTCGTGACAATATTGAGTGGTGGGGCCAGTCTCCGGCCAGCCCCCTCTCCCCCTGTCCCCTCTTTTTATTAATTTTTCAATTTTGAATCGTGGAGTAAAATATAATGGATATTCTAAGCATAAGCGGACGTATTTCTTACAAAGAATGGGAAACACAATTTTTATTTTCTCTGTTTGTTTACCTAAGCTCCTTAAAACACTATTATGTTGTATTTTTCAGGAATAACTCCCTTATTATATTTATTATTTCCTTTTCATAATTTTCAAGAAAGATATGAATGGTAGTTCATTTTGATTTGATATACTATAGTTATTAATTTGCGATGTCATCCTAAAAGTATACTACCCTTTATTACTATAATTAATAAATATTAAATGTTCTTAAACCCAATTTTCCACGTACGTTTCTACTTTCAATAGTCGATCTTCGACAGCCGTCTGACTCACACGCTTGCCTACCATGAGTGACCTTGCCCACATAGTGACGAGCACTGGCGTATAGTGATGACGCGTGACTGTAAGCTGAGTCAAACTGATTTAAATAAAACTTTGTAAAATTAATAAAATGGAGGGGGGGAAAGATGGAGGAAGGAGTTGGCTCGTGATAGGTCCCACCACTCAATATTGTCACGAGCCGCCACTTTATTATTCAATAAATTCCGTCTTCATTGAATAAAATCTTTTACATTGATTTGATGAACTCGTTCTTTGGACCTGTTTTAATACATTATTTCATGTGAACAATGATTTCTATTGTTTCAGGACCCATTTTTGGTTCAGTGAGGAAGCATACTTTGATTTCATTTTAAAGTAAGAGAAATCATTCTTTCATTGGAAATAAGAGCGTTTTTCTCGAGTGTAAGCAATATACTTATAACATTTGAACGATGAAAAATTAATTTCTTCGATTTAGAGAAACTTTGTCATAATTTATTTATCTTTAATTTATTTAGAATTAATCAAATTTGGAGATTCGTATATCCTATTGCCCAATAGGAAAGGAACAAACACAAATACGTTTTCTCTTTATTTATCATCACATGACAACATCGCGATTAGTATATTTGCAATAAAAATATTACCCACAATAACCCTTCAATAAACGATAGTCAAATAGAGCGCCCATGTGACTTGGTATTTGCTCATAAAATCGCGTGCAATTAAGATATAAAATGCATGTGTATACACTTTGAATTGTACATATTATTTGTCGAGAGATAGTCTGTTTATCCACGGCTTAATTTTCCCAAATATCATCTACATGTGTACACAACATTATGCCCTGCTTATTTCGCTACCGTTATTGTGTGTATAAATGCTTAGATAATATCTTTATTATATTAAAGAAAAATACATTTCGACATTCCATGATTTATAACAATATAAAAGTTGGCCCAAATATTTTTTATTTATTTAATGAATATCGGTAATAAATATAACCAATACAGGATTTCGTTAAAGTTACACAAATATGACGTCGATGTTGCTAATAACCAGGCAAATAAAAATTATACAATTTGTTTGTAATTAAATTTTAAAGTATCGTGAAGTTCTTCAAAGCATTTTGTTCGGAGTTAAGTGAAATATGAGTTGCTAGTTGCTATGCAGGCAAATGAATAAATAAAGCTAATCAAATATTTTGGAGACGTGTTTCTCAGGTGTGATTCTACACCAAATTCTAAACCAATTTTCTCAGGACAACTAAATAATTTTAACCAAATTTTATCATGAAAATTTAGTTAATTTAACAAAATATTCATTATTTCAAATAAATTAAGGGTTAAATGAACAAATAATTTGGTTGAATTAACCAAATATTTGTCTAGAAAAGTATCAGTGTTTAGGCACTACATAACCTCAAAAAAGGACTATAATTAATCTTTTTAAAGAGTAAATTTACAGAATCCTTGCCAATAGATATTTACCAATTAATTATTAGGTCGTTTTATGCCATTAATCAGGTAAATGAGGTAAAAATTAAATCATTTCTCACGTGAACAGTTTTCGATGACATCAACACCTAAGATTGAAAACATGTGACTATTAGGTCGCGTCACATCACGTGATATTATCGATGTGACAAATATTACAAAAAAATATCATCCGTGTTGTTTATTTGGATAGATTCATAAGAATTTGTAATGTAATCCTGTAATTTCCTTGTGCTTTATTTGCTAACTCAATTTTTACACATCATGTCTCAATCGATGTTTTGTATTAGTACGTTGACAGGTATTTAAATAAATGCGGGAAATACCAACATGTGAGTCTGCCAATACAAAATAATAAATACCTCCTTAACGATGTGAAAATTGTTTATTAGAAACTACAATACTATTGTTATACAATTGTTTTCAATACTGCTAGTGGTGTAAATTACAAACTGAAATATTTTTCTATATCTTTATCTTTTTTTTTAGTTTGGTAACAATGTAGCTATTTAATAGGATAATGTTGTACTTCATTATCCTATTACATTGTTGTAAATTGCAAGACATATTCTATAATGATAAGCAATCAGTTGTCGGTGATTGATTTAACTATTATTATTATGTGCGTCATGCTTGACGTCAAGTTTATACCAACTGTTTTTGTGGTAAATCTTTTCAAATGTACAGTAATGTTAGTGACTAGAGACCGGATTATATGCAAAGAAAAACTGGAATATATGCGCATATATATGAATCGATTTTTGAGAAAATATGCATACACCTGGAGCATATATGCAAAAAAATTGCGACAATATGCAAAATTTTTACATAAAATAAATAAGAGGAGAAATTTAAAAATTAAGTTTATTGCACAAATTTTTTTCACAACATATTTCTAAAACAATTTATAATTAAATGTTTTTCAAAATTGTGTAAAAGAAAGTTTTGTCTTCTATCAGAATATATATGTTTCGAAATAGAAAAGCTTCTTTCAACATCCACAGATGTAATTGGTGCATTTTTTAACTTTGCAGTACATTCTAAGCTAAAATTAAAGTCGAAATCGTTTACTGTTTCACCTTCCAAAATTTTCTTAACTTTCGTCAATTTCAAATACCCCGCATTTTCATTTATCACATTTTTAAATTTATCGTATATAGAATTACCTATTGTACCCCTAACCTTCTTACATAGCATATTAAATTCGTCTACTATTTCGACTGATTCCGAGAGCGACATCCCTTGCGTGTCTAGTTTATGAATGGAACTTGAAGCAAAGCTATAATTTGACTTATAATATACAAAAGGTTTTGTAGCAATTCTGTTGATGTTACTATCTTTTTACAGTTTTCTAGAGCAACGCAGTCAGCAGTGATTTCAAGAATTACATTTTTTATTCCTTCAAAATTATCGGCGAAAAAAATTGCAGCCTCTAACCATGTACCCCATCTCGTAATAATCGGTTCAGGAGGCAACTTAACACCGGGAAGTCGCTCCTTATAAAATTGGATTCGTAAAGGTGCTTTTAAAAATACTTTTTGGACATTGCTAATTAAATTATTAATCAAAGGGAATTGATTCCTAATGTCTTCGGCTACACGATTGAACCCATGAGCTAAACAAGTGGTATGAATAATGTTACTATAAAAAAATTTTAAATTTTGCGCGGCTTTTATCATGTATGGTGCAGCGTCGGACAACATTAGTAAAATTTTTTCACAAGGTATACTTCCAGGTAAAAAGAAATTTGATAAACGTTCTTGAACGAATAAGGCAATTGTCACGTTATTTGTTTTTTCAAGTTCTTTACAATAAATTAAATATGATTTACCTACAATATCTTCATGAAGAATTCCTATTAACACATGGGCAATATAACGGCCACACTTATCCGTACTTTCATTTACCATGATATAAATAAAAAATTATTCCCCACCAATTGTTGAATTTCTGCTATTGATTGCTGGTAACAAAATGTGACATAATTTTTTCGTAAGGTACTTTCGTCAGGTATATTATGTTTGCGAATATTTTTGCAGAAATGATTTTAAATTAACATTGTTTAATCTTGCTAATGGTACGTTAGACGAAATGAATGCATTACACAGATCCGTATTATATTTTTCTTGTTCTGAGTTTCGTGAAGTTGATGCTACACATTGACGTATAGATTGCTGCACACATGCGGATCGCTTTAGTTTTTCACATTTTCCAATATGTGATGGAGTTTTTAGCGTGTTGATCAATCAGGTATTTTCTCTCAGAAGACACCTACAACAACAATTGTCATTTTATATCAAGTTAAAGAATTTAAAAACAATTGTAAAGCTTTTAATAAAATTAAACTTACCAGTTTACTGCAGGCTCGACAAAATATTTTGTCGCCATCCTTTACCAGTTCAGGATATGGAGTAATCCATAAAAAAAATTGTTCGCTATACTCATTGTATGTACGCACAGTATTTAAAAACGTAACACAATTACATGTTGTTTCGCTCAAAGATATTCAATGAATGAATAGTTTATATGGGAATTAATAATAATAAAACGTATTTACCACATCCCTTCTGCTAGGCGAATTTAAACACGTGCAGTTCTTGGAAAAAAGTATTAGAGAAACCAATATAAAAGACTTATCGTTCTGAGAATTGTCGGTTGTCGATCTACATTAGGAATTACTAGGATTTTTTACTAATAGAAAGGATAAGAAAAAGCTTAAATATGCAATATATGCAACTTTTGTAAAAATATGCATAGAAATGCTTAAATATACAATATATGCAATCAACTAATTAGCGCTAAATGACTTCAATTTAGTAGTAGATACGTTCTACATATAGACTATAATAAAAGATATGCAAAAAATAAAATATATGCACTTTGCATATAATCCGGTCTCTATTAGTGACATTGCATGGTAAGAAATGCCTGACCTGCGCAATGTCGTCTTTTGTTTGTTACCTGTATTATATATGTAAGCTGGTCCCTCGAAAATAAAAGACGTATGATCTGCTATACGATTTTATTAATACTGATCTCTTATACATGACTCAATGTTATTGATTACGTCACTCTCAAACGAAAGGACCATCGGGTTGCCCGCTTCCTCCTTACCACTTGGCCCTTCGCTATCATCTCCAGTCCCTTTCTACGGTTGGCAACTGTAGATGCCGCTTACATATAGCACATTAACATGATTAATCTAAGCTATTACCGCGTCCATTTAATTATGGCCGTTCAAAAAATGTTTAAAAATACCAAAAAAAAAAAAAACATTATTTTCACCTGAAACAACACATGTGCTCTGTGTCGTCTTACGTTTTTGTCGATATAAAATCACAAAAACACCTGAATAGTTAGGTGCGGAAATGTAAACAAGTGGCCTGTGTACGTACAGTTTAAAGGCTAAATATATGCAATTCGCAAGGAAATACGTTAGCATTTATAGTTAGGTAGATAAGTATTCCTGATTTAAAATTGCTTCTAAATTTGTCTACACTAAATTTTTTGTGCCGGTATCATTTTAGTTAGCAATAAAGGAGGTCATAAATTACTGTAAGTTGAGTTAAACTGATTCAAAATTTTGTAAAATTACTGCAATAAAAGAAAACACTCAATATTCTCACGAGTCGTCACTGGCCAGGCTACCTTAAGTAGGGCTTGTGTATATAGGGGAGCTGACCTATCAAATGGTTCTATATGGAGACGCCATTTTGCTCTATTTTTACGCGGGAATTAAAACGTAATACTATTAGCACGCGCGACTGACCAAACAGAAACTTTACGTTAATATTCTAAACGGAAGATCACCAATAAAACAAAGAGTAGTAAACAAATACATGTATTATGCATAGGAATGATATATTCAATACAAAAAAAACTAACAAAAGGAAGCCGATCCTCTCAAAATAGGTGTACAATCATCTTGTATGTTCATATACTAGCATATGATATTGATCTGTTAACAAAAAAATCTTTAATAAATTTGAATTTTAAATCGCAACAGTTTGGAATATCATACATCTGAACATTTTTGAATAATTTTAGAAATAATGGCAGTATCACAAACAGATATATTACCACACAAAAATTCACCTTTATTCTTTATAAAACATTTTCACATTCCATAATAATTCGAAAAAGTGAATTAGGTGCCATTTTCAATCCTACCTAGATTTGAATATTCGGTTATAAACTTAGAGCTACTGTTCCACAGTATCCCCAGAACCTGGAAAGAAATTCTGAACATATAGGACAAAATTATTGCTGTTTTAGTAAACGTTTAACTACCACTTTCCAGCTATTATACAAATTATTTTTTATCCAGCATGGAAATGTTTAAATTGTCGTCATCAGCACGCATATTTTACTTCTTGTGCGTTTGTTTCAGTAGTAATGCATTAATTAAATGAATATCAGTATCACTGCAGTAATTGTTTGAATTATGTCCGATATAATTGGGATACTACAAGCAGTTTTAATATTCTTTGCACTCTAATGAATTAGGCCTTTTCCAGCCCGCTTGTCACTTGTGAAATACATTTTTCCAGTGCATCTTGAGTTAAGCGTGACCGAGTAAGCAACGAATATTTCTAGAAAACAAATATTTGGAAAGTTAAATAAAAGACAATGTAGATAAAAATTAATCCAGTATTTAAAGGTTTCCAAACCGCCAGCACAAATGTTGCTAACTGAATAATATAATATAATTTCCCAAGAAATGAATTTTATGTCCTACATTTCTTGCTGTAATCGATACTTTTCGGCTTGTTGAAGATACAATTGAATGCCAAGTAAAAATTAGACGTATAAACCAGCTGTATTAAGGCATCTACATTTAACAGTTTCATTCTCAACGGCAGAGTCTAATGCTGCTGCTGTTGTAACTGAAAAAAAACCTACAAACAATGCAATTATACATTATATTAAATCTCCTGGCAAGTATACCTGATTGCCGCACCAACTTCATTTTACTAAAATGATCTGGATACAAATCAGCAAGGTGAAGGTGATGAAGAAGCCTCAAGCCTGAAAGAATTTTTCTTATCAGATTAACAGAGATCACGTATGTAACTACCAGTTACAATACCAGATGGAAGCTCTTCAGCAGCAGCAGTTTTTCCATCAATATGTAATAACCCATTTAGAATTGCTGATTTCAAATTTTTAGTAAGTGTTGCACATCAGCAAATACATGAATATTTGAATTAGGGCAATGGAAAGAAGTCACTCGATTATTTCTTGTTACCTCAACACCCATCTTCTGCCACAGTGCTTTATATTAGGGCCCATGTCTGAATACAATTCACAAATATTCAAATTACTGAATTTGCAGCAGTGATGACCTCCTTAATTCTTGTAACGAATCGTTTCCCATGGTACTACTGCCAGTACATCACAAGATATTATTTGTTTCCAGTTTGTATTGAGGCCACGAAGCCAAAATACAAGATATGATTTCCTACTTGTGACTGTCCCCGAGTGATATATGCCCATAAAAATCTTTTTGAACAAGGATCAAAACAAGTCTGAAAGAACAATTTTATCAAGTTATGACATATCATATTACAAAAAATTACAAGTGCACCACCAAACAATACATAAGAAAGAAACGATTGAATAGCTATGATAAAATAACCAAATACAGAATAGGATCTTGAATATGAATATACTATAGGATTTTAAATTACTTTCGTAATTTGTGGTGCTATTTAGAAGAAATTGCAAGGATTGTAAGATGGGTTAATTAAAAGCATATGTTTGTATATATATGTACATTACATACTTCTTGCTGTATTTGCATTTCATCAATGCACAAAATGCAGTCACGCTCTAATACTTTCATGGCCGAAACTTTGGCTTTCATCAATGGGATTAATTTAGTAAATAAGCCAAATTCCATATTTAAATGTTTGAATTTTCTATTCAGTGTGCTATATGAGGGACAAGGATACCCTGTACTATGTAAATATAAATATCCATTTTTGCCTAGAGCAAATCGTAGTTTTAAACTTCTTATGATAGATTCATTACTCCATGCTGCAATGCTTTTTCTGTCTACTCCTAAAGTGTCTATTTGCTCAGGCAATAAAAATTTTGCAAGATTTTTTGTTGTCTTATTATATTTAACTGAGAACTTTCTTAGTTTTCTTTGTAAAATAATGTTCCGGGCAGTAAGTTCTTTTATTCTCTTCTTATCCACACTAATTTCTCCAATACTTGTCTCATTAGCTTCTTGTATAACATTCTGACATGTATTATTTTCAACTAATTTTGAAGATCATTCTGAAAGCATACGCATTTTTTAAATATCATAACTTTTTTGTCAAGATATCGCGAGACACATTGCATAATTTATAGGAGAGTACCTTTTAAATGGACGAGTAAGATTACTTTTATATATGTTATGACAATGTAAGTTTTTTCAAAATCTCATCGAATATACATATATATTTTTAACCTTTGTTTGCTTTTTTCGTTTTAATTCAAACTTAGGTGGTGGATTCGGTACATTAAATATTGTTGGAATTGCATTAGGTTTAATTTCTTCAACCATCTGCACGTGAACTTTCAAACTGGCTTTCCTCAAAATGTTCTGCAACAATTTGTATAATTGCAATGTAAGTTCTTTTAGTGTTCTTTTGCAAGGTGAGCCAACAAATAATTAAATTCTGTGAAAAATAGTCAATGCATATCGTTCACAAAATTTATCAAATTTTACTATTATCCCAAATTTCAAACTTATTAGCTCTCAGAAAAATTTATTTCAACATACCGTACATAACCTACTACATTTAGTAGGTTTTCAGTTGTCTCTTCTGCTATTTATAAGCCACCTCTGTCTCCTCTTTTCTTCAGAAGGAAAGCAATATAATTTAAAACCCTTTTTATGCTGTTTGTGCAGTTAGGAGCTGCACAACCACCCATTTTTAGAAAATACCGTACCACACATATAACAGCCAACACAACTAAAGAGCAGAAATGGCGGATAAGTCAGCCCATCTATATACACTAGCTCTACCTTAAGAATGACGTCACCTTAAAGATACTTCAAAAGAATGCAATTATTTTATTATGTCACAATATTTTTTTACTGTGTCGATATTGTTAATATAGCTGACAAAAAATTGAATGTAAAAACATATTTTGCCAGGCTTTTTATAAGTTACAGTAATTTCTGTGCTACGAACTGCGCTTAAAAGCCAAAGAGCGACAAACAACCACTATTGGTGTAAATATACCAGCTTTTGTGTATGCATCTACATAAATGTATCCTTTAAAAGCAACGCAAACACTTACACATGATAAAGAATCCCCAATGCTAACAGAAACAATTTTCATTCGCTTTGTTCGTACAAAAATCCAATTCAAAATACACTGTTTTGATCGACAAAATCACCTGTTCACCAATACAAGCGATATGAAACGTTTCCTCAAATAATATTTACCTGTATCCATGAAGTATTAACGATCATAAACTGTTTGTTACAATTTATAAATGTGTCAATATGTGCGGAAGGATTTAGCGCTTATTAGCTAATTAGCGCGATTTAAGTTTACATATTTGATTATTCCATCTACAGTTGATTTGGTTTTAACCCGCCCGAAATGTTTGGAGGAAGCACAATGATATATGTGAATATACGGTTGAGTTTTGCAAAGCTAAAATGTTAAATGGAGAGCAAGAAGTAAGGTTGGTAAATAAACGTGATTTAACCGATTATTTAGTTAGGAACGTAATTGAATATAATAATAAATTGAAGGTCACATCATGGTGGATTATGCAAAGGAGCCTTGTTATCTTATAGGTCAGAATTGGTACAAATATGCTCTAACAAGTATAACAGAATAACCATGTTTTATTATCTATTACGTTTTAGTTGCTATTGCTGACTGTGCTGATTCTACACCTGCAATCTACTCTAAAGCTATTACTTTTCGTTCATCTAACTTACGTTTTTGATCTAATAGTGTTAGATTTTTTTCTTTCTTTTTGTGTTTAAATCTGTCACTTCTTCTCGCAGTTTCAAAATATTCTCCTTCTTCTTTTGTGGATGCAATGTTTCATGTGAGCTATATCAGCATACTCTTTCGTTTTTCAAAAATCTTTGAAAAATTGTTTAAGTTTTCGTGTTACTGCTTTTTTAAATTGCTTTGAGAACAATTTTTTCTATACAAACCATCATGGCTTTATGAAGGGTAGATCCATTGAAACCGCCCTTTTTGATTACCTCAATGCAATTTATTATCAGGCTCTGAAGGTTGGTAACATTTCCCTAGGGGTGTTCCTTGACTTCTGTAGAGATTACGATTGCATATATTATGATAAGTATACGGATCCAAATCCAGCCAGGGCACAGGAGCCGGTATTTGTGGGCCCAGTCCTAATCAAAGGATATCCCTAAGCCTGGGGAAACATACAACGGTCTTCCAGGCAGAGGTATTCGCCCTTGCAGCCTGTGCAGAAATGATTGCAAAAGGGGGCTACATAAGGAGGAAAATTAATATAATGACTGACAGCCAGGCTGTCATCAAGGCAGTCTCGAACCCCGTAACTAGGTCAAAACTAGTTAGAGACTGCAAACAATCCCTCAATACATTGGCACGAGACTGCACGGTGTCTCTGATTAGGGTGCCGGGACATGAGGATGTAAAGGGCAATGTAATAGCCGACGAACTAGTCAAGGAGGGCTCTAAAAGACACTTCACGGGTCCAGAGCCCGTATGTGGGATTACTAAGGATTCCGCAAGAAGGGAGATCTGGTTAGATAAAGAAAGTACAAAGAAATGGAGGTCGACTGAAGGTCAACTCCATACCAAAGCGCTAATAGAGGATGGGGATGCTAGATTCTCTGATAACATACTCAGGCGCAGCAAGAAATAAGCTAAAACCATTACTGGGCTGGTAACTGGACACTGTCCTCTGAAAAAGCATCTATACAACACAGGCCGAGTAAGCGAACCGTGGTGCAGAAGATGCGAACTACAAGAGGAAACGAGTTTACATGTAATCTGCACATGTGAGGAATTGAAGGTATTCAGGCAGAAATATTTCGGGAGAGATCTATTGGAGCCCTCGAAGGTTCTCAAGTTCCCACTGGGCAAGATACTGGGGTTTATAGAGAACACCAAGTTGCTCGAGTGGAAATAAGAGGCTTAATAGGGATGGTGCAATGAGCACCTAGCTCAAGTGCCTGGACTTTAGGTTCCCACCCTAATTTAATGAATGAATGAATGAATGATTAGTTAAATTAAAAAGCTATGGCATAAGAGACACCAGTTTGAAACGGATGGCATCATACTTGAAGGGTAAAAAGCAATTTGTAAAAGTTAACTTAGATGGATATATAGTCAAGTCCGTTCCAAAATTAGTGGAAAGAGGTTTGCCACAAGGCAACGTATTAGGTTCTCTCTTATATAACATTTATATAATTGATCTGTGTAATATATTAATTAATACTTTACATACACATATTAATTATGCAGATGATAATGCTTTACTTATAATAGCAACTTACTTACAAGGTAAGTAATTCTGACAAAATTATTGTTTGAAATAAAAAAGTAACGCAGAAACCTCAATTAAATATTTAGTAAAGTGAAGCACAAAATATATCACTTAAAATTTAACAAAAATATTTTGTTACTATAAAAGATATATATTTCAAATCAGCAAATAAATATAATTGTTTCAACAAAATGTTTTGTACTTTTGTGTGTTATTTCTATTTGAGCAAATAAAATTTATTGTTTGAAGTAAATATTCCATTTGATCAATTTTACAAAATTTTATTTGAACTAAACATATTGCTGTGGTTAGACAACCCATTCCGCTGAGTATATTTTGAGTTGCGGATTCTTTGAACAGCTGATTTTCAATTTACCGAGAATTTTCACAATTTGATTTTATTTTGAATAAGTTTAGTTTAAGAGTTTATTATATCATTTTAATTTTGTAGTGTTAAGTTTTTTTTTTATTAATTATTCCAGTCATTAAATTGTCTATTGTTCGCTTGTGCTGATTTAATGCGGATTCTATTAAATATTGTCGTTGAAATGTTATACGTCTGCGTTGTATGATTTTGAGAGAGGGATTTTTGTAAAAAAAACTATTGTAGAATTTTGTTAAGGACTTCCTTGTTCGACTATTGATGTGAGTAGAGGTTTCTTTAAATCACGGTTGCCATTTTGTAATTCATTTTGATATTGTAAATTTCGCATTAATTCTGCAATTATTTAGTCAATCAAGGAATTCTTTTTGTGATAATTGTTAATATATTGAAGTGTGCACTTTATAGATATAAGATCAATTATTATTTTTTGTTTAGGAAGATTTATTTTAGTTTTTTCTCTCGTATATTTTTAAAGAGTTAATTTTCCGTTATTCATTTTTGCTGTTTCATTTTTATTTATCAATCATCTCGTTTGGGTGAGTACAAGCTTTGTTTTTGCATTTTCATTTAATTCAATCAGTACACAGCAATATGTATCTTATTATTTCAACGAAATAATTAGTTATTTTAAGTATTATATACATTTGGCCCAATAAAACTTTTTATTTGAGTAAAATATTTTGTTTGTTTAATTCTATTAAAGATATTGTTGAAATAAACAAATTTTATTAACAAAATTATTTGCTTCGCCCAACAATATATTTGTTTGCCCATATTTAAACAAAGATTTTAGTCAACACAACTAAAATTTGGTTGAGTCAACCAAATGAGTTTTTCAGTGTAAGCTAGAAATGTTCCTACTTTAGAAGAGGACGAGAGGGGATTTATCTTACTTGGTTTAAACTAATTAAAGTTACTTTTTTGTGGTAAAAAATAACGACTTTTACAAAGATACTGAGTTGAAGTAATTACATTAGATCATATCTATCAAATAGGCAACAGGTGGTTCGCATTAATGGCTCTACTTCTAATAAACTTACACTTGAATTCCGGGTGCCGCAAGGCTCTATATTAGGTCCTCTAATGTTTGTAATTTATATAAATGATTTACCCCAGGCAATGCCAGTAGATAGATGCATTCTTTTCGCTGATGATACTACTTTATTAGTCAAGTCAGCAGAGATCGAAAGGGTTGTGGAGATTAGTAATTTGGCAAATAATGCTGTGAGCTCTTGGTTTTCCTCAAACAAGCTGGTTCTAAACGAAAGTAAAACAAAAACAATTGTCTTTTCCAAAGAAAACACTGAAATAAATAATCCTGATTCAATTAAATACTTAGGAGTTTTTCTCGAGCCTAAACTGGGCTGGGAAGCGCATACTGATTACATTGCAAATAATCTTGGAAAAACATTATTCCTATTAAGAAGTTTGTCAACGTCGGTATCAGAAAGTGTCTTAAAAGCTGCTTATTTTTCTCTTTTTCACACAGTTATGTCATATGGAATTTTGCTATGGGGTCATAGCTGTCCGAGTCTTAGAATTTTTGGGCTGCAAAGAAAAGCCGTGCGGATCCTAAGTAATTTATCATTTCGTGTTGACTGTCGAGAAGGATTTACAAGATTAAAAATTTTAACTTTTCCATGCCAGTTTATGTTGGAATGTCTTATGTACGTTAAAAAAATATATAAATTGTTACTCTACAAATGCTGCATTTCACGGCTATAACACAAGAAACAAAAATGATTTAAGCATTGAGTATACTCGTCTCAGTTCCACACGAATGATGTCTTACCATCAAGGCATAAAGTTTTACAATGTTCTCCCACAAAATATTAGAGATCTAAGCAGAAAGTCATTCGAATGTTCTATAAAAAAAAATTAATTCATCAAGCTTTTATACAAGTGAGGAGTATTTTCAACACTTTATGTAGTTGCACCTCCGCACTTGGTGCTCACTTTGATTTTATTGTTACGTATTTAATATTATTATATACAGGCTATTCCACGTAACTTCATCATAAAAGTTTATGATGTTCTTATTATTTACTTATATTTGAGATTTTGGCACCAGTATCTGTTCGATTGGAACTATAAATGTAAAATACCTTAATCAAAATATTACTTCCGGTTGACCGGAAATGGATGCCAACTTTCTTATTTTAAATAGAATGATATAATTTTTTATTCATTTTCGGATTCTACAACTATAAATACGTCAGTTTTCATTTTTTTTTAAATAGAACACCCTGTATTTTAATTCGGAATTAGGAAGTAACTATCATCCCCTATCACTTTATATGAGTATTCCCTATACCTATCCTTAATAGATTTTGAGATATGAGCGACTTTTTGTTAAACGGACTAAGTAGCCCTATCTTTAAATGTTTCTAGCTGGCTCTGAAATGGATTCACGTCAAATTCATGTATTATTTTTGAATAACCATACAAGAATGTCTGTTCGAATAGTCATTTCTATTAATATTGCGTTGTACGAAAGTGTAATTCCAATGATATGCATAAACACTTTTGGTTAGTCAATGAATTTGACATTAATCCCATTCAAAGCCAGCTACAAACACGCAAAGAAAGGGCTACTTAGTCTGTCCAACAAAAAGTCGTTTATATCTCAAAATCTATTAAAGATAGGTATAGGGAATGTTGATATAAAGTGATAGGGGATGATATTTACTTCTTAATTCCGAATTAGAATACAGGGTGTTCCATTAAAAAAAAAAGAATACTTAACATTTAAAGATAGGGCTACTTAGTCCGTTTAACAAAAAGTCGCTCATATCTCAAAATCTATTAAAGATAGGTATAGGGAATGCTCATATAAAGCGATAAGGGATGATATTTACTTCCTAATTCCGAATTAAAATACAGGGTGTTCTATTTAAAAAAAAATGAGTTTTCTGCATTCGAAAATATGTCACTTTGTTCCTTAGTTTTGAACACCCTGTATGTTAGAATGTAAAGTGTGCTTACCGTTTCTTAGAGTTATATCTACATTCATAACATAGCAAATTTGGAGTCTCTACTTGCAGTATTAACCGAGATATTAATTTCTTAATGATGCAATGATTATGATAAAAAAAGGAAAAACTTAAATAACTCAAAAACGGCAACATGTAGCCTATAGGAATAGCTAATGAAAAACTGACGTATTTATAGTTGTAGAATCCAAAAATGAACAAAAAATTATATCATTCTATTTAAAATAACAAAGTTGACGTCCATTTCCGGTCAACCGGAAGTGATATTTTGATTAAAGTATTTCACATTTATAGTTCCAATCGAACAGATACTGGTGCCAAAATCTCAAATATAAGTGAAATAGTAGACATCAATAAACTTTTAACTGAACCACTTACGTGGCAATACCTGTATATATATTAAATAACTTAAAATTAAAATTGATTAAATCAGAGTTATGACTTGTGTAAATACTTTTGTATAGCCAGCACCAATAAATTATATTTATTTATTTATTTATAATAATCTGTTAATCTGACTTAAAAATGGTAGAAAAATACACCTATTCATATTAGAGTCTTTTCTTTGTTTTATTCTATCACCGCCTAATTTCCAAACAGTTTATTTATTTCATTCTATTCGCAATCTGGCTATCCGTTATGCATTATTAGCATGTGGAGACTATCATCATCTTCGCATGCTTTGCTGAAAGTATACCTGCGGATATAATACTCTTACTCTCTTAGTGCTTACTCTGCTGATATGAGAGAGGAAGACGGACACATTGTTTTTCCTAGTCTACGCCACATTGAGAACTAACAGAAACCGCACAGCACGTGATATACCTACATTACGAGTAAATTCGGAACCAGTTTTTCAAGCGCCGCCGTCATGTGATTGCCGCGGGACATAATACTATACGACAGCGTTTCGATAACTAGCTTCAACCGGTTAATATCATTTAATATTTACCTGTAACCGGCACCACCTATTCAATTTATGTTTTATGTACATACACTGCTCGACAACATTAGTGTCGTTGTCCATAGCGAATTTTAGCATTCTCCTATGGCATTTTTATAATTGTCAAGTATTTTACATAGATTATTTTGGGGTAATAATCCTTCTACCTGCATAAGGCGATGGCAGCTGAATGCGTACCTATTCAAATGATAAGCAGTTTTCATAGTCACTGTGCTATAGATGACGATATGACGTTAATTTTGTCTGGCGGTGTACATATGTATAAATATTGCCATATTTGCGATAAGTGTCTGTAATCCACTTTACATAGTAGAAATACATTTTTTCTCGTAATTGGAAACATTGAAATGAACCATACTTTCACGATGTTAATTAAGCTTGTTGGAATTAATGATTTTTGGTTGCTCTATATGAATGTCACGTGTGAAGGAGTATTACTAATCTTGTTTATTCAATTGAAGAATTCTTTTACAGCTTATTGCATCCTCAGCTGATACCAGCAGAAACATTGTAGGACCAACGTAATTATTAGTAGTAGTTCTAATTGTTAGTTTTATATTAAGGATTTGTTGTGCGCGGACCACACGCATTGTTTATTATATTTTAGTTTAGTTTTATTTCTATGTTTACCTTCAACGTTTATTGAACTGTCCCTTCATTTCATTTTACGACTCTTTATCCAATTTTTAACGTTACTGTTCTTTTACCATTACGTGTTCAGTTCCCAAATTCATTGTATTACCTAAAAGCCTTTTGCTGTTTTATATTAGTTAGATTCGTATACAAATTGTAAACCACCTTAACTTTGACATTTAACCGCCAATTCTATACTCCAATACATATTTACTGTTTATAACTTTAGCACCCTCCAATCGCATAAATTCCGACTCTTAGTCTGTTTGTTTACCAAAACAGCAACAGCGAAGACCACCCGTTGCGTTCGATTCTGGGAAAATATTGCCGATCTAAAGGTTATATAAGGATGCCCCTTCAGGGAAATAAGAGAGAATCATCCTGTTGTCCAAACACTCCGTGTATCTCCGCTGTTACATGTGTTAGACAAGTGATTTGCAAATTGTCCTAAGTAAAATTACTCTTTTCGAAACTGCGTATTGTATTTCTGTGTAGTAAACGTAGTTTAGAACAAGTGAGTGTTTTATTTAAACCCGGACAAATCGGTTGTGGACGAGCGGAACCATAACAGTATGTATTCCCAGATAACAACTTAAGGTTTATACAAGCTTTTTTTAAAGATTGTCCCGACAAGGGAAAAAAGCTTGTCATGGCAAAGGTGTAAGCTTGCTGCAAGGTTATGACAAGCTTGCTAGTTAACACAGGACAAAGTTTTTCGTAAGCTTGTCTGTAAAAGCATATGACAAGGTTACAGTAACAAGGTTCCATAAGCTTGTCTGTAAAAGCATTTGACAAGGTTAGAATGACAATGTTGAGCCAAGTTTTAGAGAAAGCCTGTACAAGCCCTGATAAAAGCTTGCAACAATCAAAACAAAATAGGAATTGGGTTTAATTAATTTCTTCTTTTTCTTGGTTTTTAGGTCATAAAAATACGGAAATGTACATTAACAACGACGTATCGTTTTAATTTCAAGAGCTTTTTCAAGATACATGTAAAAATATAAATTATAAATGGTGTAAAATTATATAACTATTTTTTTTATTTAATAAACAAAACATTGTTTACTGTGAATTTTGAACATATCGTTATGTTTTATTTAAAGATAGCGTTTCAAAATAGTATGTTTTAATTATTTGTTGTTAGTAGAATATGAAAAATTGAATTTTGTAATTAAATAGATCTTTAAAAATATTGTATTTAGCTCTAAAATTAATGTATATAGTTTTGTGAAATATTGTATATTGTAATATGTCTGTTTTATCATTAAATGCTTTTGTATGTCTATAAATTTAAATTATTTCAAGTATGTTTCATTTTATAGCAAAATACAATATTTTAAAGATCTAACAACAAATAATCAAAACATACTATTTTGAAACACTATCTTTAAATAAAACAAAAGATATATTCAAAATTCATAGTATGTAAATAATGTTTTGTTTACTATGAATTTTGAATTATGATTTTGTCATTTATTAAACAATTTATTTATAATTTCGTCCTTTTTAATGTACATTTCCATATTTTTGACCTAAATACCAAGAAAATGAAGAAATTAATACACAATTGTGTGAATTAGTGTTTATAGTAATTTAGTAATTTGAAAGCCGGTTTAAAATAACCATGATGGTACCATTATTCTTTTTTTGCAGAAGCAGTTGGAAAACGTTACACCACAATAATTCACAAATAATAAATAAATAAACATTGTCCACCGTTATATACCTATCAAAATTCATTTTGTAAGAAATGTAGCACCTCTCCTACTGAAATACTCTCTCAAGTCTTCTGTGGATCAGTTATCAAAGTTTGGCATATGTTTTCAGTGTTTACTATATATTAAACACAACAAAGACAATTTATATATACCTGCAGTCAAAATTCGACTCTGAACATGTGCGGTGTGAAACCTCACTGCATTTCTGTATTCATCTATTTCTGCGAAAGCGGCGTGCGTTATTTCTGGTATATCGAGTTCGGCACCATTCAGTGAGCCCCCTACATTATAACAAATCTTATTAAGATCTTTTTTTGATTTGATGTAGTGTTTTAGACATATTCCGTTGTCTCAAGATAACAAATTCAGCCTGTATATAGAAAAGCCGCTAAATCAAGAAAGAAAAAGAAAATAGTATATTAAAGTACGAGTTTCATAAGGCATGATTTTGTCGCACGAGTTCAAGTTTAGAAAACGAGCCGCAGGCGAGTTTTCTAATGAACGAGTGCGACAAAAAGCCTTATGAAACGAGTCCTTTATACTATTTTTTCTATTTTGCATTATAAATTGATAATAAATACTTAATAAAAATCTCATTAAAAATGTTGAGTTTTATTTTTATATGAAGTTGGTCACATTGACATACACGATTGACACATTTGACGAATTCAAAATTCAACATTCGGCTATTTAAATTGTTTAAACAATATATTTCATAATATAGTCTCTGTAAACTGTAAAAAATGAGTGATACTGAGACAAATTTATCTTGTACGCCACCACAACTGCGTGAAATTGCGGATAACGCCGTCATAAATTTATTACCGAAAAATCAAAGCAGTATATGAAAAATGCTACCATCCAATTTGAACTATGGGCTGTACAGAATAATGTCAACACAATATCTGAAAACATTTTATTGGCATATTTTGAATTACAAGGTAAAAATAAGAAAATCTTCTACCTATGGTCTATGTATTCCATGCTTCGTTCTTGCTTTTTCCATTTATAAAAATACAGACATATCAAAATATATTAAATTACAACCCTATTTAAAACGATTCTCTCGGGATACGAGGCTAAGAAATCTAAAATTTCTATGCTTTGAAGATATTAATAATTTATAGAAAAAGGTTCTGACGCATTGTATTTAGCAATAAAGGTACGATATTGATTTGCAAAATGTAATTTTTTATAAAATGGATTTAATTTTAGATCGTTTAATAATGGGTTACACAGGTGCCTGTAGACGAGATGAATTAACAAATATGCCCATACATGATTTAGAATTTAAGAGTGATATTATTTTGTGACAGTACCTAAAACAAAAAATAAAT
Organism: Protaetia brevitarsis; assembly: GCA_004143645.1. Classification (NCBI taxonomy): domain Eukaryota; kingdom Metazoa; phylum Arthropoda; class Insecta; order Coleoptera; family Scarabaeidae; genus Protaetia; species Protaetia brevitarsis. The sequence goes on from RXPK01000166.1 coordinate 279,745, forward strand.
ATCGTAAGAGTTTTTGCAATTACGGATGAAAGATGGATTACTTTAATTAAAAAATATGTCGCGCTGCGACCCAAAAATATTAATCATTCAAGATTCTTCCTTACATATCGCAATGGTTATTGTATATCGTGCCGATTGGATTAATACGATTGCAAAATGCCTAAATTAATAGCTGATTTTCTAAATTGCCCATTCAGAGCTTTATACTGGACATTGCGTCAGACGTTCTAGTGCTACACACTTAGCAGACGCAGGCAGTGATTTGCTGACTATAAAACGTCATGGTGGATGGAAGTCATATATCTGCGGTAGCTGAGGGTTACATCGAAACATCTATGAAAAGTAAAGTGGCTGTAGCGCACAGCTTATCAGGGCCAAGTACATCTGGTCATTCTAGAGTTATATCATCGAATGATTCTCAATCACAAGAGTCTACCATTAAAGCCAATAACATAACTCAGCAAAACTTTGTTACGAAGAATTTGCCTGGCATAACAATACATGCTCAAGATACTTGTTCCGTCAGTGTAAATGTATACAGTAATTCCACGTTTCATAACAATAACAATGTAAACTAAATTTGTATAGAATTTTTGATTAAAGTATTTACAATTTACATGCATTAAACGTCAATTTTGCTTTCTGTCATAATGTATTCAATACAGCCAACCTATAGAAATGAAAAAAGGCGTATCACACTGAAGCACTTTTCGATACGCAAAAGCGTGTTACAATTGCGTTTTTATGAACGCAAAATAGAAAAAAACTATTTGTATGCATCTATATAAATCTAAATGCTTCATTTAATTGTTTCTTGTTTGTAATATTATTTTAATCAGCACTACAATTACTGAATCGTTATTTTAACCGAATTTGTAACTTACAATAGTAATAACAGAGTTAAGGATAGTGCGCAAGACAAAAAGTCATTAATAAATTGTAGTGTTGAAAAAAGAGATTAAAATACAGACGACATATTATAAAACTAGGCTTTTAATAAATGTATAAAAACGATTCCGGAACATGTTTAAACATTATTAAAAAAAAAACATTAATTAAATAAAGGCTATTAATTAATTTAATTGCTTTCAATGACATATACTCAATACCGAACTTGGATTATAAACCAATGCACAAGCAAATAAACAAACCACGTTCTCTGACGGCTTCGTATAAGTACATCGAACTTCTTATCAGATTTGGGAGCGCGCGTTGTTGATGGAACGCCTATTACGGGATTCCCATTGGTAACCTTTGTATCTTGGCAACGTCACAACATTCAGCGGCGTTGAGAGAACGGGTTTCCAATCGGGCTGCCGCTTTCGCGAAACTCCGTCAACAATTCACGTTCGGCGGATACCACCGAACGTCATGTCATTAGACGACCAGTCTGCGCTTGGCACGAGTGTGTCTAGGTTGGAGAATAAGAGTGGGGGAGATATATGCGTATGTTAGAAATTTCCTTGACTAAAATATATTTTGTTCGATGAACGATGTATGTATCAATTGGAGAAGGAAATTATGTTTTTTCTATCTCTTTTATACACTGAAAAAACAAAATGAATAAACATCGTTTATTGAGTTGGGTGTATTAAAATAAGAAAAAGGTATATTCTATTGATAAATTTTTTTATTATATTGAACAATTTTGTTCATTGACGGTCACGTTGAAAAAGTAAGTTTATTGCATTAACAAAATAAAGTTTATTACTTATTAGAAAAGAAATTATTAAGTAGTTTGTTAATTTAAAGTAGTACCATGTGATTCAAAATGATTGTCGTAAGAAAAAAACTGTTTTCCGGAAAAATTTATCTATACTTATTACCAATTTAATGAGCGAAGTTAGCTACATACAAATTTTATACATTAAATGAATTTTCTTGACATTTAGCGACATTGGCGTGCGTGTTGTAGTATCTTTCGATATTTATCTTATAATTTTTTTCAACTCGTTTATATTTACATCTAATATCACCAACAATAGTATTTCTGAATACTGTAAAGAAATAAGGGAATTATCTGTGGTAATTAGCTCAACAAACAGGTAAAAAATCAATATTAACATTAAGTGAAATAGTTTATTACATTTTATAATTTTATAGGCTTATCATACACTTCAGCGCAATGAGCTGTCAAAAGAAAGTTACATTTTCATCCCTATAAAGTTTCTACGGTACAGAATTATTACCATTAGATCACGATAGGCGATTGGAATATTGTCATTGGTTTAATAACAATTTAAGGGACGATGACTGCTAAACAATCATTTTTCTCGGATGAAGCCTGGTTTTATCTAACAGACTATATCAATTTACAAAACTATGGTATCTGGTCTGTAGAAAATCCACACGAATTTCGAGAAACGCAATTGCATCCCGTAAAAGTTGGAGTTTGGTTAGCTATGTACAGGCAACGAATAATAGGGCCATTTTTCTCGAGGAAACTGTACAGCCCAACGTTACCAACAGATGTTGGAATTGTTATTGCAGAGTTACAAGAAAATGAGCTTGAAGCAGCTATTTTCAGCACGATAATGCTCCAGCACATACTGCTCGACAAACCTGACAATATCTTCAACAGTTTTTTGCTGACAGGTTCGTTAGAGCACAAAGATGGCCACCAAGATCGCCTGATCTAACCCCATTAGATTACTTCATGTTCGGCTATCTAAAAAATAGGATCTATAGAAACCAAACTGAGAGATGCAGTTTTGTCACTTAATAATTATAGTAATTGTATGTTATAATTTAAAGTAATAAATAAATTTAGTTAAACACCAGTTAGTACTGAATTGTAAAATCATAATTTAGTAAAGTTAAATTAATTACGTTTCATTTTTACAAGCAGAAACACCAATCCATAGTCGTTTGTATAATGCGAGTTCAAATATAGGTTATGTTTTCCTTATTTACATCTTATTTATGACAAATCCGTTTACTTTCTTATGTTCCAACACTGACTTAGTTCAAACCTTCATTACAAACACGCGGCATATACCAACACCCTGTTACTATCTATAGGAGGGGATTTGACAATCATTTTGAATCTCTGTGTATGTTATTAATTTAATTAAATATTTTATTATTTCTATGAGGTATAATGTATTTTCAATACTGAGTTAATTGTATTAATAAATGAATTTATAACGGTATTGATTGTTTCCAATTATTTCACTCTAACACATACTATGTTTTACGTTTTCTCTGCAGGTATAGCGTATGCACTTGTTAAAAACTGTTTCTTCAGAACTTCAGATTCACATTATACATAGTCCCTTCTACCCAGACATAAATGCATCTTTTCTGCAACGTATTTTACCTGTTTGCATTCATAAAAGTAGTGTTTAGTTTTATTACAGGAAAAATTAAGGTATTTAGTACGCCCCCTTTCCCTTTATTTCTTAATCCCACTTGAAAACTTGTCAAATACGTAATTATTACTAGATATTTAAATTACTTAACTTAGCTTTATATGTAATGAACAATATGTGGATATTCAATATTTGACATTTTGGCGTGTTTCGCACATAACGCAAAGTAGGTGAATATGCTTTGTTTGCCGAGCTTATACATTAGTCAGACATTTCAAATAAGTGCATAACCTAAATACAAATATAGTGTTTTAGTATTTTATAGAAAACGATTATCATTTATCGTTAGAAAATATTTTTGTATTGTATTACAAATATTACGAGGACAGCGTATCTCATGTATATTCCGACAGTATTGTATACCAAATTGTATCAAAATGTTAGTGTATAGTTATATGAAATATTTTTATTTGTTTAGCAATAAATAAGACCATAAACGTATTACCTGTCTATTTTTTCTTCACCCTGAAAATACCCTATATTTTTTCTAAATATTACTAAAAAAGATTTTAGATTAAAAAAGCTATAAATGATATATTGTCACGTCAAAGTGACAGATATAATTTTGGTTTCACATTTCGAGGACTTTGGAAATAGAAGGAAGAAGATGCTAGTAAAATATGTTTTGAAGTTGGTTTTATGAATAGGCAGTGATACCCGAAAAGGGTATCAATCAAAGAAGAGCACTGCTTAGAAGGAAGATAGGACAAAATTGCAGCTGTCAAGTAGAGGAACGGTCATATTTTAGACAAAATCTACGAAAATTTGGATGGATCAAGGCTAAGGGAAGAACATCATTAGATGATTTAGTCTTTTTGGGCCGTATGCATAAAATGTTATATACATTTGTGAGCCAATAAATTGATATTATTATTATACAGTGAGGTCGTAAATGGTCCCCCCCCTTTTGAATGGTATGAGATAGAGTAATGAAAGAAAAACCAAGTGAAATTAGAGATAATTTGTGATTTTTTGCCTATAGAGATACGCACATGGCTTCTGATGTAAAATAGAGAGCGTAGCTATCTTTAAAATTTTAAATAGGAAGTAATTTCATTTAGAAGCTCATTTGGAAGATATTTCTATTACTTTTATGGCATTGCAAACAGTTTTACGATTTTCGAAATTTTTACCAACTTATCCAAGATTAATAATTGGAGTACTTACGTTACTTTTTCTATAGCCCTCGTATTCGCTTTTTGGATATAGTGTACAGAAACCTGTAATTACAGTAATCTGTAACATAAACACCCGCATACATGACACATACACTGACAGATAAGACACTTTTGCTAAATTTTGCAAAAACGTCATATTATAAAATATGTCATATTTTACAGCAATCGCTTCCTAAGTCACATAAAACTAGAATATTTATACGAGGTCTTATTTAGCCAAAAGTTTTATTTATTTCTTTACTTTAACATTTTGTTATAGCTACATCTACATACAGCTCTTGTTAAAAGAACTTTTGCATATTTGAATTGAATATAAAAATATTTTGAAGAATATAGAAAAGATAATAGTCGTCCTTCCCAATCAAAAGTTTATTTAAATCTATAACGCCACACGTTTCATACAATGAAAAAAATCGAACAACACTCCATGGAAAAAGTAATTTTAGTTTATTTCACTTCAAAAATTAGATTAAAATGAGGAGAGAGACATGTCTACTAATTTTGAATGTTCGTTGGAGACTCTCCACCAATCATTCATCAATTCCTAACACCATTCACATAGGATCACTTCAATTAAAAAGATTTTGTTCTAAGTACAATTTACATTTAACTTTCAAGTAAAAAATTTACTTTTACATTTAGTAAACCACATTGCCGTCCCAATTATAGCTATAAATTATACTTAACTTGAGTATAAATTAATTAATTAATTAATACTAAACTATAAATTTTTCTCAGTGTAAGATTTCTTAACGATAATTTAAAAAAGTTATTTAATTTTTTTTTCCAATAGCAGCTATCCTAAAAATATTTTTTTGAAATTAATTAATATTTTCTCCAAATTCTTTGCATTAACAATAAAATACTGGACACACAACTACATACCACTTTTAAATATTACAAACTACCTTTCGTAGAAGGTTTAACTAATAATATAATTAAACATTTTAAAGATTTTAAAAACATCAAAATCGCAAAATACAATGTAACAACCATAAAAGCGATTTTTACGAAAACTAAAGACAAGATACCAATTTTGCATCAAAGAGACGTTGTATATAATATTCCTTGTCGTGATTGTCAAGGTTGTTACATTGGTCAAACTTCTCAAATGTTAAAATATAGGATAACTCAACACAAAAGTGATAAGCATAAAAGCTTTGGAATTCATGTTTTATGTGAGTTATCTATTCGACGTCGAATATCCTCTACAACTCTACACAATTTGCGGTTTGGTTTTTATGTGCATCACCGCCAGGTTTACGAGTTACTGCCCCTGTTGCACAAAATTCGTCAACATAAGTATGAGCATAGAAAAATTTAGCAGGTAACCATTATGGTGATTGTGTAAGTGACTTCCGTATTCTAACACTGGAACAACGGTGACTCGAAATTATATGATACATATAGAGGAAGTGAAGAAATTATGTTTTGTTAGGAAAATTTGTTATTTCCACAGAAAATTTACCCATCTAAGTACAATAGATGCTACCATCGGTTACGGAAGAAATGTGAATCACATTTGTCTTTATTGCAATATCAACATACTAATTGTTGTGAATAATTGGCAATTAATATTAAATAAAATAGTGAGTTTTTCTTAAGAATTTAGAGATAACTTTCTAAACAATATAGAATATAAAAAATCACAATAAGTAATTGCTTACAAAGTTGTCGGTTTAATGACAGCTGACAAAATGATAAATAGTTTAAAACATTTATCAGCTGTCATTAAACCTACAACTTTGTAAACAATATAGAAAATCACAATAACTAATTGCTTACAAAGTTGCAGGTTTAATGACAGCTGGCAAACGCTTTAAACTATTTATCATTTTGTCAGCAGTCACTAAACCTACAATTTTGTAAGCAATTACTTATTGTGATTTTCTATATTGCTTACAAAGTTGTAGGTTTAATGACAGCTGACAAATGTTTTAAACTATTTATCATTTTGTTGTCTACAAGCAATTACTTATTGTGATTTTCTATATTGTTTCATTTTAACTTGTATATTTTTAGTGCCTCCTGAAGATGTTTTAAATTAAAACGAAATATCGAGCTATTTATTTTGACAGATCGAATACCCGTATAATTCTCTGATTGTTTAACATAATAATATTATTTCTGTTTGGTTGTTTCTTAGATTTAAGTACGTATAGTTAAGTACAATTCTAATTCATATAGCCATGATGGGAACTTGAAAAATAGCAGTTATCCGGGAATTAAATCAGTTGCTTTGTAAAATAAATATGAAGTAAATAATATTGGCAAATGTATTATATAGAAATAAATAAGACAAGACTCCTACATATAACCTTTGCTAAATTGTATTATATGGCACCTTCAGTTAAATCCAGTTAAGATCATGTTATTGGGATTATCTCTGCGGGAGATGTTTTAAACGATACCGCGTTTATAAGATTCTATACAGTAGATTTTATAGATACGTTTACGATTTTTATACAACTTCAAGTTTCTGGGGTATCAGTAGTTGGAGCATTTACGAAAAGGATTAAAGTTGCAATAAAAGCAAAGGGTGGGCTAATAAAAATATTAAATTATTTTAATAGCTTACTGTTTACGTCATATTTAAGCTATAAATTATTACACATTCTGTTCTGATATCATACGCATAAAATCTAGGATCGTTTGATTAAGGCTCTTAAATAGCTTTATTTTTTTATATATATTAGTTTCGGCATGTTATTTAATTATTTTTCCTACTGTATAATTATAAGTAGCTTGATTTTGTACACTGAAAAAAAATCTTATAAATTTATAGTGTCATTTCCCATGACCACACACAATAAACTAATTACTCAATTTGAATATAAATGTATCACATTGATATAACAACACTTTCTATATAAGCAAGAAGATGATGTATTTATATTGAGAATAAAATTTGTTCAGTTTTCCAAACCCGCGAATTTGTTAGACGAAACAATTTTTTAGTTCAAATGTAATCAATGTACTAAAATCATTATGAACATGTAATATTTTCACTACAAAAATAATTATTTTAGATTTGAGTAAATAGATTTGCTGAACTGAAGACTATCATATTTATGCCTTAATAATTTATGTACATTTGATAGAAGTATATAAAAGCATTATTTGAAGTATTGCCATTATTTGCTTCCAAAAATATAAATATTTTGAACTGATAATACTTACCTGCTTAATCTAAGCATTTCTACTATTCAAGGGTAATAATTACCTTCTAATTTTGTGTCTGTAACACCAAAAAACCTGGGTAGGGGAAAATTAATAAATAAAGAAATATTATGTAATTAAATAAATTTACTGTCATACTTTATAGTTTTACAATGTTTGGGAGAAGGTAGCGTATCGGGGTACTCCAGGAGTGCGCACGGGATATTGATGCGAAAGGTATAGATGTCATGCGTATCCGACCGGTGTTCTCAGAATACTTCCCACTCTATGTCTGGGTCTGGTATCTAGTCGGCGTTGGTTACTGATATAGTTTCAATCAGTATAATAATTTGCTGATATTACCTACTGAAAAATAATAACTATTAAATACCTACATATGTTTGTTAATGTACACACCTACCATGTTCATATATTATCGACACAATGGCGCTGACTCTAAGTATTATTTCAAAGTTTTTTAAACCAGTACTCCTTTAATATTAGATAACACGAACGTACTTACCTTCGAATATTTTAATGGTAGCATCTGTGCATCAGCCCCATTCCACCCCATTCTCCAAGTAGCTGTGAAACGGCTGTGGTGTCCATTTAGATTTACTTACACTCACAACCAACAGCACTGTTCGCTGGTCAATCAAAAAGTGACGCTAAGCGTATGTGTATGCAAAACCCCCTAAACCTGCCTAAAAAAGAGGGAACCAATGACAGATTAGTTTTAGTGCAATAAATGGTGGCGTAAAATTCGTTTCAAATGTTTCAATATTATGGTAATTTCAATTTGATATTTCATGTTTTCAGTATAAAACATTTAATAATTTTATATAGTAATTCATTATACCAAACGTATAAGGGATTTTATTTTGAATCTACAGACTTTCTCACTATGATTGCATAGATTTATTCCTTACAACAATAATAATGTTCATTTGGAGGAAGTTTCAATGCAAATATTATTTTACTATTTGTTATATGAATATATTGTGTTTTCAGAGAATTTACTCTTATGTTCTAACCAACAAGATTCAGTTCATTTAAATATATATTAAGTTCCGATTTCTGAATAAATAAAAATATTCAAATTGATAAGATTTTTTGTGTGCAGAAGCGTACTACTTGCCCTTGTACTCGAATAAAAATCAAAATATTTTTTATTTGTTCCAGTAATATAAGTAAAAATATGTTTGCGCATTATGGTTGTTTGTTGGATAAAACGGTTTAAGAATGGGTTTGTAATTATCTTTAAAAAATAGCCTTAGATATACTTTGTTAGCAGTAGCGCATTAATAAACATTCGATTTTATCGGTTACCGATGCTGTTCAAAATATTTGTAAACACAACCTTATCTCGTGATTGAAATATATCAGTTGGAATCTATTACCTTCTTGATGTACCTCGACAGTTATTCTGATGCATATCGGTTAATTTTTTTTAATACGCGGAACGAGTTCTGCATGATACTAATCGGCAATTTATATACGTAGAATTTGTCTCAATATAACGGAATAACGGTCCATTCAAAAAAAAAAAACCCATGTACTATATAATAATATATAAACGCACGAAAAAACAATTAAATAGCAACCAAATGACTGTTTTTAAAGTTGTAACCTTGTACTTTGACTGTTACATAAATTACAAACGAAAAACTTCACTGCAGGAATGTAAACATTAGTAAATTAATTATAAATTATTCATTCTCGAAGTTTTTTTTTTGTGCATCGAGATTATTTTTGCACCGATTCATGGAATACATTTACTAACTGCTTTAGGGCAATTTGATAATTGCTAAATACGTTTCACTGTAAAAAGGAAAAGCTATTTTTATCTATTTTTATTTTCACTGTTATTAAGCCTTTTGTTGACCTCGGATAATAATTAGGTTACTTTTTACGTACATACATAATGTAATTAGAAGAAACCTCCAATACATGTTTCTCGGACATATTTGGAACGTATAATGGGTTTGAACAATTTGTAGCAAACGCAAACAGGAAAAGTTGCATTTTAATTTCTTTAATCTGCTGATCGAAACGGCATGTGAAACATATGTTTACGTCAATTAGATAAGGAAGGGAATTCTGCATAAAAAACAGTGACGTAATATAAAATTAAAAGGTGGCAATAACTAACAATAAGCAATTTATACTTGCATTGAACTTGCGTGAGGGTGGACTCACTTCAATAGCAGAATTGGAATTATGTGAATTAATTTCTTCCAATTCGATAGATGTCGCCAGAAGTAATTAAAGTTTTTGTTCTATTGTTTCCTGTATTGTCATGTGGTCTAAGTTTTAATCATTTTTGCATTTTTCTCGTTATTCTAGTTTTATTGATTTACCCTGAATGAATGCTAAATGTCAAATACCTTGTATGTATGTATATAAATAGAAGAGTGATATTACACTGCGACCTAAAAATCTGCTATGTCCCCTATTCTTGCTGCTTTACAGCTGGCCTTCCAATGCTATTCCTTTCAGAAAGTGTACGATATCAGAGGGCCCCAGTCTAGGTAAGTCTCCCTCTTCGATTCCACATGCCCCCAGATGCAACGCCCACGAGTTGCACACTGCTACGCAGTTTGAGAGGAAATGGATGGGTGTTTCATCCTGCTCCCTACAGAATCTACATTCAGATTCCTTTTCCAATCCAAGCTTACTCAAGTGTCCTTTCAGTCTACAATGGTCTGAAAGTATTCCTGTTAGTATGCGAACATTGTTCTTACTCAGGTTGATGCATTCTGTAAATCTCTTCTGGTTATAAGTTCCCAGAAGAATTTTACTTTGCCTCATCCCTGAAGATTTTCCCAGTAACTGGATTTTCTCTGCTCCATTTCTATTTTCAGTTTCTTCAGTATTGTACTGCTACTTAACCCGCAAAAGGGTTCAGGCCCTACAAAAGGCATTCCAGCCCCTTTTTTTGCGAGATTATCCGATATTTCGTTTCCTTCCACTCCTGTGTGACCCGGAACCCACAGGAGGGTTACTTTATTCCTTTTGCCTAGCTCATTTAATTTCCCTAGGCATTCCCAGACCATCTTGGAACTGATTTCATATGAGCTCAGTGCCTTGATAGCTGCTTGACTATCAGACATGATGATAATCTCCTGCTTTCGATAATTGCTATCAATATTGAACTAAACACATTTTTCAATAGCGTGTATTTCCGCCTGAAATATACTTGGATATTTTCCCAAGCTTTCGAAATATGTGGTTCTAGGCCCATATATTCCTATTCCAGTTACCTCTGCCGTTTTGGAGCCATCAGTGTACCATTTGATGGCGTTTCTATTCAAGTTCAAGATGGTGTTGTGATCCCACTCGCTCCTGTTACTGAGTCTTATGATGAATTCCTTCACAAAGCTGATTTTTTTAAACATACCATCCCGGGGCATGTCTTAGGTTTGATCACCCTCAGGAGATTGAGGCCTATGCCTAATTATTCCTTCCTTGGCCATTCTGAGTGTGGTTCTTTTTGCCACGCCCTCTACTACGACGTGGAGAGGGGTAAGATCCAATACTACTTCGATAGCTGCTGTTGGGCTGGTTCTCATAGCCCCCGTTATGCATACACATGCTAATCTTTGCACTTTCGAGAGGTTAATTCTCGCGGTGGCCAGATTAGTTCTTTTGCTCCAAGCTACTGATGCATACGTGATGATCGGTCTCACTATCGCTGTATACATCCAAAGCAGTATTTTTGGGTTGCATCTCCAATTTTTCCCTGCAAAGTTTCTGCACGCCATCAGAGCTCTTTTGGCCTTGTTGGTTACTTCAAGTTCATGTTTGTTCCATAGAAGTTTATTGTCTAGGGTAAGGCCTACATTGTTGAAAATTTTAACACTTTTTTGACTAATTTAATAGTCAGGAGAGGTCCACACTCTTTTCGTGTTATTTTGTCGAGAACTATAGAAGTTTAAATTTGACGAGCAAAGATAGTCAAGTATTGTCTATTGCTAAGGGGTTATTTTGTCCCAACTGACACGTGGAATTATAAAATACTTCTAGTCACATTTTATTGAATCTAGACTAGACAAACTTACTAGCTGTTTAACTAAATGAATGCGATCTATTGGATGTTTTAACACCATTTTCTAAACACAACGTCTTTTTAATATGCAACTCCTATTTCTTAGTGCTATAATATTCTCTCTTTAAGACGTTTTCTCAATTATAAATATGCAAAACCACTCATTTACAAGTTTTGGTTTCAACTAAACGTACCAATTTTAAAATGATTTTTTGAGAACCATTATAAAATTAAGTGAATGTTTATGCTATTTGATTCAAGTCTAAACCAATTGCGTAAATAGATGTTCCCAATACATCTTTAAGATGTTGAAATTTTTTATGCCCACTGGAATTAACGTTTAATAACACGAGGTTACACTTTGCAAGTCATTTGGTGGTTTGTTTGGATATGTTAATACGGAGAATCAAACACGAAAACAGATACACGTGCAATGCAGGTGGTGCGTATAATGCAATACTGTATTAGAATAGGTGGGCTTTCTATATTTCTATCCGAGGGAAAAATTCTGATTGGTTGACGCTTCTGAATGTCTAGAAAAATAGTCAATCCTCATATCTGAACAAAGAATTCACACAAAATTCTAGTAAAATCTGTTCTATTAAATACGCGTAGTCAACTCGTCTGGCAAAGTTTGGAAAAATCAACACTAAAATATTTGACTAGCGCAAAATTAACGCCAACACCGTAATATTTTCAACAGTGTAGATATTTAACCTCCGTTCTCCAATCTATATTTTGCCCATTCACTTTTATGGTTTTAAGATTGGATTTTCTTTTCCTAGTAAATGCTACTAAGGTAGTCTTAGTGGGGTTGACATTGAGTCCCATCGATCGACACCATCTTCTCGTGAAGTTCAATCCTCTTTGAACTATGTCACAGAGAGTATTCTCAAATTTCCCTCTTGGTAATACACCCTGTATATTAACGTAACAATTAATGTGGTTTTCCGCAAATATATTTTCACATAAAATCCCATATGTTTAGGTAAAGCCCCCTGCAATGCATGTATAGTAAAATAGTGCATTTTTGTACGTAAGCGACCTTGCTTTCCTGTCATGTATAATGCATAGTTATTGTTTTCCTGCGGTTAGGTACTTTCGACAATTGTTTCAAGACTAAAAATGTTACCGTGCGTGCACAGAGCTCACGTGAGTCCAGGATACCGAGACGGAAATAGCATTTATTGCTACGAATCGTCCGAATAGCTTTACCGAAGAATAAACAGGTAATTTTATAGTAAGCAAGCAAGCAACGAAGAAATCCCACAAGAACGATAATGATATGCCATTAAGTAATTTATTGTAAATATTTGATATGAAAACGATACAAGCATTAAATGAAGTTATCGTTGTTTTTATGCTGTGGTTTGATGAAGTTGAGAGATACATTCTTTTAGTGATAATTTGAATTTTTTGAGATGTACACTGCCCGTCAACATTAATGTCGTTGTCCACAGCGAGTTTTCGTATTTTCCTATATGATTCTTATAATTGTCAAGTGCTTTACACATAGGTACTCCAATGAACCTCCTACCTGCTTAAGTTTATGACAGATGAACGCGCTATCTGCGAATCTGTTCAAATGATAAATTTAAAGTTCAGCCTTCTGAAACGCCACTTGTACCTGAAGATCCTTAACATCCTAATAGCTCGGATATAGAATTTTATTTTACGCACGTCATCTGTTCGGAAAGATTCCTTTCTACTAATAATTTCCAGTACAATTTCGACAAAGCTAATTACCCATTACTGTATAATACTTTTTCATTGTGACTGATTTTTTCTTGAAGATTATGCACATGTAGATGAAGCATGGAATCTTTTTTATAATTTTTTATACGCAATTCAGTATATACCTTCTAAATATCATTCTAACAACTACTATCCTCCATGGTTTACGTATAGTTTAAATAGTTAGGTCAATGGATGAATGATCTAAATTCTAAATTGGTCTATGGTCTAAATTTTATAAGCCTAACATTTATAAGCCTAATTTCACATGAAACAACAGCCTCCCAATATGGCAGTTTGTTATTGTTTAATTGTTTACATTAGTACATACATAAATTAGTTTACGCATCCGTTTAATCTACTTGATTTATTTGTTTTACCTATTTTATTAGTATTATATTACCCCTGCAGTTTTAAAAACAATGAAGAAACCTTGATAAAATGTATTGTGTAAAAGGTAAAGTTAGTGGCCACAATTGACATACTTTTATTATATATTATATTGTTAGGTTTAAGTGAAACAACCGTGAAAGAAGACGCCAATGGACATAATGCTATTGCGCCATTCGCTCTTGCAAGATAAATTCTGATGTTAACGGTGGTCGCAGTTTCTTCGGAATTATGAATGAATCTATTATATACAGCAGGACAAGAGTTAAGAAAGTACATGGATAAGAAGAACTATTGTCGTTGTGCAGAGGTTCCTAGGTCACATTGCGAATATATGTATCAGTTAATCAAACATTATTTTACTAAAATATTGAAGATCTTTCAAAACATGTTTATATCTGCTAGCATTCGTAATCTCGGATATAATGCGGGTGTAATGAAGTTCCTAGGATCTCTTGAGTGTTTTCTGTTCATCAAGTTATTATTATACCAGTCTCTATGGAAGCGTGGGTTCGTATCCCACCGCTGGCACCATGTTATATGATGTAGGTACTTCTATTTTACATCACAATGATAATGACAATTCAATACAAAAACAAAACAATATAAAAACTGCTCATGTTACAGTAGCCATCTTCTAATATATTAAATGGTCGATTTCTTGGAAATATTGGTAAAGCAATCGTTTAATAAGCTGACACTATTAGAAGTACAATTTAAAGCTAGCCTAATGTCGCCAATCTTACTGAAGAATTTGCTTGAAAAACAGGCTATTCTAATCAGGAAAGTATTTGAAAGCATTTGATATACGTTACATTACATACAAAAGTATGTATTTTTCACGGTGGAAAGCAATTTAATTATAATAATTAATTAATTATAATATTATGTATTTACACTTTATACAATCTAGCATCTCTAATCTTCATCTTGCCTTCTAGAAATTAGAACCTGTTCTTGAATCTTGAATTCTTTTACAACATATCCTGACGTAAAATTTTGTCACCTACATCTTTTTTTTTTCCCTGTACCCTTCATATGTGATCGTGACTAATTTTCATATATATCTTGTTATTTTTACGTACAATTTAAACTTTCGTTTAAAACTATTCACGATATGAACGCAATAAAGTATTCAATAATACCTCCTTCGTTAGTTCAATGAGTTGCAATTTATTCCAAGAACGAACAAAAAGGTGTATGACTGTGATTGGCAATGAGATAAACTCGTAACTTTAAGGACGAAATTGCGAATAATACTTGAGATACGATGCTGATGAAAGTGAATTTGCGTTGGAGGAATGCTAAAGACGCCTGGGCTGCTACCAAGGCAGTCTCGAACCCTGTAACTAGGTCAAAACTAGTTAGAGACTGCAAATAATCCCTCAATACACTGGCACGAGACTACATGGTGTCTCTGATTTGGGTGCCGGGACATGACGATATAAAGGACAATGTAATTCCATTTTCCTTATTTATACTTTTATTTGTTAATTTAATTTATATATAGAGAAGTTTTATTTATGCTAGAATTAATGTAAATTTTCTAGTATTTAATACATTTTGTTTATTAATATTCAAGCTATACAGTAATAAAGTTATTCATTATTATTAATTAATAATAATTTAGTGTTCGAATTCTCGCGCTATAAATGACATCTACCACACTCTAACGTAAATAACTATTCCCTTGCTGTACATACCACTTACTGACGCATGGTATTTTACTTCGTGAATCACTAATGCTTGTTAACAAGCCTATTTGTGCTTATTCAAGCTTATCACAGACAGAAATATGACCCAGTAATCACAAAGATGGATCTAACATAGTCATATAAAAAATGTATATTACGTCATTTCAGCAAGTATCATCATGAAATTACTTTATAGACTATTTTATGACACCTATGTAATCAACAGATGCATGGGTGTACTAAGATTTCATACTATATAACATAATTAACTCCAGATTTAATATCAACGTTCATAACCATTATGCATTGACTGCACATATGTAAGCGGTTATAAATTAACAATAAAAATAAGCAATTATAATAGAGAGGAATTCTTATGCAATTTTTCACGTGATCAAGATATGTATGCTAAATGCGGAGAAGTGTACTATCACGTGAGTAAAAATATGTATGTATGTATTGCACCTACCTACATAATTACCTGAGCGTTGTTTGCAAACGTGCAGTCCAATTTAATTATGTAAAAGTATAGCATTTTCCGTTATTTATTTATATCAAATAAAAGATTTTGTAGAAAAATAGAGAATAATGTTAATTTCAATACTAACAAGCAGAATCACTCAACTGGTCACCTCCAATTTTGATAAAATTTTGTAGGCATATAGAGGCAGTAAAAAATTATCGACCCGTATCATGAGTTAAAAAATGATCTTCGATTAGCCACTGGAAAATAAATTTTTACCAAAGCAGAAACAAAAGAAGAGTGACATGACATTTTAACATTAAGATTCTTGATTCAGAACCGAAGGAAGAATGTAGCTACAGGTGTAGCTTTTACAACAATTTATACGCATGTTGTATTTTTTTTATTGCAGCACTACGTGCTTCCAAGTCCAATTTTAATCCTTTATTTTTCATTGCCCTGACTACCGATATCTCAGAAACTGTGCTGTAAAATCATCTATAAAACCTACTGTAGAATCATAAAGACGATTATCATTTTAAAACATCTCCCGCAAAGATAATCAAGACAACATGGTATTAACTGGATTTACTAAAGGTTTATAACACAATTGACGAAGGTCGTAGGTATGTATCAAATATCTAAAGTATCACATGGCCATTTCCAATAATCCTGAGTTAATTTCTAGAAATACATACCTCTCTACTATTCAATTTGTAAAATATAAATATTTAAATAAATTTTCTTTCTATCACATTGTTTACTTCGTTTTCATTATTTATTTCTATATAATACCATCTAATATAATTTTCTACTTCACTTCATTTGGTGAAACAAATGTTCTTCAGAAAACTACTATTCTTTCACACATTTTTCACATCATATGTGAAGTAAAATTACAGTTATATAGGTACCTAAATGTAGCAAATATCCAAGATAATTTATTATCATTCTATTTTGGAACTATTCACATTTTTAATGTACTGAATTTGAAATATAATGAACATATTGTATCATTACCAGTTGCTTTCTGAACTTCTCACAGTTACCAGTAAATAATAATAAATAATAGTAATTATATAATGATTGTATGGTTTTCAAGAAACTTACAGAATCATTCAGAATCATTCTAATTCTTGTAATGTTTATATGAGGTGCCTTTGACTTTCGCAACGGTAGAGCAATTATAACAGATAACTGTTCCATCGCAACCGATAGTCGTTCAGTTCCAACGGGTAGCCGTTTCGTTCTAATGCTGATTGATTTAGTTGTGCTATTCGAATTGTTTCTTGCAGCGGAGCACAAAATACACGTAGAAATTAAATATGAGATAATATGTGAGCAGATCAACTTCGTATCTTTTGGATAACCAAAGAGTTTTACTTTTCTTTAGAAGTAGATAGGATATATGAATACGAGGCTAAAATCCCATAAGGAATTGCATAGGAGTATTGTTTCACATTTTATCTTCACCATCGTTCACCTTAGCCTCGCCCACTTGGTGTCTTCTGATTGGTCGATGGAAATACCGACTTCAAAGAGCGCGAAATTTGAATTGAATATCAGAGCAACTGCTATCAGGTGCCCCAACGCATGTGGGACCCCCACCCGTACGCACGAGCCAATTTGCACACGGTGCAATTACAACTGATAGCCGTTGCAACAAATCATCGATTGATTACAACTGGTAACCGTTCAGTTTAAACGGATAGCCGTTCTATTCCAACGGATAAGCTGACTGATTCAGATTACAACCAATAACCGATAGCCGTACAACTTGAACAGATAGCCGTTCATCGTTCAAGTTCTTTTTGTCTCGGCGTAATTTTTCACACTTCTTTGGTGCAATTAAGGTACATTCATTCATTTTCATTTTAACTCATTTTGCAGTGATCAAAAAAAAAAAACGGCCACAATAAAGTAAAAACTGAAATAGATCTCAGTAAATGACGTTTCTTATTTGTTCTCAAAGCCTACCAAATCTACTAAAGTAAAATTCAAAAAAACAACTTATTTATTGGCTTAGTAAATATAACAAGAAATTTTACTTGCATTCCAGAACAATTTTTTAGTATAAATTAAATTTTAATCATTAAAAAGATGCCACTTTTAGAATAAAAACATGATTTATTTCAAAAATAAATGTAGAGAACTTTTTGGCCAGCCGTAAATAAAGTTTTATTGTTTTTTTTTTTCATAAATCATCATTATACGAAAGCAACGTGTTTCTACTGAAAAGAAAATGCAAATATAGGACTTCCAGAACTAGGATTAATAACATCTAAAATTAGGCTTTGTAGATAAATAAAATGTTACTATCTCTTGTAAACAATAGCGAGTTGGTAACATTATAATTTATTAAATAATTGCTTCAATTTAGATCGTAAAAAAATATTCTAGAAGATCTATTATAGGTATATATAATTAAATTAGAACATAAATGAATGTTTAATAAATCTTAAAGGCACACATCACATATAACAAACAGTATGTTGAAATTGCTTCACATTAAATTGCATATTTGTACACGGCAGCTGATTTCCTTACATTATTTTGTTGCAATTAACACTACAATGTTAAAATTATTCCCACACAAATAAATAAAAGGAAACTAACTAAAAGGAGCTAACGTAATCAAATAATTGTAAGTAACGAACAAAAAAGGGATGCGAAATATGTATATTTCAAATAATGTTACTACGTCTTCCTATATCATATTATAATAATAAATACATACTACGTACTTGTCACTAACGCAAGCAACCGTCTGAAATAACTTAAATAAATTCAAATATGTATTGTTCCGAGAACACAAGCAAACGGTGCTATTTGCTGAGGTAATACGCAGGTATATTTCATCCAATAAACCTATATTTTTTTTTATTATATTTGAAAAAAGAAAAACATACTTCATATGTTACTGATAATTTGCAATAATAACGTATAAAAGTCAAGGCGTTGTATACGCGATAAGCGTTCAATACATGCTTACTCGTTATATTTAAGAACATACAATTATCTGACGATATATATGTATAAATATAATGTATGTATGTATGTAAATAGAAGGGTGGTGTTACACTGCGACCTAAAAGATCATTGTGTCCCCTATTCTTGCTGCTTTACAGCTGGCCTTCCAATCCTATTCCTTTCAGAAAGTGTATGATGTCAGAGGGCCCCAGTCTAAGTAAGTCTCCCTCTTCGATTTCACATGCTCCCAGGTGCAATGCCCTCGAGTTGCACAGTGCTACACAGTTTGAGAGGAGGTGGATGGATGTTGTATCCTGTTCCCCACAGAATCTGCATTCAGGATCATCATTCAGGTGTCCTTTCAGTCTACAATGGCCTGAAAAGTATTCCTGTTAATATACGAACATTGTTCTTACTCAGGTTGATGCATTCTGTAAACCTCTTCTGCTTATAAGTTCCCAGAAGAATTTTACTTTGCCTCATTCCCTGATTTTCTCAGTAACTGGATTTTCTCTGCTCCATTTCTATTTTTAGCTTCTTCAGTATTGTACTGCTACTTAATCCGCAAAAGGGTTCAGGCCCTACAAAAGGCATTCCAGCCCTTTTTTTGCGAGGTTATCCGTTATTTCGTTTCCTTTCACTCCTGTGTGACCCGGAACCCACAGGAGGGTTACTTTATTTCTTTTGCTTAGCTCATTTAGTTTCCCTAGGCATTCCCAGACCATCTTGGAGCTGATTTCATATGAGCTCAACGCCTTGATGGCTGCTTGACTATCAGACATGATGATAATCTCCTGCTTCCGATAGTTCCTATCCATATTGAACTGAACACATCTTCCAATAGCGTGTATTTCCGCCTGAAATATACTTGGGTATTTTCCCAAGCTTTCGAAATATGTAGTTCTAGACCCATATATTCCTATTCCAGTTTTGGAGCCATGAGCATTTCTACTCAAGTTCAAGATGGTGTTATGATTTCACTCACTCCTGTTAGTTAGCTTTATGGTGAATTCCTTCACAAAGCTAAATTTTTTTAACATATCATCCCGGGCATATCCCAGGTTTTGATCACCGTCAGAGATGAGGCCTATGCCTAATCATTCCTTCCTTGACCATTCTTAGTGCGGTTCTTTTCGCCACGCCCTCTACTACAATGTGGAGGGGGGCAAGATCCAATACTACTTCAATAGCTGCTGTTGGGCAGGTTTTCATAGCCCCCGTTATGCATACACATGCTAATCTTTGCACTTTCGAGAGGTTAATTCTCGCGGTGGCCAGATTAGTTCTTTTGCTTCATGCTACTGATGCATAGGTGATGATCGGTCTCACTATCGCTGTATACATCCAAAGCAGTATTTTTGGGTTGCATCCCCAATTTTTCCCTGCAAAGTTTCTGCACACCATCAGAGCTCTTTTGGCCTTGTTGGTTACTTCAAGTTCATGTTTGTTCCATAGAAGTTTATTGTCTAGGGTAAGGCCTAGATATTTAACTTCGCTCTCCAGTCTATATTTTGCCCATCCAGTTTTATGGTTCTAAGATTGGATTTTCTTTTCCTGGTAAATGCTACTAGGATTGTCTTAGTGGGGTTGACATTGAGTCCTGTCGATTGACACCATCTTCTCGTGAAGTTCAAACCTCTTTGAACTACGTCACAGAGGATATTCTCAAATTTGCCTCTTGCGTATATGACAATATCATCAGCATACCCTTGACAAGATATGCCAAGATCCGTCAGTTGGCATAAGAGTTCGTCTACTATTAGGCTCCACATAAGTGGGGATGTAACTCCCCCTGTGGGCATCCTCTGGTCGTACTAACCGAGATGGTCTTATGTCCCACTTCCGCCTCCACCGACCTAGTAGACAGTAGTTGCGACATCCATCTAGAAGTCACGCCGTCTACCCCCTATTAATTAATGCTTTTTTGACAGACTCTGTGGATGTTGTCAAAAGCACCCTCTTATGTCTAGAAAGGCGCACCACTACGGTTTCTTATTCTAGGGCATCTTGGATTTGGTCCGTCAGCTCCACTAATGCAGTCTCAGTGAATTGCCTGTTTGATAGGCGTGCTGACAGGGTGCAATGCACCCGCTCCAAGATGTCTGTTCTGATATAGTTATCTACAGCCTTTTCCACCGTTTTCAAAAAGAATGATGTGAGGCTGATAGGTCTGTGGGATTTAGGGTGCGTAATATCCTTTTTCCCTGCTTTTGGTATAAAGGTGACTTTAGCCCTTCTATAAATATAATAAAAACATCGAAGTTTTGCAAGTTTTATTTACAGGCTTAATTATATTTTGTTTGCTCTCCGGAACGTTTGGCAGGATATCAGAAAATTGTATTTGAAAATTAGAAGACTCATATGTATATTATACCTAATAGAATGTATGTGTTTCGGGTGTTTCTTATACTATAGTTACGTCTCTTAACACTCTTTTAGTATTAGTTAACTTAGGCTTCTCGACATCATAGACGTAGAACACACATTAATTTGGGACACCGAAAATATTTAGGAAAAGAAAGATGAACGTCACATAAATGTTTTATTAGAAAAACACAATATGGGTGTTTTTAAACTATTAATGAATAAATTCAGACAAATAATCTTAAGTGGCATAAATGCAATATTACTTTAATGTTAATAGTACTACTTGGAAAAAAAATCTGAGTAAGTATGTATTAGAAGGTAGGTAAATAACAAACAACATAGAAAACGTGATGAAAAGTAATAAGTATTATAATATAATACGAGTAATAATGAATAATATGATAAATAACGATGTGTTTAATTGTCTTTATCGTCGTTCGCAGTTTTGTAATGGATCAAGTTATCGGAGTAGGCCTGTGCGTTAGGGTCTTCAGAAAACCTTCTAAGAACTTGTAGGTTGTCGTATTTCAATGTAGATCTAGGAACTCTCTGATTGTATTTTAATTCTGGTAATTCGAAGTGACTAGCTGCTAAATTATTAACAGTTTCCCATTTCCGTTTTGACGGTAGGGGAAGGTGGGGCAAGATGGGAACATTAAGCTTTAGAACACTGCATCAGGATTGCAAATTGATATACAAGGTTCTAAGTACGCTTGTTGTAATCTTTAAACATTTATCTGCTGATGGATGAATTTACAATATTTCTATGGGTACTCTTGATGTTGAATGATGATGAAGAAAATTTTGAAAAGAAATGTGTAAATACACCATCTTGCCCCACCATGGGGGCAAGATGGGGTTCCAGGTGAGTTAAGAATGGGTCGTACCATAAATCTAAGTAATAGGTAAAAAAAATAGATTCTTAAAATATTCTTAAAAACATGCAGGAACAAAGCTTAAACTCTTTAGAGCGGAACTACTTAAAATAAAAAAATACAATAACGATAAGAATATTAAACTTAATCTTCACAATTGAGACAATAGAAGACGAACTCATCCACGTTATTCGCACAGCCTCCATGTACCCAACCTCGCCATCCATGGCATTGTATCAATACTTCCTTATCAATACTTGATTATTTCCTTGATGAAAATCTATCTCTTTGCTTTCCTTACAAAATTCGGCTTCTTGATCTCTTCTGTTTTCTTCTCTATCATTTTTTTTCCTTTAACTCTCCCTCAGCACTTCTAGTTGCTTTAGAGATTCTCCAGACTTCTATTTTCTTGTAGCAGATTATTATACGTAGTGCTTGTAAGGACTGTTGTCTTTCCCTTGTTACGCTTTGATTGAACCTGTACTTTATTCCTAACATGAGAAATAGGCATTATGTCTTCGAGAAAGGCATAATGTTGCATGTTGCCCCATACCAATAGCCCATCTTGCCACTTTGGACATTTTCGGTTATGTTATAATAACATATTAAATATTTGAAAAACAAATAACACACTATAGAAAATACATGCAATACATGTCAATTAATAAGCACAAAAATGTAGTTGTAAATAATTTACTTATACTTCCGATACTGGCCGTTGAACTCACCATCAAAATAATAAAGAAATTCTGGAAATTGCAAAGTTCACGCATAAACAGCAATAACTTTGTTATTACGACTAGTAAAGTTTCCTACATTACAACAAACATAAAACAGCACTTGTCAATATTAGGACTGTTATTATTTGACAGATGCTTACTGCCGTTTTGTATATAAGACGATGTCCCCATCATGCCTCGTGGGCCCACCTTGCCCCACCCTCCCCTATAACTACAGATGTAGTGAAGGCCCCATTATATGTTTCCCGATAATGTATTTACTCCAGGATCGAAATTTGGTTTGATCTTCGCAATCTACGACATTAAACGGACTAGGCTTTACTCTGGCGTTCTTAATCTGATCATTCCAACCAGAAGGCAATTCGACGACAGCTTTTTGGCTTAATGAGGGCTATATTACGGTCACATTCTAGGTAGCTGTGGCTGCGAATAGGAAATGTGACTTTGATATTTGTTAAGCGATGTGTTTTATGAACAACGTAGTGCAATAGTCGAAGTAACGTATAGTTTTTATTCTGGCCACCACATAAATCGCAGAAGATTTCCAATTCTCCTACAGAGCTATTTAAGTGATTGAATAGAAAATCAAATAATAACATCTATTTTTCGCGGCTGTTTCGGTGTAGGTATAAAAAAAGGACTCACCAGTAGATAGCACATGGATATTAATTGAATAAAACGAAAGCTGCCTTTTATAGTACACGTCGTTGGTACTAATATTGGGTAAGGATAATTTTTTTTTGGAAGTCCATAGCTATTGCTTCGATTTTATTATCCTTTTGTGCGTTTACGCTAGATGTCCGCTTTTTTTTATAAAATGTTTCTGCTTGCAAAAGATGAAGCTTATGGTCTGTCTCTAAACGTAAAAGGCTGGCTTTCTGTGAAGGGTCGTTTGCCATGCTTAACTTTTTTGCCTTATACAGGGTGTATCAGATATAGAGGTAAATATAATAATATGTAGCAACAATCAAAAAGTCTTAATGCACAGAGGATCTATCTGTAAGCATTAACGAGAAAAAAAAAATATTTTGTAAATGCCGTGGGCTAGAGCCACACCTGTGACCAACCTAAATGCTGTCCCGAATATACCCCCACATACCACTATCATTCAGCCATTACCGCTGTTAGTTTTGTGTGGATCGCCGCTTGGAGTGCAAGCCACTTCGAACATTTTATTTAAATTCTTCCTGTCTCGAAAAAAACGATCCTTTTCAGGACCATCATGATTTCATATAAAGAAAATCGAAGCTTGATGCATCGGCAAAAGCGCGGGAATGTACAGATTCATTTTCGCGCGACATCATAGTAAAAAGGCGTGTTTGCAAATTTTCTGTATCTATATTTATTTCTGTGTAATTTGATTCAATTCATTTTGCGTTATTTGATTAAATAAATCCAAAAGAAATAACTCAGATTCATGTGGTACCGTTCATTAACAACTAACTCTCGATTGGACAAAGCAAAAGAAAAATATTTACATTTTTTGTAACTACTGAAGTCGCATATCCGGTGAAACTCGAACGTCTTATCAGGATATTAATAATAATACTTTGTAGACTTACGTAGAAAGGAATGTTTATTTTATAAAAAGAAGAAATTTAAAATGCCTCAGTTTTGCTATTTTTACAAGGGCCTTTATTTATTCAAAATGACGTTAAATAAACCTCCGGCACACCATTAAGAATAATACTGGAATGAGTGGAATATATTTATACATAATACCACGTTTAGCGGGTGCTTAACATGACGTTTCCTTGCATCAGGCCCGACTAAAGAATTTTTGGCTTAAATTTTTCTCTTTTTATTTTTAATGAATAAATCCCGGTTCGTCGGGTTTGTGCTTTATATGTCGTATAGTTAACACCCAAGCAAAATTAACTTTTTTATTTGATACACCCTGTATTGCCTTTTATCTAAAAATGGTGGTTTATCGACATTCATCCTTTTTCCTGTACCCTTCAAATATTATACACGGACTAATGTACAATGATTTGTTATAATAATTTATTTCAGTAATAAATCTTATTATTACTTTATCACAACAATGACACATTTTGTTCTGTCGATGAAAATTCACTCAACGAATGTAGATTATTGATATCTCACGTCTCGGCGTAAAGTTTTGAACTTCTTTGAAACAATCTACTATTAACTACGTCTAGGTTTATCAAATTTCGATCATCGTAGTTTGTTGTGTAATAAATACTCTGTATATTAAAAAAATCTTATAACTAATTCAAACTTCTTAATGAGTCATTGCGAAAACATATTTAACAAGTAGAGTTATTGAAAATTTTCTTTGTTCTAATAGAGGTAGTAGAATATGTTGATTTGAAGGTAAAATATTATATAAATAAATTGTTAATTTGCCATTTCGAAATAAATAATATAAAATTAGTAGGATTATTATTTACATTTATATTTATACATTAATTAGAAGGTAACACATTACATACCTAATATTCACCAATACGGTTTGTAAACAGTTTAAATAACTTCAGCTTGTTTATTGTTGGTATTAACAAATTCTAATTTTAGATATCAGGAACTTCGCAGCAAATACTTTCAACAAGTCAAATTCAAGTCGGGCTCGCTTTATATAATTACTTGCTGTGACATCTGCTCCGATGCATTATTTTTACACCAGTTAATGTGGACATTAACTACTTTTTAATTCCGAAAAATTTCCACACTGGGTGTGGAACGGAAAGATTGAAATCGATGTGATTAGAGATTAAATATGCGTATAGGGATATTGGTTTCTAATTACTGCGTGTAATTTCCAGGTGCAAAGTCTCGGTTAATTTAAATAATAAATTTGCTCCTAATTATTGGACAAATCCATTCACGTTACCTCTTAGTTTGAATTTATGAAATAATGATCCAACTACCTTAACAATGTAACTAACCACAAATTAATGATTGTTTCAGATTATGCATTTTACTTTCCAGCTTTATTAACCACATTGGTTGTATTACGCATGCGTCATTAGACTTTCAAGAAAATAATACTTTTAAATGTATACAGGATGATTCTCAATATATGCGACAAACTTTAAGAGCTGATTCCTGAGGTTATTTTGATCATAAAATTCATATGAATATATGTCCAAAACGGGTGGTTTTAAAGTTATTAATGTTTAATAACAAATTTATGAACTATGACTAACACGATATAATATCACAGTTGGTTCTTCAAAAACTATTATGT
This sequence comes from Protaetia brevitarsis, assembly GCA_004143645.1. NCBI lineage: Eukaryota > Metazoa > Arthropoda > Insecta > Coleoptera > Scarabaeidae > Protaetia > Protaetia brevitarsis. The sequence goes on from RXPK01000166.1 coordinate 305,945, forward strand.
TGAGAGGGAATTGTTTAATTGTCATTTCAATATTTGTCAATAGTTGTCAGAGTATTCATTCAATTTATTGCCAGTTTCTGTTTTCTAAAATGAATTACACGAATGCTGAGATGTACGATATGCATCATTTCGTTTACGGTCTTGCCAATAGAAATTCGCGTGCCGCTAGACGTCTTTATGAAGAACGATACCTGAACCGTATCATCCCGCATCATTCAATATTTGCCCGTCTTCACCAATGTTTAGTGAAACGGGAAATTTTAAAAAAAACGGACGACTGATAACGGCACCCATCTACAGTGAGAACTCACAAGTTGAAGAAATGGTACTAAATGAAATTGAAGAACATCCTACTACAAGCACCAGTAAAATTGCGTTTGCTTTAAACATTAGTCACAAGCCACAGTTTGGAGAATATTGAAAGATCAACTATTGTATCCATATCACATTCAACGGGTGCAGGCACTTTTGCCGGCAGATTTTCCGCAAAGAGTGGCTTTTTGTCAATGGATGCAACACAAAATCGTACAAAATCCTGATTATTTGCGCTCAAATATTCTTCATACGCGAAGCTATTTCTGAAACGCGTATTATTAATCTTTCATATAATCACATATGGGCCGAAGAAAATCCGCACGAACTAGTGAATGCCCGTCATCAACATCCAATTCTCTGTCAATGTGTGGGCCGGAATTGTTGGAGATCACTTGATAGGTCCACATTTTTTACCGATGCGGTTAAATGGCGAGGTATACCGCAATTTTCTTGAAGAGGAGCTACCAGTACTGCTGGAAGAAGTTCCGTTGCAATTAGATTACAAATATATTTTATGCATGACGGTGCTCCAGCGCATTTTATTTAGTTCTCGCGAGTTTTTGGACAATACGTATCCAATCGGTGGATAGACGGAGGTCCACCGTTGCCTCCTCGTCTCCAGACTTAAATTCTTTGACTTTTTTCTCTGGGGTCATCTTAAAATCATGAGTTTATACGACTCCCATTGAAAATGTCGATGAACTGAGAAATCGAATTATCGCAGCTTTTCAAACAATTCGAAATAGCCCTGGTATTTTAGAACGGACTCGCCAGTCAATACGCTGGAGGATAGAAGCTTGTATTGCAGTTGGGGGCGGTCATTTTCAATAGTTAGTATAAGTTAATTTTGTTTTACTAATTATTTTGTTAATTTATAATAAAAACATTAATTATGTTAACTTACTATTAAACATTGTACAACTTTAGAAATAAGCGATTTTGGACATATGTTCTTATGAACTTTTATGATCAAAATAACCCCAGGAATCAGCGCTTAAAGTTTGTCGCATATATTGAGAATCACCCTGTATGAAAAAAAATAGTATTTGCGAAACATTGAATTCCACATTAAAAAAAATCCTTTCGCATTGCACAACTCCTAATGTTTAAATTCTTTTACGTAGTAGAATTTCTCTCATCTAAATTGCCTTGTTTCAAGCACTTTTCGTACTGACGTCAGCAATATATAATTATTCATTATGACGGTGTGCAATTTTTTAAAATCCCGTTTGTCCACAAAACCAGCCGCAAGATTTCGGTTACTATGTATTTGCCTACCTGCACAGTAAAGCAGCTTAATGATTACGTCACTGACCGGCTTGTGATCCTGGGAATTCCAAAGCGTCTTGAAATATTATCCCTAATTACAAATTTCGTTTAATACTGCTAATGGGCAGTGTTTAGAACTAGGTGCGGTTTCTTGGAAATATCTGAGCATTGAAGAATAGAAGAGACATAAGACATACAGTTTTTTAAACTGTTTGCTTTTTATTTTTTTCGAAAATGTTGTAAAGATTTCTTCGGAACTTTGAATACCTCAGATGATATTACAGGTATAAAAAAATTGCGATAAATATTATGATAAGCTTATGTACACACTAAAACAATTTAAGTAATTTTTCTTGGTAAAAATAATTTTGTTTGATAATTTTCCGCACTGAATGGAAGGGGGTGAATGTAGAGAAATTTAAGGAAAATGTCGGAATGTTAGAAATTTTCTCATAATACAAGTATTTTACGTGAATATTATAGGAAAAAACGTTTGCAAATTCTCCTTTGCTGGTATACAATGGTTTATTAGTGTGAGTACATTCTGGGTTTTTTAAAGAAACTAATTTTGATAATCAATCAATTCATTTAATCAAACATCTGAAGCAACAGAAAGCTGCGGGACCTGATGAAATTAACAACGAACTCATTAAGAAAGGAGGAGAAAAATTACTAAGAAGATTATTCGACCTTATTGTAAACATTTGGAAAAGGGAAAACATGCCTAATGAGTGGAGTTCGGGACTGTTAACACCCATTTGGAAGAAAGGAGACCCTTTGAATTGCCAAAACTATAGAGCCATAATGCTTCTGAACACAGCCTACAAAATTCTTACAACATTGATTAGGCAAAGACTAAACAAATACACAGAACACTGTATTGGAGAATATCAACAAGGGTTCAGAAAAGGTAGATCCACAGTGGACGCCATTCATATAATGACTCAGACCATCGAAAAATGCTACGAGTTTGGCATAGAGCTACACATACTGTTCGTTGATTTTAGGCAAGCCTTTGACGGCATCAATAGAATCAAACTGATAGAGGAAATGGAAGTAACGAAAATACCTGCAAAATTGATAAGGCTAGTTCAAATGACAATGAAAAATTCTAGCGCTAAGGTCATTACAACAGAGGGAGCCACAAATGAGACAAGATCGAGGTAGGAGTGAGACAGGGTGACGCGTCATCATCAACGTTATTTAATATCGCTTTGGACGAGTAGTCCGAAACAATTGGAGTTAAGAAAACAATCTTGCAGAGTTCAAATCAATTGTAGCATATGCTGACGATGTTGCGTAATTGTAGAACACAGAAAGACGTAGAGCATGCCTGACGATACTGTTAGCTAATGAGGAGAGGGCTGGAGATCAATGAGAGTAAGACCAAATACATGATATGCTCGAGAAAAGGAACTAGCACAGATCACATCAAAATAGGGCTATACAACTTCGAGACAGTAAAGAATTTTAAATACTTAGGAGTAACAATCAACAATGAAAATAGAAGAAGTGTAGAAACAACAGAAAGAATATTAGCTGGAAATAGGGCTTACTGGCGATATAGAAAACTATTAATTGATAAAAACATCAGTAAAAATACGAAAATAAAATTGTACAAAACAGCGATCAGACCAGTAGCAACTTACGGAGCCGAAACGATGTGTTTATCAGCAGGAGACGAAGAGAAATTCAGAATTTTTGAAAGAAAAATATTGAAGAAAATTTGGGCCAAAAATAACAGACGAAGGGATACCGACAGTTTGATGACACACGAGATAGATAATATATGGAGAGAGAAGATATCGTCAGGGTCATAAAATCTCAGAGACTACGCTGGTTTGGGCATATACAACGAAGAGAGTCGGAGAACCCCATCAGCGTAACGCGCTCAAACCACCCTTCCGGACGCAATACACCGACACTCCTAAAAATTTACCAGCTAAGTCGTATACTGAACTAGTCTAGTTCAGTGTTTCTGCTGTTGATGATAGCTTTGCTATCGAAACGTACGTCCAGTTTAGTGCAGTTTGTGGTGAGGGGTTTAGGAGAAGTTTACAGCATTACCAGTACCACAGTTCGGAGTATTTTTGTTATTGTTAGGTACTGAACTAAATACTTTCTTTGAATATATTAAACTTTCTCACCAAATATTTTGTTTCAGTCAATAGCGTACATTTTTTGCATATATTAGAAATAACAAATGGTATGCTTGGTTCAAAGAAAATATGCTTAACAAAATATATTTGGTTGGTTTAAATATATCGGTTTTTCTGTGTATGGAAATTAATACTACTTGAGCAATTTTACTTGTGAGTATTAATGATTATATAAAATATTACTTCTAAAAGTAAAATACCTGTACGGTTTTAGGGGCATAAAATTACCCCAAAATCGTACAGGATTTTTACTAAAATTTTTTTAGTGTGTAAGATAATAGGACCTAATACATTTATTGCTCACAGATATAACTAACGTTAATTTCTAATGTTAATTTCCATAATGCCTGTTATTAGCAGATCCACACGATGATATTTATAATAAGTTCCGATAGCAGTTATAAAACAAAGACCAATGTTTATGATATGCACCTATCCTTTGCACCATCATTTTATGATGGTCTTTACAATGCAGATTTAGTTAAATAGTTATCAACCGATATTTGCAACCTAATATTTAACTATCATTTTTTCAACGTCTTCGCTTAAAAAAACACGTTTTACAATGCATACAATAGCGTAAAGCCATTGACTCTCTATTTAAACATCAATATAGCAATTAAACAATTAATTCATTCTAATCTCTACCTTAAGTAAATCCAAGCCTAGAAGGTAACGAAAGCAAATATAACAATATCACTGACGTAGGCGTTTTACTTGTTGAATATACATACATACATTAACAGTAGCGCGACTCTTCGGCAAGTTTATAAACTTGACCCAATTTCGATACTAGATCATCTTAAAAGTTTTACGTTTGTTTGCTTATATCTCGAGTGTTTGACTAGGCTGATACGTATGTACATAATAATAAAAAAATAATTTGCAAAAGCTAATAGAATCTTGTTTGAGTAGAAATAGCCTAATTTCGTGTGCGGCGCAAAGTAATAAAACTTTACGGTGTTTTTTTGATTTGGAATTACGTGTACATAGTTCGACTATGATCTTCCTGAATCGGCTTATCTATGTTTGCGTTATATGCCTTCCAGGTATCTTCCGAAATGTTGTTTGTCGATTAAATTTTTTACGCAATCTAATTATTGTGGATATCTCATAGAATTCGAGATAGTGAAAATTTTACAAACACAAACATTCAAGAAGTCTGTATAAACTTTTATCGTCATGGAATTGGCCAAAATTCTGTTTCAAAGATTTTTAGAATTTCATGTTATTGTTATTCTTGTATAGAAAAAATTTCAGATTTATTTTGTTCCACGAGGTATAGCGTGTGAACCTGGTAGTCCTATTAATGTACTTATTTATTTCATATTCTGTTAAAAATATACAGGGTGTTCAATTTAAAATAACAAGGTAAAAGTGACTTCCGGTATACCCGGAAGCGCCAGAAATCGGAAAATATTTTACTTAAAGAGAATGCAAGCGATTATACCGGGTGTTCACACTTAAGTGTGCACTATTAATAACTTTGTTATCTTTGGAGCTACATAATCTGTCAAATAGACAAAGTAGTACTATTTTTATGGCGGTTACATTTGTGAAAACAGAAAAACTATTGAGCGTCTCTAGATATTCGTCCAAAATTATTTTCTTTAAATGGAACGCCCTGTATGTTTTTTTTGCAATTTAAAAGAGAATCGCAAACTGAACAGACAAGTTTTACTACACCATTATAAAAAAAAATGTCAAATAAAGTAGTTACTGAGAAATCTTTATCTTTGCTTTGTTTGTATGAAATCGATATACCTATGGAAAATTAAAGCGTCACATTCATTAAAGCTTTTAATTTAATATACAAGTAAAAATAATCAAGAAAATTACTCAAATTAAATGTTCAAAGATACCTCCTTCCATTTCAATACATTTCATCAATCTTCTGTGAACATTACGAATAGCTCCTAAAATTGTCCTACCGTCGATGTCGTCAATGATGTTAGAAATTCTTTCCTGAAGTTCATCCACTGTTGTAGGGATATCCATGTTCGTATACTTGATTTTTGACTGCTCCCCACAAGAAGAAATCTAATGGTATCATGTCAGGTGAACGCGCAGCCACTGAATAGGACCGACCATTTGTGCCAATGCATCTATTTCCAAATAATTATATGCAAAGTGCATATATTTTATTTTTTGCATATCTTTAATTATAGTCTCTCTGTAGACGTATTACACTAATTGAAGTTAATTAGCCCTAATTAGTGATTGCATATATTGCATATTTAGGCATTTCTATGCATATTTTTACAAAAGTTGCATATATTGCATATTTAAGCTTTTCTTATCCTTTCTATTAGTAAAAATCCTAGACTTCCTAATGTAGATCGACAACTGACAATTCTCAGAACGATAAATCTTTTACATTGGCTTCTCTAATACTTTTTTCCAAGAACTGCACGTGTTTAATTTCGCCTAGCAGAAGGGATGTGGTAAATACGTTTATTATTATTAATTCCCAAATAAACTATTCATTCATTGAATATCTTTGAGCGAAACAGCATGTAATTGTTGTTACGTTTTAAATACTGTGCGTACATACAATGAGTATAGCGAACAAAATTTCTTTATGGATTAAGCCATATCCTGAACTGGTAAAGGATGGCGACAAAATATTTTGTCGAGCCTGCAGTAAACTGGTAAGTTTAATTTTACTAAAAGCTTTACAATTGTTTTTAAATTCTTTAACTTTTGATATAAAATGACAATTGTTGTTGTAGGTGTCTTCTGAGGGAAAATACTTGACTGATCAACACGCTAAATTCCATCACATATTGGAAAATGTGAAAACTAAAGCGATCCGCATGTGTGCAGCAATCTATACGTCAATGTGTAGCATCAACTTCACGAAACTCAGAACAAGAAGAATATAATACGGATCTGTGTAACGCATTAATTTCGTCTAACATACCATTAGCAAGATTAAACAATGTTAATTTGAAATAATTTTGCAAAAATATTGCAAACATAATATACCTGACGAAAGTACCTTACGAAAAAATATGTCACATCTTGTTACCAGCAAACAATAGCAGAAATTCAACAATTGGTAGGGAATAATTTTATTTATATCATGGTAGATGAAAGTACGGATAAGTGTGGCCGTTATATTGCCCATTTGTTAATAGGAATTCTTCATGACGATATTGTAGGTAAATCATATTTAATTATTGTAAGAACTTCAAAAACAAATAATGTGACATTGCCCAATTCGTTCAAGAAGGTTTATCAAATTTCTTTTTACCTGGAAGTATACCTTGTGAAAAATTTTTACTAATGTTGTCCGACGCTGCACCATATAGAGCAGATAAAAGCCGCGCAAAATTAAAAAAAAAAATTATAGTAACATTATTCATACCACTTGTTTAGCTCATGATGGGCTCAGTCGTGTAGCCGAAGACATTAGGAATCAATTCCCTTTGATTAATGATTTAATTAGCAATGTCAAAAAAGTATTTTTAAAAGTACCTTTACGAATCCAATTTTATAAGGAGTGACTTCCCGGTGTTAAGTTGCCTCCTGCACCGATTATTACGAGATGGGGTACATGGTTAGAGGCTGCAATTTTTTTTAGCCGATACTTTTGAAGGAATAAAAAATGTAATTCTTGAAATCACTGCTGACTGCATTGCTCTAGAAAACTGTAAAAAGATAGTAACATCAACAGAATTGCTACAAAACCTTTTGTATATTGAGTCAAATTATAGCTTTGTTTCAAGTTCCATTCGTAAACTAGAACGCAAAGGATGTCGCTCTCGGAATCAGTCGAAATAGTAGACGAATTTGATATGCTATGTAAGAAGGTTAAGGGTACAATAGGTGATTCTATATACGATAAATTTAAAAAAGTGATAAATAAAAATGCGGGGTATTTGAAATTAAAGAAAGTTAAGAAAATTTTGGAAGGTGAAACAGTAAACGATTTCGACTTCAATTTTAGTTTAGAATGAATTGCAAAGTTAAAAAAATGCACCAATTACATCTGTGGATGATGAAAGAAGCTTTTCTATTTCGAAACATATATATTCTGATAGAAGACAAAACTTTCTTTTACACAATTTTGAAAAACATTTAATTGTAAATTGTTTTAGAAATATGTTGTGAAAAAATTTTGTGCAATAAAGTTAATGTTTAAATTTCTGCTTTTATTTATTTTATGTAAAAATTTTGCATATTGTCGCAATTTTTTTGCCTATATGCCCCAGGTTTATGCATATTTTCTCAAAAATCGATCTAGTTATGATAGTATAACCTTACACTGTTGAAAATTTTAACACTTTTTTGACTAATTTAATAGTCAGGAGAGGTCCACACTCTTTTCGTGTTTTTTTGCCGAGAATTATAGAAGTTTAAATTTGACCAGCAAAGATAGTCAAGTATTGTCTATTGCTAAGGTGTTATTTTGTTCAACTGACGCGTGGAATTATAAAATACTTCTAGTCACATTTTATTTGATCTAGACTAGACAAATTTACTAGCTGTTTAACTAAATGAATGCGATCTATTGGGTGTTTTAACACCATTTTCTAAACACAACGTCTTTTTAATATGCAACTCCTATTCCTTAGTGCTATAATATTCTCTCTTTAAGACGTTTTCTCAATTAATAAATATGCAAAACCACTCATTCACAAGTTTTGGTTTCAACTAAACGTACCAATTTTAAAATGATTTTTTGAGAACCATTATAAAATTAAGTCAATGTTTATGCTATTTGATTCAAGTCAAACTAATTGCGTAAATAGATGTTCCCATACATCTTTAAGATGTTGAAATTTTTTATGCCCACTGGAATTAACGTTTAATAACACGAGGTTACACTTTGCAAGTCAGTCACATTTGGTGGTTTGTTTGGATATGTTAATATAGAGAATCAAACACGAAAACAGATACACGTGCAATGTGGGTGGTGCGTATAATGCAATACTGTATTAGAATAGGTGGGGTTTCTATATTTCTATCTGAGGGAAAAATTCTGATTGGTTGACGCTTCTGAATGTCTAGAAAAATAGTCAATCCTCATATCTGAACAAAGAATTCACACGAAATTCTAGTAATTTCTGTTCTATTAAATACGCGTAGTCAACTCGTCTGGCAAAGTTTGTAAAAATCAACACTAAAACATTTGACTAGTGCAAAATTAACGCCAACACCGTAATATTTTCAACAGTGTAAGGTGTCTAATTTTGAAGTTTCAAATTTTTATTTTGGCTAGAACCCCATAAATTTCTAAGGAATGGTATCGCTGAGACACCCTGTATACTTAGAATTTCATTAATAAAATAAGAATAAATAAAAGGTTATGAGCAGGGACATCTATCATACCATATCATTAAATATTCTTCAAATGGAGTTTTTTTTGTGCTCCAAATCATCTCCAACACCATCCTGATATTATTTCCTTCTTCCCGGAAAATTATCCTTTTACGCCGGAAGAATCCGGACATATTCCGGTGCTCCGGCGACCCGCAAACTCCAAAGCCAAGAGATCCGAACGGTCGGGCACGAAAAACACCTGCCGGTCGAGATCACGCGCTCCTGATGACGCACCGGGTAGACAAATACTCGCTTATGTCTGATAGTAAATTTACTCTGTGACGGACCAGAAGAAAAGATACGAAAAATCACGCGGGACAAGGTTCTATTTATTCTCGGCATTAATTTTTTATTACATGGAAGTTAGATTATTTATCAATTAATTATAAAAAAAAATACTAATATGTTTGTTTGGTAAACAATCGTATAGAGGAATCAAGAGTCATTGCCTTCTTAATTAATAATAATTAGCCGTCATAAAATTATTATTTGTACGCATACACTTTGCCCGATGCGAAAATAAAATCGCGGTAGGCTTTGAAGGAAAGGTTCACAGAAACGCCGTTTGTGTTTTGTCCTATAGTGTCGAAAGTTCGTTGGATTGGTGATCGCCGGCTAGACGTCACGTACCACGTGACGTGTGCTTCTCGCTTGCCGCGTATTGAATTGAAAAAGAGGGCGAATCACCGCCTAGTGGTTAAATAGGACATAATTCTTGCAAACGCAGGTTGTCGGTGGACGAAGTTATCGCAGATCGTTTTATTGCATCGGCAGTTATATACACGCGTGAACGCTGTACAGTCGAAACAGACTTTTTGTTTATAAACGGAATTCGCGCGATAGTTTTAGAGAAATTTAATTGTGTGTTGTGTGGCAACGTAAGGACAGTTAGAGGACTCGAAAAAGGAATTTTCGTTCGCGTATTATCGCAGAAGAGATATGAAGGGAGACAAAGATACGCTGAGATTATCTCTGTAAGTTTTATTATATTGAAATATCGCTAATTTTTATGATTCTTATGTGCACAAAAATTTTATATCGATAGTGCCTATTGTAAATCCATTAAGATAAAAATTATTATCGTGGAAGACTGATGGGTGCTATAAAATGCTAATATCGCAAATCTGTTGTGGTTATGTACAGGGTGTTCCATCGAAGATTGGGTCCTTGATTACAACTCTATTTTTGTTTTTAGGAAAAAGTGTTTTTTCAACAAAGTTTTGCAGAATTCAATGTTGTGTAATCTAAAAATATTTTTGACTATACAGAGTGTTCCAAAAGTAGGAAACGCATACTTACTCCGTTATTTTAAATGGAACATTTCTATATATTATTCCAATTTTAAATTCTACAAAGAAAAACAATATCAACTTTATATAAGCAATTTTATGTTTATCTGTAATAACCAGTGGCGGCTCGTGAGTTATGAAAGAGGGTGTGGGCGCAAAATAAGAACTTGCCTATTTTTTGTACACTGCCCGACTTATTTAATGTCGTCGTGTACAGCGCAGTGACTATCAAAACTACTCACCATTTGCACAGGTGCGCGTTCGGCTGGCGTCGGCTATTACAGGTAAATGATTTATTGGGGTATGCAAATCAGGTAGATCTAAGATTATTTAATATCGAAAGGAAACCTTTAATATTATGGTTTGAACACAGTTTGAGTTGAAATATCTGTTTTACAGCTTGAGACCACGTGACTTTTAAAACTAAAACTCTTATTTTATGTTTAAAAATAATCAAGTGAATGTATAAATAACAAATCGAGTTGTATTAATTACTGGCTTATTTATATTAGATTTTATTTATATATAATTTATTTTTAAAGCAGGTAGCATATTAGAAAACAAGAGAGTAACACTTCATAAGTTCATTACCTTTAGTGTCAATAAATATCACTATTATAATTACCTACAGATAAGAAACGCCGTAAAATTTCTGTTCGTAAGAAAATCATACATGTCCTGCAGATCATTTATTTTGTTAAGTAATGCCATTTACAGGGCAGTTGTATTAAACCGAAATTTTATTAACTACATAAATTATTATCATATTACTAAGAATAAAGCTTTTCTTTGAAATTTCAATAGCCAAATTATAAATTCATTATATGCATTTCAATCTGTGGCAATTATAAAACAACAATTAGTATGCATCCTCTGTGTAATCCAGCAAGTGAAATTTTGCTGAAAAACGAGCTCATATGGTAGAGTAATAAATTTTTAAAAACCTTTTTTTTTCATATTTATATGATGAATGAATTTAAATGATCAACAAAACTAGATACTCCTAATATTCCTAATTTCAGAATTAGAAGGAAATCACTTGCAACACAAAATTATTAATAAAATTAGAACAAATATAATTATATATAATACATTTTAAAAATTTTATAAATTTGAGAATGGATTCATTCAAATATTTTTATTTTTGTAAAAATAATAACATGAGTCTATATGATTTTTTTATATTATATAATCATATAAATATATAAAAAAATACATAAATCTGCAAAAAAAATCATATATACTCATGTTATTAATTTTACAAAAATAAAAATATTTGAATGAATCCATTCTCAAATTTATAAAATTTTTAAAAAGGTAATTATATATAATTATATTTGTTCTAATTTTATTAATAATTTTGTGTTTGTCTTGATTTATGTATTTTCTTGTATTATATAAATATATAAAAAATACTTAAATCTGCAAAAAAAAAATGTAAAACTATGTAAAAATATCAACAAAATGTTTTTAAAAATTTATTGTTCAACTAAGCACTATCATAGCTATATATGAGCTAATCATTCAAAAACACTAGGCGTTGTTGGATTACATAGAGGATTAATGGTAATTATAGTAAACAGGCGAGTTTTGTAATTGTTTATATATGCAAATTTATTCTTAGTAATTGTAAGAAATTGTTGTACTTTATTAAAGTTGTTATTTATGACAATTAAGGTGTATATCACTTCATTTAACAAAATCGCTTTAAAGGATTTATTGTATGACGCTATGCATAAATAATTACAAGTGCAATCCAAGAAATATGGAAGGGTGGGAATATTCTGTGATACAAGAGCAGCTAGTAATACTAGGCAAATACCAGTTGCAATATTATTTTGTTTATTAGATTTTATATTGTTTTGCATTCACGTTTACTTGTGATATTAAATAATCCATTTTTCTACCTGATTTGCAAAATTGCGGAAGGTTTTACAACTGTATACCCCAATAAATCATTTACCTGGATCAGCCGACGCTAGCAGAACGCGCACTTATCCAAACGATGAGTAGTTTTGATAGTCACCGCGCTGTAGAGACGACATTAAATAAGTCGGGCAGTGTACATAAAATCCATTCTCCTATTTTTCATGCTGGAAAACACGTCTATGACTTTGTTGTAAAAATGTGTTCAGTCGATCTTCTGACATTGTGCTTCTCAGAAAAGTCTTAATGCGTTTGAGGGTGGAAAAACATCGTTCACATTGCCGGCGATGTTTGATAGGTTATAGTAATTGTTTTAGCGTAATAATTAAAAGTCAAAACTATGAAAAAATAATTTGTTTTACATAATACGTGTTCCGTGATTTCTTTTTTCTTTGTTTGGGACTACCTAAGGAAGCTTGTGTATAAAAAAGAGCCATTCACATAAGAAAATAGGAATAAGAATAGAATGAGGGACGTATTGCCATCTATTTCGTAGAATTATTGAAAATGAGGATGAAAATATGTTTAGCAGAAAGGAGTTATTTTTTCAATACCCGATATAAATATATTATTATTATTAATAATTAAAATAAATATACATAAATAAGTAAAACAATAATTAAGAATTTTAATTAAGAATGTATTTTATTGTGATTTAATGTTCATTTGCCTTTTAATTTGTCTTTTATTATAAATAAAAGACAAACATTAAGTCTTTTATTTTAACGGTACATAAATAAAATACATACTATTTAAGTAATAAACATTTTACAAAAACTTAGAAAATGCCACATAAGTTTAATGAAAATTTAAATACAAAACTATAATAATAATTTTCTGTTATGTTTATTTCTTAAATAATCAAAATTAATTTTATTAATTTTGAAGAATGTAAAGTTTCAGTTGTATAATTTGGTAATTTTGAAAAAGTCGTAGTGCACTACAACGAAATCCTAAATCCTTCCTCACAACTTGAGTATTGTTTTTAATAATTGATCCACTAATACCAAGATTGAGGTACACAGTGGACAAGTGTCAATATTCCGGGTATATTCAGAAAACTCCTTTTCTTTGTCTCTAGAACTTTATAAATAAATTTATTTCATCATCAGTAGAACAAAATCAGAATAAGGTGGTAGCAATAATATCAAACAATACATAAACATAGGCAGTCCAATTTAAAATAAAAATACATTATACAAGTTAATAAGTTAAAAAATTTCAGCAATAACACTGAGATTACTTTAAATTTAAAATAATGTAGAAGACATGGATGACAATAACCGCCATATTGAAGTTCGCCAGTTCACTGTTGAACAAGAGACTGTAAATGCTGTGCCCTTTCTAGACACTAAGATCGTTAGAAACACTGATAAAAAAAAAACACAATATGGGGGTTGTTCGTTCAATGAGAGACCCAGTCTTCGATGGAACAGCCTGTACATACGGAGATATATTTTATTTCATTTTATTTTTTTATTATTATCGTACTATAATCGTGAATAGTAGATATTGTGATTTTATTTTTGATCCCTATTATAGTTGCGTAACAGTTAAAGATTTAAAAAATATCTTGATTCCCAAGATATAAATATACTTAGCAATTTTTGTATTCAATATGACATACTTCTATACTTATCTATTTAAGGAGATATAAATATCACTCTATCTTAATTAGCAATTAATTTTACGATGCAACGAAAGCCTAATTCTGATTGGGACGGATGACCGCTCCAAGTGCAATTTTTTTTTGACGAGTATTGTTTTATTTTTCTCGGTAATTGATTAGGGAAATACAGAACTGGAAACAAAAGTCCTATGATGCCGTCATGAATGAGAATTTATCTCAATATGGGAAAATACATCACGGAAAAAACTAACATCTTCGCAAGCTTATTTACATGATTTACAAGTAATTTTAGTTGGAAATATAATGTTCGTTTTTAAATATATATAGGAAAATATTAAGTTGGGTAAATAATAAAGTAGTGAAAAATAGTTTAAATTAAAAACAATTAATATTTACAGTTGGCAGCGTGTGACATTTAATTAATTCGATTAACGTGATGTACATCAAAACTAGTAAACTAAAAGTAATGTTGATTATTTGACAATTTGATAAATGAAACTTTATTTATTTTAAGACATTATAATAAACTTTAAATTCAGTAAAAAAAAAACTGCCATTGCTAAGCATTTATTTTATTGTACGTATGGTAAATTAATGTTTTTGTTATTCTCATTCGAGAAGCAGATTCCTTCATATAATTTTTGCTTAGGTCTAGAAATAAATAAAAAGACTATTTTTTTTCCTAATATAATTAATAATATACAGTAAATGTCACCGATGTAATGTGTCCTCTACAGCTTGATTATAGACGTGATGGCCTATTTTTTGAATTATAAAGTACTTTTGTAATAATAATTTTGGAACAATATAATTTAGAAATGTTTAAAAAAATTCTAATTGTTTATATTATGCATACTTTTTAAATTCCACCTCTATTGCCACTAAATCTAAATATGATCGGGACACTTTGATGGTCTGCTTTTTACAAAGATATGCGTATGTATAGTCTGTCCATAGATATAACGATTTGACTTATTCACCAGCAAAAAACAAATAAAAAAGAAGCAAGCAAACATGATTTTGTGTTTTTTTATTTTAACATAAACTAACATTTCAAAAAGCCATGTGTTCGAAACTGTGCGCCTTCACTTCGATACATTTATTTATTCGCAATTGGAATGCTATTCAACGATACAAAACCGTACTTTATTCAGTACTCGACAAGCTGTGAATACTTACACATTTTCCGATCCCCATTTAGATTATTAACTATTAATCCAATACAAATTAGTTAGTGTTGAATATTTGAACAGTCATGGATGCTATAACATTACAAGAGAGAATTGAAATGATTTGCATCTATGGAGAAAGTGGTAGGAATATCGATGATGCTGTTAATGTTTGTTCACAACGTTTTCCCGACAAGGTGCGATCGCGCGCTTCTTTCTACCGAGTCGTTCTCTAGCGTAGGAACTGTACAGCCAAGAAAACGTAATCGTCGAAAAACAATTGCTGGAGAAAATAATGAAATCGCGGTATTAACTGCAGTAGCTAATAATCCGCACATCAGTACTCGAGAAATAGCTCGCGGATCAGGAATTTCTCAGTCCACTATCTCCCAAATATTGAAGCGTAGGAAATATCATCCATTTAGAGTTTCCATGCATGAAGAACTTCATGGCGATGATTTTCAAAATCAAGTGCGATTTTGTCAATGGGCGCTTCAACGGATACAAGATAATCTCAATTTTTTTGCTCGAGTATTATATTCTGACGAGGCGACATTCACAAATCACGGTACGGTAAATCGGCACAACATGCATTACGTATCGAAAATCCCCATTGGTTGCGCCAAGTTGAACATCAACATTCTTGGAACGTAAATGTTTGGTGTGGAATAATTGGCAATAAGCTTATTGGTCCATATTTCATCGATGGAAACTTAAATGGTGAAGAACATCGAAATATCTTGTACAACGAACTTCCCAGTGTTACTTGAAGACCTTCCCTTGGACGTACGACAAACAACGTGGTTCCAACATGACGGTTGTCCAGCACATTATTCACGAATAGCACGAGAAGTATTAGATCGAGCCTACAATCGTCGATGGATCGGAAGAGGTGGTCCAGTGTCCTGGCCTGCAAGATCGCCAGATCTTACTTTCCCTGACTGCTTTTTGTGGGGCCATTTAAAGTCTGAAGTTTATATAGAAGTGCCAAGCACGAGGGAAAACATGATTGAGCGAATCACCAACGCTTGTTCAAGGATTATGCCGGAAACACTTCTCAGTTGCGTGCAATCATTCCAATTGCGAATAAATAAATGTATCGAAGTGGAAGGGCACATTTTCGAACACATTTTCTGAAATGGGTATGATAAAGTAAAGTTCTTCGTTGTTGAATGGCTTTTCGAAATGTTATTTAATGTTAAATTAAAAAAAAAAACACAAAATCATGTTTGCTTGCTTCTCTTTTTTGTGTAATTTTTCTAGACGTTCACAATCATGTTTTTTTTTGCGATTACAGCGCAATTTGTTACGAATCGAAAAAATTGTTTCAAACAAAAACTACATACTTGATGACGTAGAATCCGAATCTGCAATACAAAATGGTAGTTGTCCCCCTTTCCACTCTGGGAGGGGGGGGGGGGAGATCGAGTTCGGCCCCATTCAGTGAGCCCCCTACATTATAACAAATCTTATAAAGATCTTTTTTTTGATTTGATGCAGTGTTTTAGAGATATTCTGTTGTCTCAAGATAAAAAACTCACCCTGTATACGAATTTATGAAGCCCTAAAGCATTTTTGAAATAACTCAGCAAATTAATTATACAACATTTAAAATTTTGTATATGCATTAACTTCATTTCAATCTGCTTTAATACGGACCTCTGTTTACGAAATCTCTCTGCATTTTTAATGGGTAAGAGTTACTGTTATATTGAGTTGTAAACCATTGCATTAACATTTCCCTAATAACATTGTGATAAAACAAAAGCTAATATTGGTTTATTAATAAAGCTATCTCATTGTTAACCGTGCCGATCGTTAGTTAGCAGTTTATAAGCATATGCATGAGAAAGACATGAGGTGCTAATACTGCTAAATATCTACACTAAAATGCTATAAAAACAAAGACACGTTTGTGGGACATTGTACTTTAAATTAACACTCTTATTCATTCATAGAAAGAAGATCTCATGAATTATGTAAATATTTTTTTTTCGTATCGATTCTTAACAGTCCCAAAACCCGTTAGTACAAACGCATTTCTAAATATGCACATAGCTGTCCAAAAATATACAACTATTTGAGGCTTATGAATTATTTATATGAACTCGGCATCGCTGCAAATCCTAATAAGTATGATACATTTTTAGTTGTTAAAATCTTGAAAAGGATTTTCGAATCAACTTTTGGATAAATTTCAAAATAATATCATCATTGAATGATTTTGAAAGCGCAATAGAAAACTTTTTTCGCGGAGCAAAAAAGTATGCGATTTTCAGATTATGTTAGCAGATAAGACAGCGTCTATTATAAGTATCATATGCTGCCATCTATATATTTGGTCCATAACCATTAATTTAAATTTAATCCTCTGAGAATAGACCATTGTTTAATAATTAATTTTTCTATTTATTTGACTGATTATGTTTTAACATTATGAATCAATCAATATTATTGCCAATAGAGATTGGATAAGACAAAGAAAATATCTTAGAATATCAAACTTGGTTTATTGTTTTAATTAATAATCTTTAAATTAAAAAAAAAAAACTTTTCTTTGCAATAAAATTTTAAATCTCAACTTTTTATAGCTGAATATAAATTCGTTTCCCAGAATTTATAAAGAACAAAATGATTTTAGCAAACGACTCTATGTTAAAAATAAATTATTGCGAAAAGTTGTTATATGCATATGAATGTGAAGGATGCTTTTATCCATGAATAAAAGTTCAAAACCACAATAACATAGTCATGACTGTATAAATTAGAACTCTGTTATTTAATCGAGAAATTATTGCTTCCTAACGGAAGGATTTATTTAAATTTGCGAACGATACAATGTATTTAGTGACCTAAGTCAAGGTATTGTAAAAAATAATTATGTTAATATAGACTATTGTAATATCCCTTACAGTCTAGACTAAACCCTATTAAGATATCTTCACGTTTTAAATTAGAATTATGTTAATAGATCCCTTGTAATATTAACATTCTTGCGTGGATGTATATCTACTCATTACTGGTTCTAAGAATTTCATTGTAATTTAAATATATATTTATCGATTTAATATTCATATTCGCATATACGGCTAGAACATAGATTTAGTGAGCCAGCAAATTTCTATTTTATTTAATTGCTTGTAAATTACCATCATAAAATCGACATTTGATGAACATTTCGAAATGTTGCAATCTTCTAGAACATAAAACACCTGGTTTTACCATGTAACGCTTTCTATTGCCAAATTTTGCTAACGGTATAAAATCTGCGTCATATATATACGTATAATAATGGGTTTTATGACGTAATTATTGATAAAAGAAATCTTTTTTGGTCGTTCTCTAGTTTTTCTTTTCTTTTTCTGTCTCGCAAAGTTAGTAGATTCTAAGTAAATCTTATAGGGCATTAAAATTGTAATAGTTTAAGGGAAGGTACAAGATCAATAATTTTAAGAATCATGGTATATCATGCACTTCATATTTGGCTACATATAGCAAAAGTTCAAAACTATTTTGGACTCTCAAAAATAGACGTTTACAACTATTTTGCAAAATTACTCCACGGTCTTGTATTACTAACTGATAAAGTTAGCACTAAGTGTTTGGGGTTGAATTGTCATATTTGGAATTAAGTATTCTGTAGTTATTCTATGGACAATTGTTAATAAAATAACTTGTATATATTCATACAAGCGCTGAATAGGATAAGCAGGTAATGTGAAGTGTTTTGCAAATAATTTCATTGCTTCAATTATTTTCCAATCATCTTTTCTATATTATTATATTATAAAAGTATTATTATTTAATTCTTATTTAAAACGCTCTCATTCAACGCACGTTTGTATGTTTAATTGTACTGTGAATTAGACTTAATTTACAACCAAAAATAACAAAAATGGTTAATCAATTCTGTTTAGCTGCAGAAACATACGCCGGTTTAATAAAAGACAAATCAATAAACAAAATAAACCACTAAATAATCAATATGGCAGTGTTTTAAAGTGTTGGTTTAATTAATATTTCCAAAAGCAATGTTTTGATAAAAAAAACCCTATTCTGAAATTTTCTTTTCCGATACACCGGAAGTCGATAGCAATTTTCTTATTTTAAACGGAATCCTGTTGTTTTTTTACTAAGAGAAATTATATACATTATTTGAAGGCACTAAAAATCTTTAAATAGTTGACGGTTTTTGAGATATTAGAGGAAGGTTTGTAAAACTTTGACATTTTTAATTCATTCGAAAATGAATATACTTTATACAGGGTGTTCATAAATTGATAGTCAAATTAAATACGTTTAACGTCAGAGAATAAATTTTTGTCATTTAAAATATTTGATGCAGACATTAAATTCTTTAAAAGCTTTTACAGCAGTCGGGTATTTAATTAGGTAGTAATGATGATAATAAAGGAAATCAAGTATCTGCATAATATGTTATAATAAGTTGATAAGTCGTGCAAAAACGAATTAAATAAATTGAAAATCCACAATATTTTTTAATTCTCATTTATGGTTATATGAACTATTTAATAGATTTTAGAGTAATAAGTGTTCAATATTTAATCTGGTTTTATTTAATTTCACAACATGTTTCGATCACAATAGAATCATCTTCAGGTGAAAATTATCAATGATTTGTTAAATATAAAAACGATGTGTAAATAAACATACAAACACGCGTTGAATGAGTGTGTTTTAAAATAAGGATTAAATAACAACAGAATAACAAAAAATATTAATACTATATTACAAATCAAGGGAGGAAAGTGCTCTCAGGCCCAAGGCCTGTAATAGCACTTTCCTCGCGTCGTTTGAATACTATTTTTTTCCCGGGCAGTCCAATTTTAACTAATTAAATGTCTACAAATAATAAAGACATACCTGTGAGTGACATGATAGATAGTAAGCTTAATCTATCAAATATTTTTTGAGAACTGTCAAGTTAGCATTGTTTTAAAAAGTGTTTAATAATAGTTTAATTGACACTTTAACTTATTAATTTAGCAATTATCTCATAAATGGGCTTTAGACTGGGTTGAATGTACTAATGTCATCTATCAATAATGTCACATATTATAAGATGTACAGTTTTAACACGTCAATGCCATTTACTTTCCGCCCTAGGGAGGAAAAGTACAACTTTCCTCCCTCAAATGAGAGAGGAAAGTGTGCATTTTCCTCCTTGCTGGAAAAAAAAATATTGTTGACCACTAGAGACTAAACAACAGAATGAGCAAATGAGTTTCTATAGATGAACAACACAAAACAAGTGATAACAGATATCGCTACCCACTTTGCAAGATTCAACATGATTGAGGATGCTTCCCAATGAGCGCGTAAATTAGCACGTGTACTGGCCACGTGACACGGGCAGTAATAAGAATAAGACAATAAATTACTGGCTGCCTGATACCACATAACTAATGCGTCACACTGCAGGTGACGGCTGCCTAGCATCTGATTGGTCTTTTTAAGCGGAATTTGCATTTAGTTAACCGTAAATAAATTCTTTATTTAATTTTAAGAAATGTATTTAATATTGGCAACCATGATAACCAAATATTTCAATAACATTATTTGTTTCCATCCAACAACGTTTTATTTCGTATTTATTTGAAATAAGCCTTATATTTTAATCAATCAAATATAGCATGACAAAATCAATTTGTTTGCGGCAAATAAATCGGTTTTTCAGTGTAGTGGTCAGCAATATTTTAATGTGTTTTTTTTTTCATTGTATTATTATTTAATTCTTATTTAAAACGCTCTTTTGTGTTTTGTGTTTTTACAAAAACAGTAAATAAATTCTGTTTAGCTGCAGAAACATACAAAAACTCATACAAAATAATGTCAATCTACAAAGATTAAGGAAAATAGAAAGAATACATCAAAAAATATATATATACAGCACAGAACTATTGAAATGATAAGTAATCGTTTAACGAATAACAAGAGAGTGCAAGTAAATGTCTTTTAACTTTTAGTTTGAAACTTTTAAAATTATTACATATCTTGATATCATTTGGTAAGTTATTAATAGTTTCAACCCCAGAAAGTTAAATTTTTTTGAAAAAGTGTTGTCCGGTGCATCGGGGGCAGCAGATAATTTGTCTGTCGTACATTATAATCATGCGCAGTGTCAGTATAAAATTCCGACTTATATTTGAAGACAAAATGTAACACTTCAAGAATGTATGCATCAAATAGGGTTAAAATTTTCTGTGTTTTGAAAGTGTCCCTGCAGGATTCGTGATACGACAAATCAAAAATAATGCGAAGTGCCTTCTTTTGCAGTAAAAAGATACGATCTACGCCTATACCAGAGCCCCAGTGAATGATTCCGAAAGTCATTTTTGAGTGAAAGTGAGAGAAGTAATAAGTTTTAAGGATATACGTATTGCAAGATCCTTTTCAATTATAAAGAGCGTAACATATCTGTGACAAGTCGCAGCAAAGCTTATCAATATGGATATTCCATTTGAGATCTTCATCAATAATGACTCCAAGTAATCTAGAAGATACATTTAATTCTATCAGTTTACCGTTTAAATTAAAGTTAGGACGTATATTTATGTTTATTACGGAACAAAATACATTTAGTCTTGTCATTATTAATTTCTAAGTTATTGGTAGAGAGCCACTCACAAACTCTCGTATACAAAGAACCTGCCAATTCGAAAACAAGCTGATTAAAATATTAATGTCGTCAGCATAAAACGCAATGTTTGTAGCTAAGTTTAAACATAAAGGTAAATCATTATTATATTATTAGGAAAGTGGGGACCCATAACAGAGCCCTGCGGTACTCCTCTACCTACAGTGCGTATATTAGATGAGTTTCATCAATCAATACTTTTTGTTTACTATTGCTAAATAGCTTTCAAACCACGTAAAGAATGCCTCTAATACCGTAAGTATTTAATTTTGAAGTAAGATAGTATGATCAACATTATCGAAAGCACGAGATAAATCAATAAACATAGCAAGACACGGATGATTTGAATCAATATCGCGGAAATTTGGTTAAAAAAACTTATACAAGGCAGTGTTAACAGAACGATTGGAAGGAAAGCATGCTGGTAACTAGTAAAAGACAAAATTTATTAAAATAAAGTAGTAACATTCATTCATTAACGACTCGTATAGTTTAGAAAAAGTAGGTAAATACTGATGGCGGTAGTTGTCAAGACAATTTGGATCGCCCTTTTTGTAAATAGGAATTACATCTCAAGTTTAGTATTGAAGGAAATATGCCTCTCTGGAAAGAATAATTTATTAAATAAGATACAGGTGCTAGAATATTAAGTGCACATTTCTTAATTAAAAATGAGGGAATGGAATCATATCCGACAGATTGGGAGGTACTTATTTTATTAACAACTCTCAATACGTCATTTTCAGTCACAGGGGCAATAAAAAAACAATGGGAAATACTTATATGGTTTATACCGACGTCGCTATTAGGATTACTGCTTAATTGTGAAGTTGAAATGAATTTATCATTGAAGGTATTACAAAGATGAGGGAAGTTTTTTGTTTCAGGCAATTTTTTATTACTAATTACTAATAAATTACTAATAGAAGCTAATTAAATTAAACTTTCAGTCAACGCTATCAGGAATCATTTCATTTAGCCAGACGGAAGTACATACATACACCATTCATGACAGTCTGAACTTTTACGCATTTCTGTCAGACGCAAGTGCGTGTCTCGTGCACGGCTGACTAGATTTTTAAATCGTAAAAACGATCGTATTAACAAGGTGATATTCAGCGTACACGTGAAAGTAACCTACATGCGACACGTGATTGGCTCGACAAGATATGCGTCAATATTTGCGGAGATCTATTAGTAGGTAAATAAATAAATCGCCATCAATGAAACGCTTCACATTAAAAAAAAAACAGGTAGTTTGTAGATTTCCTTACATTTGACGAGTTAAGATGTAGAACGCTTTACCTTTTTATACACTGCGAGAAAAAGATTTTCTAATAGCACCTGTAGAAGACAAAAGTCAAAAGCTGTCTAATGATTTAAAGAAATTGTGTTTAGTAAAATAATAAAAATTGTGACAAAAAGACATGCGTGTAACACATTAGATATTAGGCAAATAAGAATTTAAAAATGATTCACTATTTGCGGTTTTTCTTCGCAGTGTATATACCAAAGCCTAATTTTAGTTGTTTAAGAATGTGGGGTTTAAGCTGTAAGATTTTATATATTATGTGTTTTCCTAGAAGAAATTAGGTAGAGAATTATTAGGAATACTAAAGCAATTACTAAAAATATTTTCGTATGCGAAAAGGTTATAATAATTATATTATTTATTTTAACAATTTAAAGCAATTTAATTATTTTTCTTTAATGGATTTATGATTTCTTATTAATATTTTATTAACTTAATAATCCTTCACCATTATAATAATAACAACAGCAAAAATTAAGAGACGTATGCGAATAATACAAAAAAATTAATGATGTTTCTCAAAAGTTTGAAAGACCTTTTCAATGTCATTCAGTAATTAAAACAAATTACCGCGCAAATATGCACATTCTTTATACCACGCACGATTTAACATAATCACAATGATATATTTTTACGATCAAAATAACTTGTTTTGTTGTTTAATTTCACGCACGAAATCGTAGAAAAAAATTAACGATTAATTGTTATTATACCCATATAAATTCAAGTTACCGAACGTGGCTGATCAACAATATAATCGATATGGCAGTAATAAAAATTCTGCTTTTCTCCTAGCGCAATTGTTTGGGTTCAAACATAACTTAAAATTAGGTATTCATTTAAAATTTTCATTTCCCATAAAGATTTTTATTACATCATTTGTAGGTTTTTATTACACGTAGAGAAAGAAAAATGTTGAATTAATCAAAATCACTTTGTTAAGCTCAAATGCGTTGATGTAATAATATTTTTGTTTGACTTTACATAAATTAATTGTTACAGTAAAAATTTCTTTTAGTTAACATAATTTTGTTGAACTAAAGAAACATTTAAGTTGTTTGATGAATGAAACGAATTTTCTGTTTATATTAACTCAAATAATTCTCTTAAAATTACTAAAACGTCATGGTCAAAACTAAGCTTCTTGGTAGTTGTTTTAACAAAAAAATTATGGTTAATCAAACACATACAATACATTAAATTAAGATATGTATTTCAAAAATCGCAGTCTAGATGGCGTTCCTTCCATTTTACACCAGTAAATGACACATAAGGGTCATAAAGCACAACAGTCAGAGTTATTAAAATATTAATCTAGTGCATTTACCAGTCAAACATTCAATAGGAGTTGCGACAATTAAAGCAGCGATTGGTGGTGTGCAATGGCAGTGATGTCAGTAAAACTGCTATTTTTTGAGGGCTTTAAATATATCCCGGCTTACAGATATTTTACACTTTATGTTGTAAATGACATGATAAATGTACAGTACCAAGATACTTGAACATTTCCCCTTGTAAAGCGAATCAAAAAATGCCCGATAGGTTGCTGTAGCAATAAAATATTATTAATTAAAAAGCAATCTGTTTTTGGCTCGACATAATTTTCCTTGTTTAACACAACAAAATTGTTTATTTTTGACATAACAGATAACATTAATTCAATTTAACTTAAAATGTGTATTTAACCTAGCAACTTCTGCTTTTTATTTTAATGAATTCTTTTGATTATTATTTGACATGAAATAGTTGTTTATTTTACCCGAACACTTATTGCCCTAACAATATTGAATGTTTAAAATAAAATTATCTTGATTGTTAAAACGATGCTAAAAATATTATCAAATCTACACAATTATTTTAACATTTGCATTTTGTTACTTTAACAATGATTTTTGTTTGACTGTATTTAACCCAAATTTCGTAGTTAAATGCCGCGTTTTTTGTTAGATTAACACATGTCCTTCTTTACGTGTATAACTTCATACCTATGTTTTAATTTTTTTTTGGTGAAGTTTCGTTTTGGATTCAAATTAGATTTGCTAACAATAAATTTACGTATTTCATCTACATATGTATTTTTTTTTTTTGTTATATATTCTTTTAAATTTGAAAAGGTATTATTCATCTTAAGAGAACTCAAAATTCCTATTACACTGAGAAAAATACTGATTGTCGTAATATCAATAAACTACATTTATTGAGTGTATTTTCATCGACAGAATGAAATGTGTCATTGCTATGATAAAATATTATTTACAGTCATTGATTAAGTAATAATAGGATTCATTTGAATAATACAATGAATGATTTATTACTAATAAATTTCTTCGACATTTAATAAACTATTTTTAATGGTTTGATTAACTCGTTCTTTGGTCCAATTTTAACGCATTGTTTTTATACAAAACAAACATGTTTGTTTTGTATAAAAACGTATGTATATCATAATGTGTTTACAAAAATTGCATCCATATGGAACTTGTGACCTGACATCTTACATTCCTGTATGTTTACTTTGTCTTTTCCTGAATTCTCTGTCAGCATTTAATAAATATTTTTATTCCTAACAGTTTTTTCTTAATTTATCGATAAAATCTATTAGTCCATCATATCCATAAACTGCGTGGCTTTCTTTGTAGAGTGAATTAGAGCTCAATATCTTGTTTAAAAATATTGAAACTCGTATAATTAGGCTGTAATTAATTTGCACCATTTGTATTGTAAATGATATGTTTAAGTATGTTATTATCGACAATTAAAATACGATCGATAATAGCATATACAAATAATAAAAAAAACGTATTACAAAACATTCAACATTCTCTGATCATCAGCGCATCCTAATTTCTCTTTAAACAAAATAATTATTTAAAAAAATGCAAATACCTTACATTTTCTAAAATATTTGTTCAGTTAAATCATAACGGCCTTCACAAATGTGCAATTATAACGAATGACAAACACTTAAATTATTTTTGCCGACCTTATTCTTATCAAGAAATTATTTTCGAATAACTTTTGAATTACCTCAGTCATCCTAGTTGGCTCGAATACTTGTTGAAATCCTTGGCTGATAAACAAACAAATAAATACCTTAAGTGCAAGCGAATTTAAGGTTCTTTCAGGTGATATTTAAAATGCAAACATTTTTGTGAAAGGAGGTTTTAAAAAAGCATCACATTTTCGTATTGAATTATATAAGTGAATTTTTGGAGAGTTTAAAAATAATATTTACTATTGTAATTAGCATTTGTGTATCCTTTCATATTTAAAGGGAATGCAACACGGCCATATACAACTTCGCGTTTAGTTTGTGTTAATGCATCTTTTGTTTATCTTTTCTTCTTGTCATATTTTACATATTCACGTTTGTAAGTGATAGACTAGATAGTTTACAGGTATAGGTCATTGATTAAGAAAATATAGAACTAGATAGCTGAAGTGCTTTCATACTATGGGGAAATGCATCACAAGAAAACCTAATATCTTCTCAGATAGTCAACGAAACGAGAAAACTATTTTAACTGCATAGCATGCTTTTTCCTTAAATAATACCAAAAGTATGAATTAATCTTCTTCTGGCCGACGTTTCGTCCACGCTCGCAAGAAACATCTTCAGGGCTGTTGTTACTACTGTTGACTTGAAACTGAAAGACTAACACATAGGAGTAACAGTTACGGATCAGTGCGTTCACAAATACCTTAATTATCTATACTAACGCTTTTGCTAGTTTGCAATTACATTAAAATCTGATTATGGATGCACTGTTTAATGCCTTGTTTGGGCCTCTGAATCTAGTTTCCTTCTTGTTGGTCTTTATAAATGGGTTTCACTGTATTTTCAAATTTCCTTCTCGTTGGTCTTTGTAAATGGGTTTCACTGTATTTTCCAAACCCACATATTGAAATATCCTCCTTGAAAATCGACCTTATGATGCTAAAATATTGCTATTTTAAATATTTATGTAATAAATTGCCCGCACTGACCTACATGCTCCTAGAGATATGGACCGCTATTATGTGAAGACTTTCCTCACAAATTTCTGTTCCGTAAAATAATGATTTAATATATTATTAATTAATCCATTTTAAAGTAATTATAGACATTTTATTATATTTTTATTTATATTGTTATTAAGGATGGAATTATTTTTTCCATAAAATTTATATATATAATATAAATTATTTGTCCAATTTCGGAAATTTTTTAAATTTGAAATTGTTATAATAAATCAAAATATTATAAAATACAGGGTGTCACACGATGAATGTCAATGATCTATATATGGAAAACTATTCACGAGAAAAATCTGAAAAATTTGAGTGTTTATACTAACATGAATTTGGTCTAATCGAACAAAATATGCACAAGTCTCTAGCACTTTCGGTTATACAGGGTGTGTTATTAATTTTCTTATTTTAAATGCAACACCCTGTATATTTTCATATTTTTGAATTGCCCTTAAAATTCTAGTTAAAATTTATATAGGGATCCCTATACTAAAATTAATTTGTTTTCGAGATATTTCGATTCTTTGCAGAAAAGTGACATTTGCAACTTCTTGCAAAAACGTTAATATCTCATATGAGCCCTTCCAGTTTTCTTTAGTCCATTTGACATACTACTACAGACTGAAGTAAATATAGGGCGTGCATGAACGTTGTTAAAACATTAGTTTAGTCAAAAATTTAAGGAAAAAAATAACAAAAAAAAAAGATATCATTGAGAAGACATCGACGTAAAGAAAAAATCGACAAAAATGTATTAGTCTGTCTGGTAAAACTTCCACGTTTTTTTACCAAATTTTTAAGCACACAATAAAATGCTGCCTATTTGCAACTGTAACGATCATAGATATAATAATAATGGTTGTAAAATACTAAAATCATTGTATACTTCAAATCTTATCTATAATAAATTTAGATATTCCTCTCCAAAGATTCCTTTCATATTTTTGACATTGATGTCTTTATGCGTACACTAATACACAGGCTGTTTGAAAGAAAAATATTTTTATATTTTCAAAGTTTTTGATTTATTCAGATATACGTCAAGAAATCCATAATATATTCAGTCAAGTTATTTTATTTACAATGATACAATATAGTATATTCAATTTTGTAGACTTGTATCTTAATTTTATTGTATTGATCTTTATTTATACAAAACTTAGTTATGACAAATTATTTTCAGTTACTTACTGTTTATCATAATACATGTGTCAGATTTAAAATTAGCTTTCTTGAATTTTTTTTTAATGTGACGTTTTTTACTATAATATTTAAAAAAAAATATATATTTTCTGTTCATAATTTTTTCCTTTTTTCACATTTGCAAATTTAGTCGGTTTAAAACTTTTGCTTAAAAATATCTCTGTGTGTTTTAAATAAGTGTGAAATCTTGTAGTTTAACGTTCATTCTTTGTGTTCACTTAACGTTACGACGCTAGCAGATTCTAACGAAACTTATTCAGGACACCCTTTGTTGCTGCGGAACTTCAAGTTTAAGGGGTGCTGTTTGACTTTGAAATTCAGTCCACATTTCGTTTATCCAGAATTACTTTTAAACGGTGAGTGATAGAAAAAAAAGTTTTAATAGCGGACTTGTACCGTTCACATAGCCATTTCGAATGTTATAGTTATTTATATATTTTCTGTGAGTTTCTTATCCGTTGCTCCAAGAATTGCAATTTTGAGTTCGTGCCTGATGAAATGAAACAAATTCTCAAATTAAATAATTATCCTGAATCTTTTATACAAAAAAAATTAAAAACAACGATTAAATAAGTTTTATAACACTTCCTCTAAAAATTAGCAATCAAAAGAAAATTCTACAACAGACTATTTAGCTTTACCATACGTTCATACATTATCAGAAAATATAAATAAAATTTTATTCCCATATAACATCAAAGTTGTCCATAAAAATTATAATGATCTTAAATAACTTAAAAGCATTACCCCCAAATTCAAACAGACCCATGTTATTTATAAAATACCCTGTGAAAACTGCGATAGGATATATATTGGACAGACCAAACAATTAAACGATCGACTTATAAAGGACACAAATCTTCCACAAACTGCTTTAAAAAAAAACATACGAATAACATATGCAACCATTTCTTTGACTTTTGAAGGACAAACATATTAATGAAAGAAAAAAAAAACTACAAAGCAAAGACAGTATTAGAAATGGTTCAAATTAAAAAAATAAAAACTCTATTAATGACCGGCAAGATATTTCACAATTATCAAACATATACTTTTCAATTTTATAATCATTTTCACAAATTTCTTTATTAACTAACCCTGTTTAACTTAAAATTTTCATTTTCAAACATGCACAAACATAGTTAAATACAACTTTTTACTTATCTTCATAAAAACATTTCCATATATGTACAACACACTAATATTCCACTTGCATTTTACCATTATCCAAAACATGTCACATAAATTTAAAGAAATATCTTACGTATAAAAAACTTTAGTAATTTAGAAAGAATGTTTATTTTTAACTAATTAAAACTAATTACATTAATTTTTTTATAGAATGTGAACTTTAAGCTAACAAAAATTTTTCATTTAAAATATAAATCCATTTTCCAAAACAAAATATAAATATTTTCAGTTTTGTGATTATAAATTTTTGAAAAAGTTAGCAGTAGTGCACCACAATGAAACGTCATTATATATTTCAACACAATTTGAGTATTGTTTTAATTATTCATCCGCTACAACTTCAATTTAGTTATTTATATATTAGGTGTTACAATAAGCACGGTACGGGATATGTTATGCTTATTTGATCAAATTGAAAACCAGTTCAAAATTATACCTGGCGCTAAAGACCTATTTGTGATAGTTTTATGTGAGTCAAAAGATGGGAGAGAGCATTTAACGATCAAAATATGTAGGTTTGCGATAAATAGAAAGAGTGCCTTGCTCAGTTATAAGAAAAAAAACAGTTACTTGATGGCATTCACATATTTTGCACCAATAAATCAACACTTTTGTTCATGAAACTATTCCAACTAAAATATTAAGATGCTTTTAATAGACCACCTGTACTACACAAATATAAATGTATCCTATAGTAGCCAGATAAGCATCAAACAATGTACGTACTTCATTTTGAGCATGTGATGAGTATAAATATGTTTTGAAGCTCCTAATAATTGTGTATGCTTATGTATGTAATACCCACATATTTGTAGATTTTGTAATTCGAAATCGTAGGAATGCCGGATAACTTATCGTTAAGTTGGGTAAAAAAAAGACAAACAAAACAGCAAATAGGATTAATTTAAAGGCGCCATTTTGCAATCAATTATTGACCTAGGCATTATTAAACTATATATAAAAACAACTTCAATGACGTAGAGCTTTATAAAATGATGGACGATGACAATTTATACTTGATTTTTCTTTGTTTTGAATGTATTACATTAATAAAAAAAACCAATAAAAGAAAATATTAATCGTAAAATGAAGCAGATAAAATGTCAATTCCTTCCCAATTCAAATTTTAATGAAAATTGTCCACAAAAAAGGAAAGAAAGTATGTTATACAAAGGTACCTCGATATTTAAGGTTATTCGGTAAACACAGGGCGTATCATTTACTTATGGAACACCTTGTATTATTTTATGTGCTACGAGAAAATCGTTAAAAAATAGAATAATGCTTAATTTGGGTGGGGATACTTCAATTGCGAGATTTGAAAGAATTTATTAAAATATTAAAGCAGAACTAACTTCCATTATCAATTAAGGCAATCTAGAAATTCTTGCTACTGTGATAGTAAAATATCTCTTTTAATTCTCTTGAATCAATATGGATTTTAAAAGAATCCTTAATATTATTAAACAAACATTAAAATGTCAAATCTTGTTGCATTTTTACAACAGAAAGAATATATAATATTTAACAGATAAATTTTATTTTAAACAGATAAACTTATTTACTGTTGCACAAAATATCTTAATCTATATTTGCAATTTATTTTCCTGCGTAGATGATAATAATCGATTCCCAAACAAAATACGAGGTAATCAAGCAAAACAGTAATCTTTTGTCAAAATAGTGGAAGTCTAGAAATTATTTGTTAGATCGTTATTTTATGCCTTTTAAATCTTGAACGATTTAATGAGCCGTTAAATTGCACATGTTTGTTTAATGCCATCATAGTTTACGGTTTTTATATTCAAGAATTAAACAAAGCAAAAATATACCAGTCAATGATACTACAGTTTTGTTTCTGATTTACAAAAACAGTGTGCCAGCCTATAGCGAAGTAGTATGGGTTATGTTATGTACTACGAAAGCATTTGAGTTTCAGAAGGCCAAGGTCATTCTCTAACCGTGATAAATCGAGTAGAATTAACAGCCCCAGGCATAGAAATGATATACTGACTAATAATACACAGAGATTCAAAATGATTGTCAATTCCGCTCCTATAGATAGTAACAGGGTGTAGGTATATGCCGCGTGTTTGTAATGAAGGTTTGAACTAAGTCAGTGTTGGAACACAAGAAAGTAAACGGATCTGTCATAAATAAGGGAAACGTAACCTATATTTGAACTCGCATTATATAAACGACTATGGATTGGTGTTTCTGCTTGTAAAAATGAAATGTAATTAATTTAACTTTACTAAATTATGATTTTACAATTCAGTACTAACTGGTGTTTAACTAATTTATTTATTACTTTAAATTATAACATACAATTAGTATAATTATTAAGTGACAAAACTGCATCTCTCAGTTCTTCTATGGTATGCATGCGGTTTCTATAGATCCTATTTTTTAGATAGCCGAACATGAAGTATCTAATGGGGTTAGATCAGGCGATCTTGGTGGCCATCTTTGTGCTCTAACGACCTGTCAGCAAAAGCTGTTGAAGATATTGGCAGGTTTGTCGAGCAGTATGTGCTGGAGCATTTCGTGCTGAAAATAACCTGCTTCAAGCTCATTTTCTTGTAACTCTACAATAACAATTCCAACATCTGTTGGTAACGTTGGGCTGTTACAGTTTCCTCGAAGAAAATTGGCCCTATTATTCGTTGCCTGGACATAGCTAACCAAACTCCAACTTTTACGGGATGCAATTGCGTTTCTCGAAATTCGTGTGGATTTTCTGCAGACCAGATACAATAGTTTTGTAAATTGATATAGTCTGTTAGATAAAACCAGGCTTCATCCGAGAAAAATGATTTGTTTAGCAAGTCATCGTCCCTTAAATTGTTATTAAACCAATGACAATATTCCAATCGCCTATCGCGATCTAATGGTAACAATTCCTGTACCGTAGAAACTTTATAGAGATGAAAATGTAACTTTCTTTTGACAGCTCATTGCGCTGAAGTGTATGATAAGCCTATAAAATTATAAAATGTAATAAACTATTTCACTTAATGTTAATATTGATTTTTACCTGTTTGTTGAGCTAATTACCACAGATAAATTCCCTTATTTTCTTACAGTATTCAGAAATACGATTGTTGGTGATATTAGATGTAAATATAAACGATTTGAAAAAAATTATAAGATAAATAATCGAAAGATACTACAACACGCACGCCAATGTCGCTAAATGTCAAGAAAATTCATTTAATGTATGAAATTTGTATGTAGCTAACTTCGCTCATTAAATTGGTAATAAGTATAGATAATTTTTTCCGGAAAACAGTTTTTTTCTTACGACAATCATTTTGAATCACATGGTATTGCGGGATTTTACATTTAGTTGTAGTTGTAGCTATGCATTTTGACATAAATTAATCAATGGTTTGGTGACTTTAGAAACAGTTCAAGATGACTCCTTTATACATATTTCCACTATTACAACAAAGTTTACACTAGTTAAGGTAGGTATATTGCTTTGAACGAATGAATTAGGTTTCTGGCCTAGTGATACAATAGTTATTTTTTCGCCTGCGCCCAGAAACACTCATTTCTTCACATCATTTTCTTAATCGTAAGTTAATTTCTTTGAAAGAAAAAAAATATAATAATAAATGAAATATGAATAATAAGGAATTTCTTTCCTCTAGTCAACGCCACTTCGACAACAAATATATTTGTTGTAAACATAAATCTAAGAACAAGTTTAGGTAGTACCTACATGTGTTAATTTCTTTTTTTCTCTTCCCATTCCATTAGACATACCGCAAATGGAATTTTTAACTTTCACAACAACTTTGTGATTCACTTAGATACGGATTGTATAAACTTAAGGTTGCGTTTTTATTAGATACTAATTTTTATATTACTATTTGTGGGATTTTCTTAGGAGTAAATGTAATCAGTTATGATTTCTTTCTTAAATTTAATGCAAAACCGTTTCGTGAGCTGATCTCTTTTTAGTTGCCTATCCTCGAACTGGTTATTTTGAAGTCAAGGCTAAAAGTTGATTCATTTAGGACTTTTTTTAGGTATTTTTCTTTTGTATAATATAAGAAAGAATGTATACGTAACATTGTATGCAAGCACGTTTTATAGGTGACTGAGAAAAAAAAGTGATTTGTTTACAAATTGCTGCTAAAAGTGATAACAAAAAGTACATTTTATTATAAACCATGGTCCAAACTGGAGAAAAATGTGTGTATATTGGAATAAATGGTCTTTTTTTTCTTTTTAAAGTTAAGTTAAATAGTAAAATAAAGAGTAAAGTTATGAAAAGAAACAATTGTGCAGGTGTCCCTATGAAAACTTGTTCTTTCATTGCAGCTCTGTTTCTCATATTAGAAAAAGGATATGTGTTTAGATATCTTATGGAATTTAATGCTGCATAACCTAAAAATGTTTTTGGCTATACAAGGCGTTGCAAAAGTAGGAAAATGCATACGTCTATCTGTAATAACTTGATACAACAGTGAAATTAAAATCGATATAATTTTATACAGGTGTCCAGTATAGTCCTGAACATTTGCTTAATTTTAGTCCAAGGTAACTTGATTTTTTTTTAAATAGCAGCCTATATCTTTGTTTACGTTAAATTGACCCCTACGCCCTAAGCCCTTTCACTTCATACTAAACAGTTGTGACTCCTCATGCAGGATATTGTAGATAATTATTTTTAAATAAATAGAATAACTTTCCATTAATTTTCAAGTCAGTTTAATATACAGGGTGATTCTCAATATATGCGACACTTTAAAAGCTGATTCTTGAGGTTATTTTGATCATAAAAGTTCACATTAGTATATGTCCAAAACGGTTTGGTTTTAAAGTTATTGAATGTTTAGTAATAAATTATGAACTATGACTAACACGATATAATATCACAGTTGGTTCTTCAAAAACTATTGTGTTGAGAGGGAATTGCTTGTTTGTCATTTCAATATTTTTGTCAATAGTTGTCAGAGTATTCATTCAGTTTATTGCCAGTTTCTGTTTTCTAAAATGAATTACACGAATGCTGAGATGTGTGATATTGATTGATTGATTGATTGATGTTTACGTTCTTGCCAATGGAAATTCGCGTGCTGCTAGGCGTCTTTATCAAGAACGATACCCGAACCGTATCATCCCGCATCATTCAATATTTGCCCGTCTTCACCAACGTCTTAGTGAAACGGAAATTAAAAAAAACGGACGACTGATAACGGGCACCCATCTACAGTGAGAACTCCACAGTTGAAGAAATTGTACTAAATGAAATTGAGGAACATCCTACTACAAGCACCAGAAAAATTGTGTTAGCTTTAAACATTAGTCAGGCCCCAGTTTGGAGAATATTGAAAGATCAACTGTTGTACCCATATCACATTCAACGGGTGCAGACACTTTTGCCGGCAGATTTTCCGCAAAGAGTGGCTTTTTGTCAATGGATGCAACACAAAATCGCACAAAATCCTGACTATTTGGCTCAAATATTCTTCACCGACGAGGCTACTTTCTCTAGAAACGCCGAAGAAGGCCGAAGAAAATCCGCACGAACTAGTGAATGTCCGTCATCAACATCAATTCTCTGTCAATGTGTGGGCCGGAATTGTTGGAGATCACTTGATAGGTCCACATTTTTTACCGATGCGGTTAAATGGCGAGGTATACCGTAATTTTCTTGAAGAGGAGCTACCCCTACTGCAGGAAGTTCCGTTACAATTAAGATTACAAATGTATTTTATGCATGACGGTGCTCCAGCGTATTTTAGTTTAGTTGCTCGCGAGTTTTTGGACAATACGTATCCAGATCGGTGGATAGGACGGGGAGGTCCACAACCGCAGCCTCCTCGGTCTCCAGACTTAAATTCTTTTAAGTCTTACAGTTAGTATAAGTTAATTTTGTTTTACTAATTATTTTGTTAATTTATAATAAAAACATTAATTATGTTAACTTACTATTAAACATTGTACAACTTGAGAACTAAGTTTAGATATATGTTCTTATGAACTTTTATGATCAAAATAACCCCAGGAATCAGTGCTTAAAGTTTGTCGCATATATTGAGAATCACCTTGTATCAACGCGATATAACTAAATGAAGCCGCAAATTAATAAGCATACATCGGTATCAGATCATAAAAATACAAAATTAATAATGGGTTTTTTTTTTCTTGAAATAGAATGAAATTTAATGTCATTCGACTATAATTAGCAGAAACTATATTACCAATGTTTGGTAGGCTATGGTTAGGGGGTTTGGTTTAGTTAGGTTCAACGAGTAATATGGGGACGTGCGTTGTCTTACTGAAAAAGGACATGTGGACGGCCATCTAGCTAAGGCAGTAAAGTGATTTGTAAAACATCGTCAATATAACGCCCAACTGTCAAAATGCCTCGAATAAAAAGAAGTTGTGATCGACTACCGTAGGCAATAACCCCCTAAACCATTACTCCAACAGTCCTATGTACATGCT
Source organism: Protaetia brevitarsis (assembly GCA_004143645.1). Classification (NCBI taxonomy): domain Eukaryota; kingdom Metazoa; phylum Arthropoda; class Insecta; order Coleoptera; family Scarabaeidae; genus Protaetia; species Protaetia brevitarsis. The sequence continues at coordinate 341,870 of RXPK01000166.1, forward strand.
TGTACGGCCATCGTGCATACCTAGACAGAATCGCGATTCATCGCTGAAGGCGACATTATGCTATTCTGGCCCCCAATGCACCCCAACTGGTGCAGAGAATGGCAATTCTCTGCACCAGTTCAAACGTTGACGACAGTGGTCCGCAGTCAAAGGAAGCACTAATCGTGGACGGTATGAAAAAAGTCCAAAGGCTCGAATACGGCGATATAGTGTACGAACAATAACTGGTCCACTATCTTCTCCAAACCATTGGTCAGCGATTTGACGCGTAGTAACAAAACGGTTTCTTTTATGGAGCTAGTTGTCTGAAGCGCCTATCTTGACGCTCTGTGGTACGTTTCGGTTGCCTAATTGGGGCTCTTCGTGTCCCTCTATCTTCTTCTGTCCACACACGCATTACCGTCATTGCAGTACAATTAACAATAACTAAACATTTCTGTATTAGTTAGCTCTAATAAACAGGTTTCTTCACAAAAAAAAACTAAGAGATATTTTATTTCGCTAAAAGTTATCAAAGATAAAAAGTTCGCATTCTTACCATAGCTTGCTTTAAATACATATGTAGTCATTCTGATGTCAAAAAAATCAATCCCTCTGGGTGTAACACTTCTAATGTCACTGATTATACTTTTCTATTTCACTTCAAAATTTCAGAACTAAAACCCAAGAAAAATAAAGGATATTCTTGTCCATTAATTACAATAATAACATCATAATAAAAAAAGGAAAGTCAATACCTGTTTTCTAATATCTATAGCTTTGAGCTACGAATGCTAACAGATAAAATCATATAAGAAGAATACCCACATTAATTGGAAATTCTAACAGCACTTTCGAAAAGGAACTTATATAAATGCTATATTATTTCATTCTGCAAAGATCAATATTCCTTCTAAAACATGTTTGTCTAGCTTTATTCGCTGGGGTACACCAATTATATTTGTGTATATTTTACCTTTCTCAAAATATGTGAAGAACGAATCTTGTGTACTGTAAACCAATTACGATCCAATGCAATCATAGTAAATGTAGCCCAAACGAACATACTTTCTGTAAGGTTATATTTAAAACTGTCATGATATTTGTTCGATTTAATTTAATACCCACTTATAGATAAAATCATGTATGGCTGAATACTTCCTCGCCTTGTATGGAAGTGTAAAAACTCCTGTAGGTACACGCGTTTAATTTTAACAATAAATATTAACTAATAATTATTTATGATGTTAGATCGATATCATCTCATGTTATAATCCTTTTATCACTACAATTGTATGTACGACAGCGTACACACCTAATCTATGCTAATAGTACGTTCAGTATGCGGCATAGGACAGTTAACGACAGTTCTGATTGATTAATTAAGATCATCCAGGATGAATAGCGGAATATAACCACAATTTAACGAAAAGGGCGATATTTCATTCTCGTTGTCATTTTAAACAGTCAGAGTGTTACTCACATTAGCTAAATAAAGTTGAAATCTATTGAATAGATATAGCATAGTATTTTTAAACAAGTTCAGATACGTATCTGCTTATATAAAACAAAGTTTTGCATATGTAGTTGAATCGTCACAAATTTGTCTTTTAACTTTACAAATTCTCTTGGGAGTCGCACGTTAGGGTCAATGACTATAGGTACTCTGCCTAATCTATGAAACGAAAATTTCCTGATCTTAATTTTCACGGGAATAGTTTAAATGATCCTACTTATAGATGTGCCATTTAACCATGGCATACCAATGAGTAATAAATTTTAACAAACATCAAGATAATATTAAATTAATATACAAGCTTGTAAATCCTTTATCTTGGCCAATGAATATTACTTAATACTTTATTCATTTAGAAAATACATGCTGTAAAGCTAAAATACTCAGGCGTAAAAAAAAAAAAAAGAAATATCCCTAAATGTTAATTGTAGCAAAATACAAATCCACTATACAAGCGGATTTTATCAATTATAAAAAACAATGAAAAATTTATGTTAGAAAAGTAATTTAGTCTGAAATATGAAATACAATTAGTCTTTAGATGTTTATTAATTATTATGGTAACATATTGCTGATCTGAGATATATTCACAATATAAACTATGGAAAGAAGTTCCAAAAAGTGACATCATATTCATCATGTTGGTGTTCCACGGGGATCCATTTTGGGACCTGTTTTGTTTATATTGTTTATTAATGATATTGTCGGGTTTTTAGGTGATTTGCAAATTCTCATGTATGCTGATGATGCTTGTGGCTTGATTGCGGATAATCTTACGGCATCCGCAGGTTGCTTACAATAATTTTTTAAATTATGCTGCAACTTGGCTTTCCAATAATGGTTTATATTTGAACAGTTCCAAAACTAATTAGGTATATCCATTTTAGAAATAATAAGAACGATCATGATATTAAATTATTCATATTGGATGAGAATATAGTGGAAGTAGATTCAATTAAATTTTTATGTTTAAAAGTAGACAAATATCTATCATGGGACAGTCATTGTATTAGTGTGATTTCATGTTTGAATACTACATATTTTCAAATGGGAAGTATGCGTGAGGCGATTGGACAAGAGTCTATGCTCAAATTCTATTATTCTATTTGTTTGTGGGGTTCCTCTGTGCACGCTGGTGATGTTTTTTTTTTTTTGGCGCAGAAGAGATTAGTACGTTGCAGGGCGTGCGTTAGGCAGGATGTTTCTTGTATACGGTTGTTTCGGGAGTTTGGATTGCTCACTTTGCAAGGCATTTTTATTTTGGAGCTTCTGCGGTATATTCATTCAAATAGATCCAAATTTATAACGCACTGTGGCGTGCACTCTCACTGTACACGAAACAGAAATAATTATTGTATTCCATCTGCAAAATACCGGGTAGCATCTGTTTCTCCTAACTGCTTAGGTTTGAGACTTTACAATGCTCTGTAGGAGGAGTATAAAGCATGTGAAACGGCTCGCTTATTTATTATATAATATAGATTTATTTCCACGATGCTATAGATTAGCGTAGAACACGTTATAAAATTACAAACAACAATAATACAAAAGCAACCTATGGTAGGTGCAAGTCATATAACATATACACACATAGAAAGTATAACAAAAAACAGATAAACAAATAATGAATGGGAAAAATTATAGTTCCAGAGGCTTTTTGAAAAAGTCTGTTACAGTATAAAAACATTCTTTTAACAGGTAGTTCTTGAGACTCACTTTAAATTGATGAACCGACTGTTCCCTTAATTTTAATGGTAGATGATTAAAAACCCTAATACAATGCCACACCGCTTGTCTTTGTATCTTAGTTAAATGAGTTGTGGGAGGTAACAACCGCGCATTGACTTTACCTCTAGTAATTTGAGCATGAACAGGTTCATATTTTTTAAAAAAGCTATTATAATTTTTTATTTAAATCCAGAGTAAAGAATCTCCTTTTGGAAACAGTTGTGTATTCTATTGACGAGTTTTTCGCTTTATTTGAGTGACGTTGGCTAACCTGCAAATATATATGTATTTTTGATGTATCATTCTTTTAATGTGTTAAATTTTTCTTCTTTTTTTATCTATTTTATAATTAGTTATGACGTATCCAATGTAATATTTTATATTGCCTAATAGATCTAATAAATACATACATACAAAATCTTCTTCTCAAAAAAAAATATTCTAATATCAATCGCTACTTATTTATCATATAAAACAATTTATAAAAATTCCTAGGTCCACGAAAAAATGTATCAGGTAAAATACTAATGATCATTAAATTGCAGTTCTATCTTTGATTTTAGGAAAAAGTCTCTTATACAAAAGTGCTACAGAATTCAATGCCGCACAACCTAAAAATATTTGTGACTATACAGCGTGTTCGAAAAGCAGGAAAAGGTATACTTATTCCGTTATTTTAAATAGAGCACTCTATGTTATTATTACATTTTTAAATTTCACCTAGAAAAATAACATCACCTTATTTAAACCACCATAAGTCTATCTGTATTAACAACGTCGTTATATTTAAACTTTTGTAAAAAATGGCTCAGCTACAAGCGTTCGGTTAAGGTGGCGCAATTTGTCAACATCTATTGATAGATTCAACACTGTATGATTAAAAACGCATTAGGTTAGTCGCTTAATTTATCTTATAACAATGTTGCATATTTTAAAATCGCACTTGGGATTCCACTAAAACCACAGGATATGTATACAAAACATGTTGTTAGATGCAATAATACCTAATAATTTCATTTATTGTTTTTACACTATTAATTGCGCAACTCAATGACTGCATACCATTCAACTATTTTTAATGCTTTTCTTGGGCATTTATAGAAACTGACTGAAGTTTTTGTGATTATGGAAACCGCAGACGATGAATTGTTGTGTTAGGATTAGGAAGTTTTATATGACAAGCTCAGGGTCAAGCATTTTTTTTTTTTTAAATCTTATATATTTTGCACTACAGCAATAATATTAGAGAAAAAAATAAGATTATAAAAATGTGGAAAACATTTTTACGGTTTTTTATAATTGTCTTTTTTTAATTAGTGCTTTGCGTTTAAATTTGTTTCTAGTTGATTCACTTTTAATGTTTTATGCAATTGGCTGCATATATCAGTACGTTTTGCGTTTTAAAATTTTGTATTTAACCTTAAAAAAGTTCAAAGTTATTTCAGATCAGTGGCGGCTCGTGGTCGGAAACGTAGGGTGTTCATAAAATGAAGAACATGCAAATTTTTAACTAAAATCCAATCATTTTTTTCGTACATGCCCTTCTTAAATTTTCTTGTAAAGTCTCTAAATTTGCCCTTTGTAGTTTGCGTCAAATTAAGTTCTGGTTTTGGTCTGCCCACACTTTTAACTCGTTCATAACTGAACGAATAAAAATTGTCTTTCAGATATTGCACAGTAAAACTGTTCGCATCCATAGTTCTTACTTATATATTGTTTAGTGTTTACTTACAATACTACTTTGTTTGTTTTGTGTGCATTTCATTATCTTTTTTACATATTGTATATTTCATTTCATTCTTTTTTTTACGTACTATATATATTCTTTTTTGTTTGTCGGCTGCACCAAAGCGCATTAGTGGCGGCTTCGCTTTGTCGGGTTTTTGCAGAGCGATTTAACTATGCGGCGTAGTTTTTAACTGCGGCTGCGCTGTTGCCAATTTATTTTTGTTTTTCTAAAAAAATCAATTATTATTTGTATCTTTGAGGGAAATGTTCCTTTTTTTGGGAACAGTTAAAGATTTACGAGTTTAAGTTTGTGATTTTTTGTGCGCGGGTTTAATAAACGTATTGCTGTAGATAAAGTACCTCAAAGGAAAATTTAAATCAGTGTTTTAAATAAAATAGATAGTTTTTTTTTTAACAAATATATTGTCTAATTTTCTTTTTTTTTACAAAGTTAAGTTTAAGATATTTATAAATTAACACTAAGTATTTAAATTGTTACAACCATGATTATTGTGTTAATTATATCAACTTTTATCATCTACAATTCTTTGAAAATCTTCTTATACCTAAAACTAAAATAAAATTAAATTTAATACAGAGCTGTATTAATTACTCATCTAAACTGCACGAATGTGATTAAACATTGAGGACTGGGTTAACATCAGCAACAAATTAATAGATTAATAAATATTAATTTTTTTAAATTCCAAGCAAAAGAAAACAACACATGTGAGCCACCTCGATATTTATATCACACTGGCTCTCTCGCTCGCACGTACGAAGCAGAGAGCCAGAAAACAAACAAAAAACCTGGCAACAAATCTGTCCAATACGGAAAAATATAGCAATAGTGAAATAAATAATATAATGTTATATATAGTCATGAAAATTCTGTTAAGTATAAAGAAATACACCGTTATCCTAAAATATCAAAACCACTTTCAAATGAAAATAACATTAAATTAAGAAATTTATTCAGATAATTGTTTTTTTTTAAATAAAAAACTACAGCAGTATGTTATTTAATAAATTAAAATAATTACGCACCCTTGGTTTCATTATAAAACTGTCACCAACAAACAGTATTAGTTCTTATGGTAGTTACGACCTGTGAATGGTGAGTCATTCATAAACAAAACATATATAATATAGTTTATCCGTAAAACACGATATCTGAACATTGATGTCGATCGATTTGTTAACGTGACCCGAGAACGCAACGAAAGCGAGCACAGGAGCACACTCAATTTGTGCACCGTTCATATGGAATCTACGTCCTTTATGCGACTAGGCATTGGATAAAATCAACGTAGTCCCGCCTACTTGGCGCACGTGCTCCGTCGTCGGTCGCTTGCTCGCGATGTACATACATATGTATAGGAAGGAAGGTCGCGTCGTTTATTCGTTTCGCTGCGTTATACTTCACGAATATATTAAGATCGAGTAATAGATTTTATTAGTTTATAATCGAGGATTTCTTTAGGTTTAGGGGGTTCACGTGCTCATGTGCTCCTATACAGAAACCGCCACTGTTTCAGATAAATGAAAATTTGGTCCAATTTCAAGGGCGTTTTGCATCCCCTAAAGTTGAAGTTCCGCCGCAACAGAAAGTGTATCGATGGAGTCTATAAACTGACAAAGTTTCATCAAAATCTGCGTGGTTTCCTTAATAGTCGTGAAGAATTTTTATTAATGATGAGTTTGACTTCCCGATAAACGAAAATTATTATTCAAATTTCATTAGGAACAAGTACCTGATTAGTTATAACATAATACATGCTCATATCAAGTAGGTATCACCTCATAATCTCTATAACGTTCTTTTTAATTCCTATCACAAACCCATTCTTTATTTTAACATATTATTCGGATTAACTCCCATTATTGAGGATAATCTCGTAAAATATTTAATTAATTAATTGTCTGATAAAACAACTACAGGCGCCCATTATAGATTCGTAGTAGATACAACCTCCTATTGCAACTTTAGCGTAGATGTGACGTCTTATAACCTGCTGGTAAATCAATCAATTTCGACTGACACATAGAAAGAGCAATTCGTCAGGTCCGAAAGCTTATCAATGTTCGCGGATTTCGCCTCCTAGATAGCGTCATATAAGAGCGGTGTTCGCGATTTGACGAAGCCATTTAGTGATTTTTGTTTCTGTTTGGTGTTACAGTGACAACATGTCCGAACGTGACGTGCAAGGGGGTGCGGGTGGCGGACCAGCGGATGGCAGCAATGGATACACCAACCCCGCATTGGATACGTCCACAGAAAGCATGTTGGATAACGAAATTCGTGGTAGTGAAGCGTTATGGGTAAGTTTTTGTGTTGATGTTATTTGTAATATCGATAATGGGGAATCAAAACGTCTGAAATTGAAATAACATTTAATTATGCACAAAAACGAAAAAGAAGATACAGTGTAACCTTTGTATAACGAGCAACAGATATTTTGTATTTATGCAAATATAAAAAGATGATTATTTTCGAGAGGTGTACAAACTTTTCTTGATTTTAATATTGAAGACCTTCTCAATTGCTTCTTTTGAAAGCCTATACAATTATTTTTTTTAAATAAATATTTTAATATAAATATAAATATTAATTAAATTAAATTAAATATTAATTTTAAATAAATTTAAAATGAATACTCGTTAACCACTTTAAACTCAAAAATCAATTGCGTTTTTGTTGAAACTGTATATATCAGTTAATTCTTAAATCTTTGTGAATAGATTGAGTACGATTATAAAGAATTGAAGCTAAATTTAAAAATTAGTAAAAAAAAGGCTACAGTGTAACGCTTTTATAACGACCAATCGATATTTCACGAAAAATAATATATGATTTAATTACATAGAAAAAAAATGATTTCTGTCAATTGTATTTTTGTTGAATATATATGTAATTTATTAATTCATGACAATAAATTTAAAATTAATATTTATTCTTAGAATAGAATACAGTATAATAATTTATTGTCTTAATCATTTACAAGCCATAATTCACACTTATGTTGTGCGAGTTCTAGTAATTTAGCTTCTATAATTTATATACTATAACTGTAATACAGGGTGAGTTTTTTATCTTGAGACAACGGAATATCTCTAAAACACTGCATCAAATCAAAAAAAGATCTTAATAAGATTTGTTATAATGTAGGGGGCTCATTGAATGGTGCTTTGGACAACTTTGAAATCTTAAATTGGAACCCCCATTTTGTATTGCAGATTCGGATTTTACGCCATCAAGTATGTAGTTTTTGTTTGAAACTATTTTTTCGATTCGTAACAGACTGCGGTGTAATCGCAAAAAAAAAACATGATTGTGAGCGCCTAGAAAAAATACACAAAGAAAAGAAGCAAGCAAACATAATTTTGTGTTTTTTTATTTTAACATAAACTAATATTTAAAAAAGCCATGTGTTCGAAACTGTGCCCCTTCACTTCGATACATTTATTTATTCGCAATTGGAATGCTATTCAACGATACAAAACCGTACTTTATTCACTACTTGACAAGCTGTGAATACTTACACATTGTCCGATCCCCATTTAGATTATTAATTATTAATCCAATACAAATTAGTTAGTGTCGAATATTTGAACAGTAATGGAGGCTATAACATTACAAGAGAGAATTGAAATGATTTACATCTATGGAGAAAGTGGTAGGAATATCGATGATGCTGTTAATCTTTATTCACAACGTTTTCCCGACAAGGTGCGATCGCGCGCTTCTTTTTACCGAGTCGTTCAAGAGTTCCCTAGCAAAGGAACTGTACAGCCAAGAAAACGTAATCATGCCGAAAAACAATTGTTGGAGAAAATAATAAAATCGCGGTATTAGCTGCAGTAGCTAATAATCCGCACATTAGTACTCGAGAAATAGCTCGCGGATCAGGAATTTCTCAGTCCACTATCTGCCAAATATTGAAGCGTAGGAAATATCATCCATTTAGACTTTCCATGCATCAAGAATTTCCTGGCGATGATTTTCAAAATCGAGTGCGATTTTGTTAATGGGCGCTTCAACGGATACAAGATAATCCCAATTGTTTTGCTCGAGTATTATTTTCTGACGAGGCGACATTCACAAATCACGGTACGGTAAATCGGCACAACATGCATTACTGGAGTATCGAAAATCCCCATTGGTTGCGCCAAGTTGAACATCAACATCCTTGGAACGTAAATGTTTGGTGTGGAATAATTGGCAATAAGCTTGGTGGTCCATATTTCATCGATGGAAACTTAAATGGTGAAAAATATCTTGCAGAACGAACTTCCAGTGTTACTTGAAGACCTTCGCTACGACAAACAATGTGGTTCCAACATGACGGTTGTCCAGCACATTATTCAAGAATAGCACGAGAAGTATTAGATCGAGCCTACAATCGTCGATGGATCGGAAGAGGTGGTCCAGTGTCTTGGCCTGCAAGATCGCCAGATCTTACTTCCCTGACTTCTTTTGTGGGGCCACTTAAAGTCTGAAGTTTATACAGAAGTGCCAACCACGAGGGAAAACATGATTGAGCGAATCACCAACGCTTCTTCAAGGATTACGCCGGAAACACTTCTCAGTTGTGTGCAATTATTCCAATTGCGAATAAATAAATGTATCGAAGTGAAAGGGCACATTTTCGAACACATTTTCTGAAATGGGTATGATAAAGTAAAGTTCTTCGTTGTCGAATGGCTTTTTGAAATGTTATTTAATGTTAAAATAAAAAAAGAATACAAAATTATGTTTGCTTGCTTCTTTTTTTTTGTGTATTTTTTCTAGACGTTCACAATCATGTTTTTTGCGATTGCAGCGCAATCTGTTACGAATCGAAAAAATAGTTTCAAACAAAAACTACATACTTGATGGCGTAGAATGCGAATCTGCAATACAAAATGGGAGTTCCCATTTAAGATTTCAAAGTTGTCCCCCCTCCCACTCGGGGGGGGGGGTGAGGTGGGGATCGAGTTCGGCACCATTCAGTGAGCCCCCAACATTATAACAAATCCTATTAAGATCTTTTTTTGATTTAATGCAGTGTTTTAGAGATATTCCGTTGGCTCAAGATAAAAAACTCACCCAGTATATTAAAGGCAAAACACAACAGTTTAAAAAAATATGTAAATAGGACATTACATGTTAAAATTTATTTTTTAAAATCGGATCATTTTTTTCTTCAAGTTATGTTCTTTTAAAGTTCAAAAATATCGAAATTCTAATCTTTTAGATTCGTAGATAAAATGATACTCGTTAAAAGTAGAAGCAAATCACTAACGTTACATCTGTAATTGAAAAAAGATAAAAATGTAAACATTGATTTGAACTTGAAGCAAAGTATTTACTTTAAATCATGATTAAATGGAATTCCTTGATTGTGCTTGCAGTGGTGACTCATGAAAATCTACAACCCGCCAAGACTTCCATCAAAAACTTCGGGCCATGGCTCAAGGAGAAAGCAAGCAAGGTTTTCACCAAGAAGACACTGTACAAGAGAGTGCCGATCATCAATTGGTTGCCCAAATATAACATGGAATGGGGCATTGGTGATTTAGTCGCTGGTATAACTGTAGGATTGACTGTGATACCGCAAGCTTTGGCTTATTCTAATATAGCTGGCTTACCACCACAAGTAAGTGATATTGGGTTGTACAGGGTGTGAAAGCGAAGACTAGATCCTTAATTACAATTCGATTTTGGATTTTCAAAAAAAAAATATTTTCTACAAGAGTTTTGTAAGATGCTACATAATCTACAAATATTTTTGAACATTTAGATTGGTCCATAAACAAATAAACACATAAATAAAATATACAGTAGTTGACTACTTTTAAATAAGAGCTTTATTAATTGAAAAGTAGCCACCTAATAAAAAATCCAGTCTTCATTGGCATGTTTTGTACATCTTGGTACATTTTGTACAATTGCTAATATAATTCTATCTCCAGTACGGTCTATATGGTTCCTTCCTCGGTTGCTTCATCTACATCATCTTAGGCAGTTGTAAAGACGTACCCATGGGTCCCACGGCCATAGCATCCCTCCTAACGTTCCAAGCTACTAGCGAATATGGAGTTGAGCACGCCATTTTGCTTTGCTTCTTTTCTGGATTGATCGAGCTGGCTATGGGATTACTGGGCTTAGGTAAGTCGTCTAAAATTGCTCTTTCTGAACTCAAAGAATCATATCATTGATTTAAAATTTCAGGTTTCATAATAGACTTCATTTCGGGACCCGTATCTTCGGGATTTACGTCAGCGGCTGCCTTGATAATCTTCACGTCGCAAGTGAAAGATATCTTGGGCATCACAGTGACTGGTAATACCTTCCTGGAGATGTGGATTAGTATATTCGAGAATATCGAAGACACCAGCTTATGGGATCCGATTTTTGGATGTATCAGCATTGCGGTTTTGCTGCTGATGAGGGTAAGCAATGAGTCATAATCACTTTATCTGAAACTAACCATTCCCAACGAAAGTGAGCTTTAAACTAATCAACAAACCATCAACTAGGCAAGAACTATCACTCCTAAAACTTACTATTACTAAAAACATTCGTAGTTGCTTTTCGCAATTTTCGTATGTAGATGTTGCTAATTTAAATCTTATTTATATTTTTTACAGAAATTAGCTTTCTTCAAAATTGGGCCAAAACCACCAGCCCTTCTGGCTGACGAGAAACTCCCCGCGGAAGTAGAATTACCCAAGACATGGCATAAAGTCGTCAACAGCTCCGTCTGGCTGATCAGCACGGCTAGGAACGCCATCTTGGTCGTTCGTTGGCGGTTTCATCGGAAATGCCGTATACGAAGCAGGCAAAGAGCCACCATTTAGGTTGATCGGAGATGTACCGAAAGGTCTTCCAGATATAAAAGTGCCGCCATTCGGTTTTGACAGCGGGAACGGTACTTACACCTTGGGCGAGATGCTTTCGAATCTGGGCTCTGCCTTGATCGTGGTGCCGCTTATAGCTCTATTGGAGAACATAGCGATTTGCAAAGCTTTCGGTAAGATCTAAATCCTCCTCGTATGAATTGAAATTTGCATGTAATTTTTTTTGTTCAACAGCCGATGGTAAACCAGTGGATGCTACGCAGGAATTGATAGCAATAGGTGTCTCGAATATCGCGAATTCTTTCATGCAAGCCTATCCCGGTACTGGGGCCTTATCCAGAGGTGCTGTTAATAATGCCAGCGGTGTCAGGACACCATTTGGAGGCCTGTACACTGGAATCATCGTTATCTTAGCTCTGCTGTTCTTCACGCCATATTTCTTCTATATACCCAAAGCTGCTTTGGCTGCGATCATTATAGCTGCTGTGATCTTCATGATTGAAGTTAAAGTCGTCAAGCCGATGTGGCGATCAAAAAGTATGTTCGATATTTGTTACTGCGGGATATAGGTGACTATCTATACCTATTTTTTCGTTACAGAAAGCGATCTGATACCAGGTGTGGCTACGTTTATCGCCTGCTTGGTCCTACCTTTGGAATATGGTATAATTATTGGGGTTGGGCTGAATGTACTCTTCATCCTTTATCATGCTGCGAGGCCGAAGATTTTATTAGGAGAAATTAACGGTAAGCTTCTTAATTTTATTGAAATATGCCTAAATAGCACAAAAATATTTAGGTTATAAACCAATTTTAATGATTCCATGATACGCTCTTGAATTACATGATGACATGACTTACATCTGTTGAAAATTTACAACAGCAAAATATTCTATCCATCAATGTAAAAATATACTGGGTGTTGCGTTTAAAACGACAAACAAATCGCCTAAAGAATTCAAATAATTTTTAAACTACTGGAGATAGACATAGGGAGTCCTAATACTGGTTTAAAGACAACAAAATTTTCTAGTATTAATATGTATATTAAACGAGATTTAATAAAGAATTACAATTCATTAAAAAGGATAGATCGCTACTAGTGGTTACTTAGTTACTCTTCTATAAATGTACTTCACATTATAAACAAAGTCCAATGTCCAATATATAAGAAGTGCCACTTTAACTTTAATTAATTCCATCGTACTTCAAAAGACTTAGGCAACGTTTTTATAGGACAAATTGAAAATTTGTCTTCCATAGCGATAACTTGCTATATGTTCCTTAAACCCAGTTCCGATCATATCCACTACAAGCTATTTTGTAAATATCCGATCTTTCATTGAGATGCGGTTTATCTTTTATGCAACGCGAAAGATAAACCTCATCTCAATGAAAGATCGGACATTTACAAAATAGCTTGCAGTGGATGTGATCGGAACTGGGTTTAAGGAACACATAGGGAGTTAACGCTATGGGAGACTTGAATCACCCAGCGTTACACGACATATAAACGATGCCGAACATAATCGATATAGAAAACTTTGAATTAGTGAAAAATGTACAATCACCGAAAGAGTTAGATGCATACGAAGCCATATACAGGGTGTTTTGAAACATCGTTTAAAAGATTTTAAGGCATTCATACGATCGAAAATAAGGTTAAAAGTCATAATAAACATATGTTCACAAATCACCGTTTACGAGATAACAGCGAGTATTCCTAGTAGTACAGGATTATAAATATCCAGTAAACAGGTGCTTATCAGCTATTGTTTTATGAACAGTTTAATTTGACGTTTTGTGCAATTTGTAGCAATGACAATGGTTGCGTATTCTAATGCTGAAATGAGCGATATGGTGTTCATGTGCGGTCGTGCTAATGGGAATTCTTTATAAGCACGTCGCTTCTATGCTGAAACGTTTCCTGATCGCCAACTGCCTGCGCATGTGATGTTTTTGACGGTGTTTCAACCACTAAGAGAAACTGGTTCGTTTGAGAAGCGGCCTTCTGATACTGGACGGCAGAGAATAGCACATACTCCACAGATAGAAGATCGAATTTTGAATATTATTGATGAAAATCCCGAAACTAGTGTTTCTACTCAAGTGGGTGTAAGCAACAATCTTGTTTGGAGAACTCTTCATGAGCAACTCCTATACCCCTACCATATCCAACAGGTACAAGCCCTTACTGCTATGGATTATCAAGCGAGAAGGGCTTTCTGTGAGTGGTTTTTGCGAACAGCTACTGATCGGCCAGATTTCGCTGATAACATCCTTTCCACTGATGAAGCTGGTTTGACTAAAAATGGAATATTTAATTTCCACAACAATCACGTTTGGTGTGACGAGAATCCTCATGCTACCGTTGAAGCCAGGCACCAGCAACGCTTCTCTCTAAACATCTGGTTAGGCATGATAGGGGAACGGTTGTTAGGACGAGTTGTTTTGCTACAACGCTTAACAGGTCCTGCATACCTCGAGTTTCTTGGAAAATACTTTACCTGACTTTTTGGAAGATTTACCTATAAATCTAAGACTGAAACTCTGGTTTATGCAAGATGGAGCTTCACCGCACTTTACGCGTGCTGTTAGTGAACATCTTCACAATGAATTTCCTGGGAGATGGATAGGGCGAGCAGGTTCCATTGCTTGGGCTCCAAGGTCTCCCGATCTAAACCCGTTGGATTTAGTATCTAGGGTATTTGAAAAGTTTAGTGTACGCAACACCGGTAAACGTCTTCCAGAGTTGCGCCAAGAAAGAACACTGTTGTCAGATAATACGAGAAAAACCTTTTTTTTTTGAAAGAGTGCGCGTTCTTTGAAAGCAGATGTAGATCCTGTGTCGAAATGGAAGGACGTCATTTTGAACATCTTCTATTTTATGTTAAAATGCAATAACATCTTAATAAAAACCGCTAGAGCAAACTTATTCTGCAATTGCGATAAAATCGCTGTTATCTCGCAAACAGTTAATTTGTGGACATATGTTTATTATGAACTTTTAACTTATTTTCGATCGTACTACATGCCCTTAAAATCTTCAAACGATGTTTCAAAACACCCTGTATATGAAAAAAAAACATTCAAATAACTTATTGAATCGGTAAGTAGCACCCCTCCACTACTCAATTTTGATGGAAAGATTACGAAATCTTTACTAAAGATAATGTATTGAGTGGAGACTTCATTATCTGTGATATCATTCAAATTTATCAGTGCTTCAATCGAAGAACTAACCATTCTCTTTCAAAATTACAGAGTCGCAGCGGTATCGAATACCTGATGCTCACTCCAGACAGGTGCTTGATCTTCCCATCCGTTGATTACGTCAGAAGATTGGTCACCAAACACTCCATAAGGCAGGGTATCCCGGTGGTGATTGACTGCACGCATATCTACGGCGCTGACTTCACCGCCGCTCAAGTAATCCAATCTATATCCAGCGATTTCGTGGCGAGGGATCAACCGCTCATCTTCTACAATCTGAAGTCAAGTGTCTGCGCCGTTTTCGAAGGAGTATCGCCGAAGGAATTTGTCGTGGTCTACACGCAAGATCAGTTAGACAATTTGCTTAAGGATAAATGCACTTTCAAACCCAAAGACATCTTTGCAGCTTAATCGCGACTATTTGTTTACTATTTTCTGCGCAGGAATTCGAATCCTCTTAGTAGAGTACTTCCTTCCTACCTGTGTTAACTCATAAATTTTGTTTATTATTTAATTTAAGTATGCAGTATCATTTGAATTCGTGTATTGGGTTGTACCTGATGCTCATATAAAGGAGCGATTTTTGATACACTCTGACTCAAGTAATACCAAATATTTAGAAAATATAGATTTAATATTTTGCAAATATAAAAATAAAATAAATAGTATTTATATATTTTACAAATATTTGGTAACTATTTATAAAGTATCGGTTTAATATATTGCAAATAATATATATTTCATGAATATTGGTGCTATTTGCGAATAAGTTGTGTACATACGAGTAAGATAGCTTCTTTTAACAGGAAAGAAGTATTATCTCAACTAATACCTACACGTTCTGTTGGTACGTTACTTACTAGGCATATAAGTTGCGAAACATTTAGGATAATGTTATTATATTAATTATACCGTTGTTATATCTATAATTAATGAATCCTTTAACGTATTAATGAAAGTCAGTTGATTTTACTTAAATCTTTACTTACTTAGTATTGTTTATTATATGTTCATTTAGCGTATTTATTGTGTGTAATTATTAATCGTTGCCCTCAATTTATTCAACGTTTATAACGCGACTGACTGTACTTATTCGTTTTTATCTGTGGTTGTGTAAGAGGAGCAATAGTAAATCGTAAGAAAGAGATTGTATTATATATTATAAGAGAAAATCTGTAATAGTTCGATAGCGGCTAGAGTATTTTTCTAACACTCGTTAGTAACTTGTACATATTTTAGTTTGAACTGTGATATAACCTTTTTTTTTGTAAAAAAGAGACTACGACAATAAAAGATTAATTAATCTTCACCCTTTTGTTTGTTATTATTAACTACCTCAATTTCGATCAGCAGATGCGTACACTGTCAAATTTAAAAGAGGACTTTAAAGTTACTTATTGGACGAATTAATACAGGCAGTATTGTGTGGGTTTTCACGGTCGGAATCCACTGTAAAAGGTTTTTTCCGGGTTGTTGAACCGTGGTCTTGTGGAATGACTTCCGTATGTTTCGCTCACAACGGCGGTGAACATCTTCAGCGGCGAGGTCGAAGTTTCCTTTTTTCACGGCTAAATTAGCTATGACTGCTCTCTTCAATTTACACTGAATGCTCAACCGTGCATAAGTATTCGTTATAGAATAGCAATGTTATTTTTGTGTGTGTTTGCAATAAATACAATATATTAGGTCAAAATTAATTAAAATATATTGTTTTAAAAAACCACTACCATTATATTTTACTAAATAAAGTGGTGATGTCTTCGAAATATCTCCTAGCCCACAAGTAGGTAAAGGATTTTGATGTTTTTGCAATGTTCAGTAATGCTAAATATTTCGCAATTCGCATACACACACACAGAACATCAATAATAAAGAAAAAAAATATTAAAATCAATTACAGTAGCAAATACACTACCGGTTTATTTATAATATAATACTTTTCAGAGCAAGAAGGTGATGTGACGATCTATGAGCTATGAATAAATGATAAGCGAGATTGCCAGTATCTTATTTTACACAAATGTTGATACACTCGAGTGAAGTTGGTTGCCTAGACATTAGGTCTGTTTTTTGCATTGAACAATATACAACTACATACTGGAATGATCACGCCGCGCGCCGGGTAAAGAAAACGAGCGCGCCTGCCAGAAAAGGATGGCTGCCGCTTAAGGTATACCTTTCTCGTTCCAACTCATACGTCCTTATGGCAACTGAAGGGACAAATGCGATAAACGGTAGGTTACATAGAGAATGCCGCAAGAAATTTGAAAGTATACTATTGTAATTGATGAAAGGAATGATAAGGTACATAAGTTAGCGAATATTTTTACGGAATACTTATATTTTGCTCTTTTTTTATATATCTATATAGAAATTTCTTTTATAATGAAAAATCAAACAAGATATTTTCAATTGGGGCATCTATACAGTGTGTTAAAAAAAGGTTGTCGGATATTTTACCCAATTATAGTACTGGTGGAAATAAACAAAAAAGTCTTAGTCAACATGGGTCCGTAATTCAACTGTTTTTGACATATAGTCGATTGCATATTTTAAAATAAAAAAAAAAACATTTTTCGGTTTTGAGAATAGTTCCCTTTGTCAAACAACTGATTGTGACTTAAAATTAGTTCTGTGAGACATCTGTCATCAGATTATTTATCATTTGCGTCATTTTTTTTTTTCTCAAATTATGCATAAGTACACAAATGCAGAAATGGCCGATATGCATTTTATGTACGGTCGTGCGATGGTAATGCCACTGAAGCACGGCGTATGTATGCCGAAGGATTTCCGTTGTTACCGAGTGATAAGATTTTCTCAAGACTTCATATCCGGCTGTCCGAAACTGGTTCATTTAAAATTAATGGTGGTTCTGGTAGACCTAGATCAGTTTTTTTCCCGCAGTAGAATTAGATATTTTGAGACGGGTAGAAGACAACACAAATATTAGCACCCGAAGACTTGCCGCAGAACTGAACGTCAGTCATCCTCTCATTTGGAGAATTCTGCGGGAACAGCAGCTCTATCCCTACCACATTCAACGCGTGCAAGTTCTTGCTCCTCTCGATTATGATGCGCGTAGGGTTTTTTGTCATTGGGTTTTACGAAAGCTGGCAGAAACTCCTAATTTTGCGACTCAGATTTTATTTAGTGATGAGGCTGGGTTTACAAGAGACGGAATATTCAATTTTCATAACAATCACATCTGGGCAGATGAAAATTACCATGCTGTTGTTGAACTGCATCACCAAAACTGTTTTTCGCTAAATGTTTGGCTTGCTATTTTTGTCTGACTGTTTAATTGGTCCAGTATTTCTCCCTAATCGTTTAACGAGACAAGTATACTTGGATTTTTTAAGAAATGAATTACCCGTTTTGTTGGAAGACGTGCCACTTTTTAACAGATTAAATATGTGGTTTATGCACGATGGAGCTCCTGCGCATTTTTCCATCGTAGTTAGAAATTTCTTAAATCAAGATTACAACGAGAGATGGATAGGACGGGGTGGCCAACTGCATGCCTCCTAGTCCCCTGACCTGACACTCTAGACTTCTGTGTTTGGGGCATCTAAAACAATTAGTGTACGCACGATCTGTAAACAATTTGGAAGAACTCAGGCCAACGAATCGTAAATTGTTGCGAGGAAATTCGGAGGACTCCAGGAATTTTCGAAAGATTGCGTCGATCTTTCATAAGAAGGTGGGAAGCGTGCTTAGAAATAACGTGGACATGTAGAACAATTCTTTAGTTTTACTTTAAATAAACATTTGTTTAATTTACATTGCGATCCGAATTTCTTTGAAAATTTTTATCCTACTAAAAACAATATGCAATCGACTATATGTCAAAAACAGTTGAATTGCGGACCCATGTTGACTAAGACTTTTTGTTTATTTCCACCAGTACTACAAATGTGTAAAATATCCGACAACCTTTTTTTAACACACTGTATATTAAGATTATAATATTATTATTCAAATACGCGTATAAATACAATAATCATTATTATTACATTACAATAATGGTATCTTGTGATTGGTAACAGCATCAAGTAATAACACTAAACATTAGTTTAACAAAGATCGTGTGTTGCATAAAATAATAATGTCATACATGATAAAATAAAATAGTTTTACTTAGTTTCTGCATAACTTTCTATCCTGTCAATGTGGCATACTGATTTGATATAAATTTAATAATTTGGAGTTCCTGCAATTCTCCGCTATCCACAACTGGATATTGCCATTTAAACAAAGTTGTGATTTTTAAACTAAAATATTGCATTACAATCATCACAATGTTTTGCTTAAAATTAGCTTTTCCCATTTCTCCCAAACTAATCATCATTCGAAATGATTTCTTAATGTATTTAATTATATTTAATTTTAATATTTCTGGTCTTTTGAATGGAAACCTGAAAAATACAATATATGTTAAATTAGTTCATGTAGGTATATAAATAAACCTAAATAAATTATAATTGCCACCAATTTAAATACAATAAATACAAAATAACTCAATTATTGGCTTTAGATTAGGCTTTTAGATTTAGAACTTACCTACGGAATTTAATTTGCGTGTTAGGTGTCCACATATTTTGACACCCGTAAGCACAACAATATTGCACTATTTTGTTAATCAGAAATTAAATAACACAAATAAGTTCGAAAGCAACGTCAACACGCCCTCTAAACACATGCAACAGACAGAATAAGGAATTCCTTAAACAGCAGTCGCACCCTTCTAACACGCAAGACCGAGTACCGCATCGTGCAAGTTATAAGTCCGTAACATATATATACTTATATGTTTTCGACGAGTATTTATATGACGATGTATGTTACCCACACGTATAATTACGCACAGGTGTTGTAGGTAGTAACCATAGTTACCGCAGTATCTTATGATTAGTAGCTGGCATCGTCGGGAACAGTTAGAACTTATCAGTGAGTCGTAAATGTCCCCCCCCCCCCCCTGATAAATTTTGAATGGTATGAGATAGAGCAATGAAACAAAAACCAAGTGAAATTAGAGATAATTTGTGATTTTTTTGCCTATAGAGATACGCACATGGCTTCTGAAATAAAATGGAGGGCGTAGCTATCTTTAAAATTTTAAATAGGAAGTAATTTCATTTAGAAGCTCATTTGGAAGACATTTCTATTACTTTTATGGCAATGCAAACAGTTTTACGATTTTCGAAATTTCTACCAACTTATCCAAGATTAATAATTGGAGTACTTACGTTACTTTTTCGATAGCCCTCGTATTTGTTTTTTTGGCTATAGTGTACAGAAACCTGTAATTACAGTAATCTGCAACATAGACACCCACACACATGACACATACACTGACAGATAAGACACTTTTGCTAAATTTTGCAAAAACGTCATTTTGTAAAATATGTCATATTTTACAGCAATCGCTTCCTAAGTCACATAAAACCACAATATTTATACGAGGGCTATAGAAAAAGTAACGTAAGTACTCCAATTATTAATCTTGGATAAATTGGCAAAAATTTCGAAAATTGTAAAACTGTTTGCATTGCCATAAAAGTAATAGAAATATCTTCCAAATGAGCTTCTAAATGAAATTACTTCCTATTTAAAATTTTAAAGATGGCTACGCCCTCTATTTTACATCAGAAGCCATGTGCGTATCTCTATAGGCAAGAAATCACAAATTATCTCTAATTTCACTTGGTTTTTGTTTCATTGCTCTATCTCATACCATTCAAAAGTTATCAGGGGGGGGGGCATTTACGACCTCACTGTATATTAAACTTCCTTTTTGCTTCATATGGCTCGTCTATTTATATACAAATCGCTTAAAAAGAGGGAATGGATGGATTTTACTTTTGCGTTGTATACACAAAAAAAAAACATTAGTAAAGTCCTAAAACTGTTTCAAAAATACCTGCGCAATTCTTTACGTCAAACGAAGAAACAGCGTAACTATACTTTATTTTTTCCAGCTATTTTTTTGTCAATTTTATGACTGTGTTGAGGAATATTTTTAAAATTTATGGAATATATCTACTATAAATATTATATGGCATATATGATAGTCAATAACTGCCCAAATAGGGAAGTGCAAAGTAAATAATTTAGGCATAAATGAATTTGAATAGACTTTTTAGACAATGAAAATAAATACGATAGCAAAGCGATATAAATTATTTAAAGGAAAATCATGTCACTAAGTGATAACAACCAGTAATACCGTAGACAACTATTGTACCCTACTTGAATGATTACTTACGAGTAAGTATTTTACCTACTCGCATTGTTGGGGAAAAAACTCGCCGATTATTGACAGAATACATTTTTATTTACTTGCGAGATGTCGAGTACATTTATAACGTATGCATTTTGTTTCAATCAATAAGTTGTGTTTCAAACTACTTGTCGCTAACAGGTAGTTATTTAAATATTGGAAGGGATATGTGTTTGTGACGCACTGACTTAGAGCTTAAAACAGTTCGTATTAAAAAAGACAAATGTGGAAACGAGATGCCCAATTTAATGTAAATTTATAAAGTCCAAAATTACTAATATGTTGAAAATAAAGAAAAAAATGCTGTTGTGTATAAATTTAAGCTCTTGTGTTCAAAGGTGAAGCAAGTTATAGCAAACTCTAAAAATAAAACATTAGGCTGATTTATATAACAATATTATTTTTGAATATTGTAGCAAACATATATACACAAAAACATTTTATGATGTAGTAAGGCAGATATACAATAAATAAATGATCACGATGGTCAACCGGTTACGGCGGTTAACTGGTTCACGCCGGTTATAACCGGTCATACCGGTTATTCGGTTATGAAATTTGTCTGGTTCCATAGCACTAGACTAAACCTATTTCTTTTCAATTTGGAGAATCTACTCTGTGGTCCAAAATTTTAATTAAAAAAGTGTTGCCACCTATAATTTGCAGCATGATTGGCGGTTACACAACGTAACAAACAACATTTCTGTCTATATGTACACAGCATAGATTTAAGTAAATAATTCTACCACTATTGTTCTAATTTTCCAGTTATTAACAACGGTTATAAAAGCAATGATTCCCTAATCAAAATACATGTTGGAAATATACTGGGCTGAAGGAAAATACCTTTGAGTATTTATTAGGAGAAGATAAGATAATTCACTAGTTATTTACGATTTTTCACCTAACTGTATGTTACACACTTCACACTTCATATTGTTAGTTAGGAAATTGTATTATTTAAATAAGTGTGAATATTATATTAATTCTGTAGTTAAGTTCCTTTAAAAGTTTTCGCAGTGTTACATGTCTACAAGTAGGTTGGTATGACTTAGTTTTAGTCACCAGTAAGATATTTCTTTTCTGGCACATATGTGCCAGAGCTACCAATATTATCAGCCCTATTTTTCATTTTGCTAATCTTTTCTATAAATTTTGTTGTAAAATCCTGTTACTTTTGTTGTAATTCCGTTGATATTAACAAAAACTGAAAAATTGCTCAAACTTTGGAGGGGGCTAGGGCTCAAAATCGGGCGATTGGGCTGCTAAAAAAAAACGTACTTCTTATTTTAAGGTACTTTTTCAGCCTGAGAAGGTTCATCGAAATCGAAATTTATTACCTGCCGGTGTTCCCTTGTAAGTGGCACTCATAATAATAATTATTCACAATAAACACGTGCTGTAGACACCTACCAACAAAAAAAATATGAGATATCATATCTGTTTAATGTGATTTGTAAGGACTTTTTTCTTGTGGTTGTGGAAGCTGTCTGGCATGGAGACTCCGGAGATATTGCAACATTTTGGCTTTTTGTATTTAGTCTCCCATTTCTTTTACCCATTAAATTATACTAGCTCTTCAAGGATGCTAGTATCCTGCACTAATATGTTGATCCAAGTATTCCTCTGGGTTCATGTTTGGCCTTCCAAAAAACTGCTTGTCTTTTTGCATCCAGAGCCTCGCATTCACACGAAATGTGGCAAGCGTTCTCTGTCATTCGATTCTGCAGTTGGTATCTCCTGATCCCAATTTTCTGTAAGTTTCCTTCAATATCCCGTTAGGAAACCTGTGCTTCAGTCATTTTATTTTATCAAGGCCTTTCCATGAACTTGCCTGGTTGTGATATTCCAGTGTTGTTTTCGTTTCTCTTTTGGCCCAATTCCTTATTTGCTCGCGGGCTGTATTTTTAGAACACACTTAGACACTCCTAGAATATTCTAATGAAGCCAACGATCCCTTTCTTGCTAACAAGCTATCCTGTTCTCGAATACATTTCCAAACCAGTCTTATTTGCACTAGTGCCCTCAGTATCGTCTGACTATTGGTTGCACTATAGATCCGCTTATTTTTATGAGCTCCCTGATTGATTTCTGTTGCGCAATGTAATATTGGATATATCTCCCTCCGCTTGAAAGGGCACATTTTTCTAGTAGAAGGGTGATCATTGTGTTTTTTACCGCACCGTAGATTCCAATTCCAGACCCGTTTTCGGTTTTTGATTCTTCTGCAAACTAAATCGATGCTCCAAACCTGTCTCTCTAGTTGAATTGATTCCAGCTTATGCAATCCGTGATTTTCACCTCGAATTTTCTGTGAAGCAGATACACATGTCGCAATTATGTGGTCTGATCTCAATCCAATTCCACATGATATATAATTCTGCATTTTATTCTTAAACATCCAAATCTTTGTATCTTGCTAAGTTCAGTTATTATTATTATTCAGTTGGTTACTGAGCCTTAGTCTACCATACCAGAGATGCATAAGTGATCATGAGTCTAACCACAGCGATGAACGCCCAGTACATCATATTTGGTCTTAATCTCCATCCCAGATAATAATTTAAGGTTTACACCAGCTTTTTTTAAGGTTGTCCCGACAAGAGAAGAAGCTTGTCGGTAAGCCTGTCATGGACAAGGGTTGCTGCAAGGTTATGACAAGGTTGCTAGTTGACACAGGATAAGGTTTTTCATAAGCTTGTCTGTAAAAGGATATGACAAAGTTAGAATGAGAATGTTGAGCCAAGGTTTAGGGAAAGCCAGTGCAAACCTTGATAAAAGCTTGCAGCAATCAAAACAAAATAGGAATCCTTTTTCTTGGTTTTTAGGCCATAAAAATACGGAAATGTACATTAGCAACGACGTTTTGTTTTAATTTCAAAAGCTTTTTCAAGATACATGTAAAAATATAAATTGTAAATGGTGTAAATTATAAATATTTTTTTGTTTAATAAATGACAAAATCATAATTACAGTACAGATTGTATGGTAACGTCAAGCATTTCTATCTTTACTAAGGTTAATCGTGAATTCACGAGAAGATCTGCTGAAAAAAGACAAAAAGACTGTCAAAATGATTGTAGGTCTGCTGACCGGTCACTGTAGACTGAATAGGCATATGTACAACATATCCCTGGCAAATGATGCAACCTGCAGATACTGCCAACACCAATTCATCTGCTGTGCCAATGTGAAGGCCTGGCGAGGACAAGGTTTCTAGTATTGAGGGAGGAAAACCCCACAGCTAGTAGCTACATAAAGAAGGCGCTTTCAAAGATGATAAGCCTAATTAAGAGGGCAAAATTAGAGAGCGTCCTCTAGGTAAAAAGGGGGATCACAATAGATCTGAAAAGGTCGCGGTGAAACAGGTCCATAGGCCACCCCAATCCAAATCTAATCTAATAATGCAAAACTTCACCGTGAATTATAGTCTTTTATTCACACTTCTTTATGTACATGACATCTCAACCACAGTATAAACCTTATCCAATAGTTTCACTAAGCGTCAGCGCCTTTGATGTTTTGTCTATCAATTTAAGGAAATTCGCGATGGCGTTTGGCGGCTATATTTTCAACTAAATATGCAAAGTGGGTACGAAAATAACTATATACCACAAACAGACTGACAATTGACAGAAAATCGCACAACATCTGTCACTTCTATAATAAAATGACAGAATGCAACGGCTTTGTAGGTTAGATTTTTGCTTGTAAACAAATTCAAATAGTTTTAGTTACAATTTCACCCACATATGCGACACCGCGAATTCCTGGGGCGCCATGTTTGAACCCAGTACCGGCGATGTAAAAACTACTGGATATACCATGTGATTCAAAAATGATTGTCGTAAGAAAACAAACGTTTTCCGGAAAAATTTATCTATACTTATTACCAATTTAATGAGCGAAGTTAGCTACCATACAAATTTCATACATTAAATGAATTTTCTTGACATTTAGCGACATTGGCGTGCGTGTTGTAGTATCTATCGATTATTTTATCTTATAAATTTTTTTCAAATCGTTTTATATTTACATCTAATATCACCAACAATAGTATTTCTGAATACTGTAAAGAAAATAAGGGAATTTATCTGTGGTAATAGCTCAACAAACAGGTAAAAATCAATATTAACATTAAGTGAAATAGTTTATTACATTTTAAATTTTATAGGCTTATCATACACTTCAGCGCAATGAGCTGTCGAAAGAAAGTTACATTTTCATCCCTATAAAGTTTCTATGGCACAGGAATTATTACCATTAGATCACGATAGGCAATTGGAATATTGTCATCGTTTAATAACAATTTAAGGACGATGACTTGCTAAACAAAACATTTTTCTCGGATGAAGCTGGTTTATCTAACAGACATATCAATTTACAAAACTATTGTATCTGGTCTGCAGAAATCCACACGAATTTCGAGAAACGCCAATTGCATCCCGTAAAATTTGGAGTTTGGTTAGCTATGTTCAGGCAACGAATAATAGGGCCAATTTCTTCGAGGAAACTGTAACAGCCCAACGTTACCAACCAGATGTTGGAATTGTTCATGCAGAGTTTACAAGAAAATGAGCTTGAAGCAGGTTATTTTCAGCACGATAATGCTCCCAGCACATACTGCTCGACAAACCTGCCATATCTTCAACAGTTTTTGCTGATAGGGTCGTTTAGAGCACAAAGATGCTACCAAGATCGCCTGATTTAAAATAGGATCTATAGAAAACCGTATGCATACCGTAGAGAACTGAGAGATGCAGTTTTGTCACTTAATAATTAATACTAATGATGTTATAAATTTAAAGTAATAAATAATTTAGTTAAACACCAGTTAGTACAGAATTGTAATATCATAATTTCCTAAAGAGTTAAATTAATTACATTTCATTTTTACAATCAGAAACACCAATCCATAGTCGTTTATATAATGCGAGTTCAAATATAGGTTACGTTTTCTTATTTATGACAGATCCGTTTACTTTCTTATGTTCCAACACTGACTTAGTTCATTACAAACACGCGGCCTATACCTACACCCTGTTACTATCTATAGGAGCGGAATTGACAATCATTTTGAATCTCTGTGTACATATATACTGTGACAATATATTAGATGATTAACATGTTATGATCGCATTTGCCACATTACTTGTGCTAAATATGTTCTATTACTGGAGTGAAATAGGAGCTGCGCCATCTATGTGGCAATTTCTCTACTGTACATAAGTATGTTTGCTGTACTGTATGGGAAGAAAGTAGTTAAAGAAATAAATACTGTGTTTGTTTCAAATAAACCTCCTAACCAAATTATTCGTTTGATTGAATACAGAATTATTTAAATCAACTAAAAATTTCGCCACTGTAACCAAATATATGTTAAAAAAATATTTGCGCGAAAACAACAATTTTTTTTTCCGCGCAGCAGAAATGTTACTTTTTTCGTCTGGCAAATGGGTCCAAAACTTTCGAAAACCAGATACGATATCGCTAGCATCCTCTGTATTTGTTACAACTATGAATATGCCTTCGTAATTTTAATATAACGAAGGGGGAAGGGATTTGAAGACATTAGAAAGTAGTTGTGTCGGTCGCGTGATCGATTGCTTTTTTTTTCCTGCTTCATAATCGGTCGAAAAGGCATTCGGGCTAAATCGGCCACGCCACACATGAACGCGTCAAGTCTGTGCAAAACTTGAAAGTATTTACGTATTGCATAAGATGAACAATTCCAGTGTAGTTTACCGGACATGCAACGAATGGTACATATCTCGGACAATTTTGTGTTAAACCCGCAATGGTTTGCGATGCGTCGTATGCTGTGCATTGTAGCAGTCACGTTAGTTTTTTATGTGCGAATAAAAATCGAATAGTGCGTGGGAAATCCCTACTGTAATAGCGATAAAAATCGTTGTATAACTTTTATACATACATATCTTCCAGGAACAAGTTTTGTGTGCCGGTGAATTTGTTTCAAACAGCGTACGAACCAGACTGAAAGCTTGGATATACTTTGACTGGTGAATATAGTGACGAAAGTTATTAACGGTGCATACTAAGTGATTAGATCGCTCGTGTGAATGAATTTTTTTAGGTATTAGGTGAGTGAGAGAGTGAGCAAAAAAATGGTACAATAAAAAATGTGTCAATACAGAATATTCGACACGGATGAAAAAGAAAATGTTTGACCTTCTATTACGCAGTATTATATTGCTGTACTATTTTTTTTTTTGTTTGCATGCACGTAATTTGAACGAGTAGTTAAAATAAGTTTGCAATTCACAGAAACGTCTGCATAAATTACAATAAATTACGTCCGAAAGGTTCGATGTATTAACCAGGTAAGTTCGCAACCATGGGATCAATGCACAATTAAGAATGTTATGTGCTATAAAAAGTTAATTAAATTTGCATACGCGATAGTAACTTCTTACTAGAGATGGTGATTCTTGTTGGCACGCAGTAGCACATACAGAGAAGCAGAATTCTTTAAATCAAAAAAAATGTTTCTTTGCGACTATTTAAAAGAACTGTTATTTTTTTTCAGTCAAAACATATTTCCTTCAGTTAAAAATAGTGTTATTTTTAACAGTATTTAGTGTCATTTTAGTGAAAGAAATACGTATTACTGAAGGGAAAATACCACTTAGGCCAAAATACACAGACAATAACGTCGTCTAAATGTTATCTTGTAACGCGAAATGTTACAAAAATATATACAATGTACCACATGCAGTAACATTTCTACGACTGTTTAATGTTTGCCTAAGCGATGTTACGAAACAATATTTCCCAGTAATATTAATACGAGGTCTTCGAGTAACATTACTTTAACATGACGATTAATGTTGAAGTATAGCTCTTCCGTAACATTTCTCATATGTTAAAGAGGAATATTGATCAGTGTGGCATTAAATGTTCTATAAATATATCTACGGCTAATGTTTCTATTAGGATCTTTTATTTACTTCCAAAAGTTTTGCTGCATTATACAGAGAACATGATGTTGAGGTTTATCGAGAGGTTATATTAATTAATTAAACGGAATCTCAATCAGTCTTATTGAAATTCAATGTTAATATTATATATTTCATGTTCCTCGATAGATTGGGCCTCTTGTTTTATACGAATTTATCTTCACTTACTAAAATTGCAATATTAACATTAACATAATGCCAGAAAAATATAATGGATAAGACCTTTTTATAGTATAAATTATAAGTCTTTTTTTTGTAGTTATTTTTGCAGATACATTAAATGGTCAATTATATATCATATAGTTCTATGTTAAAACTAATAGTAATACTATGAATAATATTTAATAAATACTATTTAAGTAAACGAAAATACATTATATTAAATACTTTAAAAAGTAAAATGCTGGTTACAGAAGACAATAAAGGAATTTATTGATTAAAAAAGAAGTAATTAATTTCCATTTAATAACATTCATATTGAAACAGATTATGGTGCACATAAATTACATGAATCTAAACAAAAACTCACACAGCAATAAGAAAAACGTCCCGAATGCTTTTTATTTCCTTTGAACATTTTGGCTGTTTTTCTATCAAACATCTTGTTTGCATAACGAAACACTTCCATGACAGTTTATTCGTATTCTGTATCTGTGAGCACAATATTCCTCTAATTCTCTCTGAATTAAAAAAAAGCACACCTTCAAAAATAGAGATCAGAAAAACTATTTATTTATATGAAATTGAGGATAAGCTGCTTATTTTATATATGACACTGTTTTAATTATTGTAAAATTTGTATTGTGATCAAGAATTACTATCAATTCTAAGAAATGACATTAAGGACATTGCTCATCCTTATAGCACAACAGTAGTTTTTACTATAACATATATAGGTTAGTTATATACATAATACATATCTGTCTTAAAGATCTTCAATGAATTTGGAAGGATCGAATACCTACTTAGCATTATAAAGAAATTACTGATAATGTTGATTCATTATTGACGGGAATTTTTCTCATCAAACAATTGCGAGCACAATCCCAAGATGGTCTATCCACGCCTGTCCAGTCACGATTACCGTATATTGTGAAAGAGGGGGTTCACAGGTTCACGCCAACTCGTGTATGCGCGGTTACGAAAAAACTTGTGATGGCAAGCGATACTAACTTTTACAAGTGCGCAGTGCGCAACCACAACCCCGCTTAACATGATTAATTATCAGCTACAAAAAATGTTAAAAAATTCATCACCATTATTTACTTTATAGAAGAAATTTGTTCCATCAGTTTTGTGTTTTCAAAATTCTAAAATTTGCAGAAACATATATATACGTACCTATATTACACTTTATAAAATGTAAATATGTTAAGTTACAGGCAAATTTGTAACATTCCTTGTAATGATTCACCTTGTAAATATGGCAAACCCTAATACTTTGCTGATTTAACCTACTTTCTAGAATCAATAATAACAGAGATAGCAATGGTGCGCACTTAATTTGAATCAGCCTGTTACAGGCTGTATCAAATAAAAAAAGTAAAATTTGGCTGTTTGATTAACTACAACATATAAAGCACAAACCGCCGAAACCGGATTTCATTCATAAAAAATAAAAAAAAGGTAAAATTTAGAGAGCCAAAAATTCTTTAGTCCGGGGCCTGCGGCAAGGGAAACGTTCATGTTAAGTACTCGCTAAACCGTGGTATTATTTATAAATACATTGCACTCAGTTAGCATTATTCTTAATGGTATGCGGTAAGTTCATTTAACGTCATTCTGAATAAATAAAGGCCTTTGTAAAAATAGCAAAACTCAGGCATTTTAATTTTTTTCTTTTTATAAAATAAACATTCCTTATTTGTTAAGAGCATTCTACGTAAGTCTACAAAGTATTATTTTTAATGATCCTGATAAGACGTTTCGAGTTCCACCGATATCGACTTCAGTAGTTACAAAAAACGAAAAATTTTTCTTTTGCTTTGTCGAATCGAGAGTTAGTTGTTAATAAAACGGTACCCACATAAATCTAAGTTATTTCTTTTGCATTAATTTAATCAAATAACGCAAAAATGAATTGAATCGAATTACACAGAAATAAATGTAGATACAACAATTTGCAAAACACGCCTTTTTGCTATGATGTCGCGCGAAAATGAATCTATACATTCCCCGCGCTTTTGCCGATGCACTCAAGCTTCGATTTTCTTTTTATTGAATCATGATGGTCCAGAAGGATCGTTTTTTCGAGACGGGGAAGAATTTAAATAAAATGTTCGAAGTGGCTTGCACTCCAAGCGGCGATCCACACAAAACTCACAGCGGTAATGGTGAGTGATAGTGGTATGTGGGGGTACTCGGGTGGAAAGCATTTAGGTTGGGCACAGGTGCGGCTCTAGCCCACGGCATTTACAAAATATTTTTTTTTCTGTTAATGCTTACGATAGACCCCCTGTGTATTAAGACTTTTTGATCGTATATGAATTACCGCTGCTACATATTATTATATTTACCTCTATATCTGATACTCCCTGTATATAAAGCCGACCGATCATGTATAGTCTGCGCCACTGCGTGCCAACAAAAATCACCATCTCTACTTATAACTACTACCATTTTTCTTCTTGGAAAAAAATACTTTCTAAAAACAATTATTAAATTCCATGCTATGTAACCTAATTATTGAAGAACTGAACATAGTAAGTAATGAAATGCTGAAGGCGTGGTAGAATAATTGAAAACCGTATATGTAAAAAGGTTATCTCTCGAGTAAAACTTGGAAAAGAGGAGTGGATTCGTAAACTAGTTTGCGAAGTTATGTTATATAAAATATTTTAACTCTATACATTACTAATTCGTTAATACGTAATTTTTACACTCTTTCATAAATTGATACATCTGTAGCTGACCTGAGGATGCTCGGTTAGGTCGAAACGGGTCATGCGATTTATTAAAGAATTTTGTGAGGATCAAGACCTTGCGTTATATCTCTCCTATTATCCGCATCAGTTTTCTATGTACACTGGCCGACTTATTTAATGTCGTCGTCTACAGCGTAGTGACTATCAAAACTACTCACCATTTGCGTAGGTGCGCGTTCGGCTGGCGTCGGCTTTTCCAGGTAAATGATTTATTGCGGGTAAAACGCTTCGCAATTATGCAAATTAGGTAGATTTAAGATTATTTGATATCGAAAGGAAACCTTTAATATTGTGGTTTGAACCCAGTTTTAATTGAAATAGCTGTTTTACAGCTTGAGATCAAGTGACTTTTAAAACTAAAGCTCTTATTTTATGTTTAAAAATATCAAGTGAATGTATAAATAATAAATTATAATATTAATTGCTCGGTTATTTCTTTAAATTTTATTTACTTTATTGTATATAATTTATTTTTCAAATAGGAAATGTATTAGAAACAAAAGAGTAATACTTCATAAGTTCATTACCTTTAGTTTCAATAATATTATTATATAATTACCCACAGGTAAGAACATCGTAAAATTTGTGTTTCCTAAGAAAATCACACATATCTTTTGTTTAGACTTTATGTTAAATGATGCTATTTATAGAGCAATTATATTAACAGAATTTTAAATATACTAATAAACTATTAAACATTACTAAGAATAAAGCTTTCCTTTGAAATTTCAATAGCCAAATTATAGACTCATTAATTATATGTATTTCAATCTGGGGCAATTATAAAACTCAGCTACCTTGCCATAATTAGTATGAATCCTCATTGTATTCCAACGAGTAAAATTTTACTGAATATTGAGCTGATATACTTATGTGGCAGAGCAACATTCTGTAAAAACTTTTTTTTTAATTTTACGGAGGAATGAATTTAATGGTTAACAAACTATATACTCCTAATGTTTCTAATTTCAGAATTAGAGGGAAATACTTGCAACACACAAATTATTAATAAATTAGAACAGTATAATTAAATATGAGTACAATTTAAAAATTTATAAATTGAGAAGTGGATTCAATATATCCTTATTTTCGTAAAGACAACATATTTATATATTTATATGCATTTTAAAACATAAATATGAAAAAAAGTTTTAAAAAATTTATTGCTCAATTAAACACTATCATGTGGATATATGAGCTCGTCATTCAAAAGCTGTAGGCGTCGTTGGATTATATAAAGGGCTAGTGATAATTATCGTAAAGGGCCGAGTTTTGTAATTGTAGGTAAATGGCAATGCAAATTTGGCAATTCTCATAAGTGTATGATTTTAATTTGTGTATTATTTCAAGAAAGCTTTATTTTATTAAATTGTTGTTTATTACAATTAGGGTTAAATCCTTAACATTTAGATTATTTTTCTTTATTATTTATGGATATATTGTTTTGTTTATATATTTTTCAAAATTTGTTTTTTTTTAGAGTGTATATTTATTTTTGCAGAACGCGTTTCTTTTTTGGTTACGTTTTACATTACCATTTTTTGTTTGTATATGTTTATAAATTTAATGACAATTACGTAATTAGATTTTATATTGTTTATATTAGGAATTAGCATGTTTACTTAAATAAATAAAAATCAGTAACATAAAGGTTTGTTAGGAGATAATCATTTGTTAAATCAGTTGTTAACTTAACCACCGCTATTCCGGTAGTTACACATTTGTTAAGATTTACTAAAGCACGAAATTTGCCGAATGTGCAACGAAAGTTACCGTGCATGATTGCATCAATATTAGGAAATATTTGCGGAATATTTGACGCTTAGCCGGGAAGTCTGTTTGACATTTTGACAGAATTTTTATTTTTGATTCAATTTGATCACTGATCAATTAATTTAGAATAAGATAGCAGCAGTAAGTTTAAAATATATACGTTTAGTGATTATTACATTCCATTTTTATAATTATGGAGGCTAGGTAGGTGTAATTTCAACATTTGATTTCTGACAACATTATCAGTAAATTTGACACTATGCATCATAATAAGTAGGAAAATGCAGGATGCCGTGGGAAGATCCAGAAATTTTACGGTACAAGAGAAACACACATCGTTAGCGATCATTGAAAATTATAAAGGAGTAGTTGAAAATAAAAAAAACACGGATGGAGCATCTATTAAACAAAAAAAAAAACGAAGTATGAGCAGAAATTACATCTGAATTTAATTGTCATAGTACTACTGGGTTAAGGATGAAAGAGTAGCTATTTACATTATACAACTTTAGGAAAAAGAACAATCAACACGACCAAATCATTGTTTTATTTGCCTTTTTTTCTTATATTTACATGATTCTTCTATGAGCAGTGGTGGTCTATGACGTCTATCATATATGTTGTCTAGTATATCGAATAGTTCTTCATTGGAGGACGATGATTAATCATTTCATATATCCGTTTCGGTTATAATCGTTATAACAAACTTGACATAAGCCAGAAGCAAAACTTCAATTACTGAATTTCTAGGTGAAAACGTCAAAGTTTCAAGTTGGCTCTCTATCGGAACCAAAATGAACTATCAATTTTAGTAAATTTACAGTTAACTAGTTACAACAGCCATTAATCAGTTGTTAACAATACTCGACATTTACAAATGGTTAAGTTTATGTTACCCACTTTTACTTAACAATTTTTAGTGCTAACAAATGATTAACTAATCACTTGGTTACACACGCTTTATGTTACCGGGCATAAAGGTAGTTTTAATTTTTTTATAAATACCAATTTTATAGCGTTAGTTACACGTAGGTGGATCCTGCAATAGTAAATGCCAATAATTAAATATTATTGAAGTCTCCATTTAAGAAAATAGTAATTAATAAATGCTTAGAATAGCTAATATTTGTTGAAGCCACAGTTTTATGAACTCTGATGTTTCTTATATCCTACGTTTTTAAAACAATTAATACACAAAATTTACCATGAATACTACACTTTATTTATTTCTACATGAGTTTTCACAGTCAATTGGGTCCAACTTACGAAAGAGGAAAGAGATATTTCAATTTAAAACACGTTCAAACCGCTATATACAACGTTTACTTGTAATATTGAATAATCCATTTTTTCTACCTGATATGCATAATTGCGAAGCGTTTTACAACTGTATACCCCAATAAATCATTTACCTGGGACAGCCGACGCCAGCCGAACGCGCACCTGTGCAAATGGTAAGTAGTTTTGATAGCCACTGCGCTGTAGAGGACGACATTAAATAAGTCGGCCAGTGTACATTTCTTATTATGACGAATTTTGTCATAATTGAATTGGCGATTAATTTTTCAAATATGTTCGATTAAAGTAGAAGGCCTTCTTCTTATACATATATGTAAGCGTCACCTTTATCTTAGCATAATTTTTGCTTAACTCATTGAAACGCTTATTCGATGCAGCAACCTTGGTTATCCCCACAAGGTATATTGTATATAGAAATGACTCTTAATAAACTTGGATTTGTAACCTTACTAAATGCACATTTACAAGTACTGTTCAAATATTTTCGATTAGCAAGGATAACCGTTCAATAAATTGGAAATGCATCCACGCACAATATTTTTTAAACCTATTTATGAATGCACACACTTGATTTCATAGCTGTGGGAAGAGCAGAATAAAGCATATCCTCTGGTTTTTAAATATACTTTAAAAAACAGTTATGCCTAGGAAAAGTTTCCATATTTGACTTATCGATAATAGAGGTCAACTAACACAGGCAAACTAACCGGTAAGTGTGTAAGTAGGGCCATTATCCTCGCAATAACTTCTTCCTAGCATCCTTACACAGACGACATAATTGAGTTCCATCTGCCTGACGTTACACGAACGCGTGACACCGTCTAATAAAATGCCCCACATTCACGAGATGCACTCCTGACTTGTTGAAACCCTTCTCGGTAATTTTACGTTCCCATATTACGTGTGTTACAGTGAGAAAATGTTGGAACGCAGCACTGGAATAGAAAGCAACAATAACTCCACCAATTCCAGCAATGGATACGTCAATCCAGCATTGGATACTTCTTCGGAAAGCACGCTAGAGACGGAAATTAAAGGCAGTGACGCGTTGATAGGTAAATATATCCGAGATGGTTTTGAAGTTTGATCGCGGGAGAAAGCGATTGGACATAATTTTTTAGTGGTTACGGAGGAGAATCTCCGCTTGAGGAAGTCTTGCTTCAGTGCTTGCGCCCATTTCGTAGAGGCAAGGGCCAGGAAAGTGTTTACGAAGAAAACTTTATATAAGCGATTGCCCATTATTAATTGGGCGCCCAAATATAATTTGCAATGGGCGATTGGTGATATGATAGCGGGAGTAACTGTCGGACTCACTGTGATACCACAAGCTTTGGCTTTTGCTAGTATAACAGGATTTGGACCAGAGGTAACTACATTCTATTCCATGAATTATTATTATTATTATTGTATGCACAAAATGTGACACCTTTTAACAATAGAAAGGTAATTAAACAATAACATTATTATCTCCAAGAGATAAAGCTGCAACAGTTAGGAAAACCAAGATATGAATTTCCAAACTTATTCTTTAAATATTATTTCAATACGGCTAATGCTGCAAGTGAGCATTGCTTATTTATTAAATAGCCGGGCATGTGAATAAGCAAAAAGGATAGCGATCTGCTTTGATGACAGTTGGTATAGTAAATCTAATTTATTTATCATCTAGGTATACATATGTCATTGAATTGAATTTTGAAATAAAAATGTACTGCAAAACTCTTATCTAACAGTCAGCCTTTGTTTTTTTTTTTTTTGTTTGGGTTTGGGTGAGTCACATTGCTTTTCTTAGGGACATCTTTCCTTTAGTATTTTAATTAAATACTTCAAAATATTTAAAACGTAAAGCTAATTTGTCTGTGTTTCGTATTTATCTTGAGTGAATGAGATAATATACTCAAATTTTGATTTAGTTTCTTTTAAAACGTCATTCGTTTCTTATTTTTCATTTTATTTACTTATTTGATCAGTGGCGGCTCGTGAGTTATGAAAGAGGGTGGGCACAATATAAGAACTTGCTTATTTTTTTGTACATAAAATCCATTCTCCTATTTTTCATGCTGCAAAGGACGTCTATGACTTTGTTGTAAAAAATGCGTTCAGTCGATCTTCTGACATTGTGCTTCTCAGAAAAGTTTTAATACGTTTAAGGGTGGAAAAACATTGTTCACATACTACTATCGACGGGGGTTGTACAAATAATATCCAACAGTTTATAAGTTTCTGTCAAAACTTTTTTTTTAAGTTGTTGTGTGTTATGAACACTGAAAGCGGCAAAACACCACCTACATCTACGTCACACATGTCCTCGCGCTCATACATTACTGAAAGTCCACTT
Source organism: Protaetia brevitarsis (assembly GCA_004143645.1). NCBI lineage: Eukaryota > Metazoa > Arthropoda > Insecta > Coleoptera > Scarabaeidae > Protaetia > Protaetia brevitarsis. The sequence goes on from RXPK01000166.1 coordinate 378,471, forward strand.
TTCAATTTTACGCTGTCCAACATAGGATAAGATTTCACATTTTTTTTACACACATAATTAACCGACGCAAAATATGACGATTTTTTCCATATCTTCGTTGTACCTACTTAATTTTATGTCGCAAATAAGCACTGTCTAACTATTCACGTATGTCCACTTTGCCTAGAACATTAAAATCCACGCATGCATTCATGTGAGAAACGCAATTTTCGTGTTTTTTTGTCCTCTCTGCGATATGCTTTAAATCATTTAACCCTTGTTTATTCCACGCACTGACCTATTTCTTAAAAATTAAGCAGATAAAACAAAATAGTTTATTTGTTAGTGAACATCCACACATCCACTCATATTTTATTAAATACTCTATTGTAAGTTCGAGTTTTACTTGTGGAAGTGTAGTTTATTTGAAGATCTGGAATAGGCCTTCCTTTCTCTTTAATTAAAAGTTTTTCCTCAAATGAGAGCGGGTTTTTTTTTAAAGATTTTGCACTCAGTTACCTTCCATCATTAATAAATAAAAGCGTCACTTCAAGCCTTTGAAATCACATAGGCGCAGTACGCGTTGAAAACGATGCAGTCGCAACGAATGCAAGACGTTAACTGGAGACACGAAATTGCGTGCCCCAAAGCGACCATATAAGGGCATATAGCGAAGATAACGGAGCCGTCCGATTCATACTCCAAATAGGTACATCGGAAATAGTGCCCCGGAACATAGTTTTGAGCGTTCTTATATGCGCTAGCGTCTGTGATGCGGAAGGAAACTTTGATACCATCGTAAAAATAATAAAATAAAAGAATGCACTGAATTACATGCGAATTTCTTTCTGTGTTTATCTTGGTGGTTGGGTGGGCACGTGCCCTTGTGCCCTTTAGTACCAGCCGCCACTGTATTTGATGAACGTTCGATGTGTTGACTCCCGTACTTAATTGCTATATGGGTTATACCTCGATAGTCTACAAATAAAAAAGCATTACCTGTCCACAAAATAAGTGTTTGGTCAAAACTTGAAAACTATAGAATATTCTTTAATTTACACTTAATCGTAAAGAAAGTGTGTTAGAGAGGAAAGTAAAATCTCGACTCAAAATGGTGGCTATTTATTATATGTTATTATCAAACAACAAACTATTTTTTTTAATAACGGCTGTAAAAATATATGTAAAGTTCTTGTAGTCTTTAACTGAAGACTTAACAAAAAACATTTTTCCACAACATCTAGTAGGTAAATAATAATTGTATTTACAACTCTCGTTAAACAGAAGTTACAAAAAAAAGATAAGTACAAAAATCTTGACATAACAAATACTAGAATGATTAATTAGTATCAAGAATACAAAAAAAACTTAACTGTACACAAAGGAAAGTTGTTGATATATTAAAGTTTTGCATAAATAGAATTATTTCCTCCTTTTATGTTACATTCTCTAACGAAAAATAGCAAAAATATCCTTTTATGACGGGATCCTACCTACCCTGACATCGTTTCTCCATTTCTGCAATGTCTTAATTGAATCTTTTCCCCTGTTCATCACTTATCTTTCCTAAATTAGCATGAAAGAAATCCAAATATGAATGCAAAAAATGAACCTTCAGCGACATTTGGCGTCTTAATCTTTTTTTTATAATTTTTTTAGAAACTTAGCCGCGATATCTTGGCAGTTTTCACTTTTGATTGCCCAAAAATGTTTAGCAAACTTTTCTAAAAGAAGTCCATGCTGCCAACTCTAAACCATTCATGGTTCCAAAATTTCATCTTTGAATATCTTTCTAACATGTGGACCAGCAAATATTCCTACACGCGAACTTTCGCGTAAAACAGCTTTGGAAACTCATTCCTTAAGTATTTAAAACAGTTGCCTTCCTTTTCTAATGCTTTCACAAACTGTTTAATCAATTGTAATTTAGTGTGTACTAAATTAAAATCCATTAAAGGTTCAAATTTTAGTTGGGAAAGTTGCTGAACTACTCGGCTATCCTACAGACACAACAAATAAGAATGTTTGGTAAACCCTTCTTGCAGTCCAAGTAATAAGGAAATAAGTTGAAGAATAATTGAATGAGAATTTGAGATGGAAAGGTCATTATTATATTAGGTTGACCAGTAGCACTGAAGAGTCTTGGTAGGATGAAACATATTGCTGTGAACTGATTGTCCAAGCATATAAGTTTAAAGAAATTAAAAATGACAAAATTAATTTAGATAGCTCAGCAAAAATGAATTTAAAAGGGCGCCAGAGATTCTTATATCTCAGAGAAACTTTTTTAAAAAGTAATAGTGGGCGTTTGCAAAATTGACTTTCTTTAAAATCCCCAAAAATTGAAATGGCTGATTCAAAAATAAAAGAAACTATGATTTTAAAATGATATTTACAATCATTAAATCTATTTTTTAAAAAGAAAAAAGAAAAAAAAAACATTTGATACAAATTACAGGAAAAATTAAAACCATGAATATAAGATTCTGGCAAAAAACAAACCTGCATACGACTCTACAATTTAAAAAGCACAATGCAAATCCTTTAGCAAACAAAAGGGTGAATTCGTTCTAGAAGGAATTTCTTATACCACAAAAAATCCACGTGGTTTCAAAAATTCAAAGCAAATTACAAATTAATTCAAATAACGTAGAGAAACAACCAAAATTAAAAATGAAATTAAAATCAAGCTCACAGCTTCACTTCACCTACCCCGAGGTGATTAAAATAAAATTAAATTGAAAACTACAAAAAAACGGAAAATTTAAACTCTAAACGCGATCGCTTCTAAAACGAAAATTATTAAAGAGCCTTACATGTAATTTGTGCACAACGATATAACACTTATTAATAAACGAATTACTAGATGGACGATTTTAAAAATTTCAAAGCAACGAACTACATCTTAAAAATTAAAAAGAATTACCAGAAACGGTAACCAAGACAACTAAACAAGACCATACACGCGCTCGTCTATCTGGTAACTGCTCGGGCCTCTAAGGTAACACACTCATATATATGAAATTTACATCTGCGTGCGAAGAACGCAACGCATCGCAAAGAAAAAACTAGCATATAAACTATATACAATACTGGAGTACGCAAAATGTACAAATAAATGAAATTAACTATACACAACTGAACAAATAAAATGATACAAACAATTAACTCAATTAATAAAATCTTTTCAAAATAAACAAATATTAGAATAGTGGAAACTCTAACATTGTTTTGACAAAACTGATTTGGAATAAATAAAAATACACATTTAAATTTCCAAAACCCGGGGTGCCATTCTACAGCAATATGTATGTAATATTAACCGAATATTACACACGTTTTTAATGTAATCTAATTATTAATTAACGTATAGTTAATTAACGCACGTATAGTGGCTTAAAGTCGTCCTGCAATTATTTTTATCCTTTATAGATACATATTGTAGTTTCAGATCGACAATTTAGCAAATATCTTCACGTTAATAATGAGATTTTCAATTCTCATTCAATTATTCACGCCGGCTTAATCGAAAACTTGCTGAAGATTGTTATCCTTGAAATTTTGTGACACCATTTTGACAACACCCTGTATTTTTTACTTCATTCTCTATTTTTCCGCTTTTAAAGTTACTAATGATTATTCAATTCCCAGTATGGTTTATATGGCTCCTTTCTCGGCTGTTTCCTTTATATCATCTTTGGTAGTTGTAAAGATATAACCATGGGTCCCACAGCTATAGCATCCCTCATGACATTCCAAGCGATCAACGGATACGGCGTCCAACACGCAATCCTACTGTGCTTCCTGGCTGGCATAGTCGAATTACTGGTAGGTGTGCTAGGATTGGGTAAGTTATTTCCTCCTTCACCTTAAAGGCATTTGCCAATTTTTTTTTTTCCAAATTTCCAGCATTCATCGTCGACTTTGTATCCGGACCTGTATCTTCTGGATTCACATCGGCCGTTGCTCTGGTGATTATAACGTCACAAGTGAAAGATATCCTAGGTATAACGGTGACTGGTAACACTTTTCTGGAGATATGGATCAGTATTTTCGAGAATATACGTAAAACGACTTTATGGGATCCTATTCTGGGTTGTGCTTGCATAGTGTTTTTATTGCTGATGAAGGTAAGTTTAAATAGAGGGTGTCAAACTGGGTCATTAGATTTTTGCACTGAAAAATACCACATTCTGTTTGAAAAAAAGTTTTTTTTACTTCAGAGATATCCATATTGGATATGAGTTTCTGAACACCCTGTATAGGATATTGCAATTACTGCTATCGTAGTCAATACATATGACCGTATACTTGCATCCACATCAGTAGAATATCTTAACATCTAATAGCCTATGAGATATTTAATTTTATTGGAAAAAGTACAAACGTCAAACTTTTGACGAAATTGCGAATATATCAAAAACCATTAGCTTTAGGAATAGGAGATATTAATGCAAACTTATCAAAAATGATGCAAGGAATACGCTGGATCCATAAAAATTACAACGTTCCATTTAAAATAAGAAAGTTGATAACCGACACCCTGTATACTAAAAGTGCTATAAAGATGAAAATATTTTCTTAAATAGATCATAGTCGGCCGTGACTATTCTGCAAGTTTCAAAATCAAATCTCTACTAGAAGTTGAAAAACTTCTAATGACCCAGTTCGGTGGGATATATTACTGTTAGGATTTAGAATTTCGTCTTACTCCTGCAGCAATTAGCTTCTCTTAAATTTGGACCGAAACAACTTAAATCTATAAACAATGGGAAGTTACCAGGTGATAAGGAAACGCTAAAAACATGGCATAAAGTCCTCAATAAAACGTTATGGTTAATCAGTACTGCCAGGAATGCGCTTCTGGTCATTGTTGGAGCAGCAATTACTCATGCGATCTTTGTCGAAGGAGAACCATTACCGTATAGGTTAATTGGTGACGTGCCCAGAGGCCTTCCGGATGCCAAACTACCCCCATTTGGTTACCAGAACGGAAATGTAACTTACACCTTTGGCGAAATGGTTTCAAATCTTGGAACCTCAATCGTGGTAGTACCTCTCATAGCAATTCTGGAGAATATGGCATTATGTAAAGCTTTTGGTAATGCCCAAATGTTTTAAAATTGCAATTTTAAAAGAGAAAATTGCTTTTATAGCTGATGGTAAACCGATAGACACCACTCAAGAATTAATCGCCTTGGGTTTGACAAATATCGCCAACTCATTCATGCAGGGTTACCCAGGAAATGGACCGTTAGCGAGAGGCGCTATCAACCACAGCAGCGGTGTTAAGACACCTTTTGCAGGTTTCCATACTGGCGTTGTGGTCATTTCAGCGTTGTTGTTCTTCACTCCATACTTCTTCTACATCCCCAAAGCGGCTTTGGCAGCTGTGACGATCGCTGCAGCTCTTCTAATGGTCGAAATTAAGATCGTCAAACCCATGTGGAGATCTAAAAGTGAGTTTGGTTGTTCCCGATGAGATACTATTATTTTTCTAATTGTTGTTTTGGTTGCAGAAAGTGATTTGGTATCAGGCGTGGCTACATTCATAGCTTGTCTACTTCTACCTTTGCAATACGGTATTTTGATTGGTATAGGGCTCAATATGATCTTTATATTGAAACACGCTGCAAGGCCTAAAATTTTAATTGAAAAATTGACTGTAAGTTCCACATACAAGTTGACTGACAAAAAGCACCCCAAGTTGTAGCTCCGTTATTGAATATCTGATTTTAAAAAGTGAAATATAAAAATTAAAGAGTTTTGATGGAATTGTTCTTAGCCGATAATGTAAAATTATGTTTCTTCTTTTTTCTTGAGGTAGCGGCTTTTTTGTTTAAAAGTGACTTACATTTTTTTTCCAATTAAAGCATTCTTTGACGTTTCGACAAGTTTTATCCTTATTGTCTTCTTCAGAAATTTTAAATTAAACTAAATGCTTTAATTGAAAAAAAAAATTAATTCACTTTTAAACAAAAAAGCCGCTACCTCAATATATCATATCTGAAAATTATTTTTGATTATACAGAGTGTTCCAAAAATCATCGGCACAATCACACATTTTTTTAAATGGAACACAATTTTTTTTTTGCATATTTAGCAGTGACTGACCATTTTATCTATACGTATCAATTTTGTTTCTTTGATTCATATGTTCAATGCAATTAATATTTTTGATAAAAAATTAATATTTACATAGTACCATTAAAAAAAAACAGTACTGGCACAAATGTAAAGTATAAGATGAAATAATGGGAGATTCTTTGATCGAAATACTTTAGGCAAAATGTTGAGCTTCAGCGGTATACAGGGTGTTCAAAATTTACTGTCTAATTTTGGAGACTTCAACCAACTTTCTTTTAAAAATAGAACACTCTGTATATTTTTACACAAACAGATGAAAAGCGTAATTATGAAAATTTTTTGTTAATATAACCCTACGGTTATCTGTAGTCCTTTTTTATAAAAACTGAAATTCATTAACTAACAACTATTTAATTTAAAAATGAAGAAAGTAAACAAACACGTAAAATATATAAAAGAAAATTAAAAAGAAACGGAAAGTAGACACTACAAATGATTTTCAAAACGCATTCCATTCATTTGCAGACAAAGACGCAAGCGGTTGTTGAAGGAATGTCCTACTCTCCTTAATGTATCTGGACTAATATTATTAAAAGCATTTGTTGTACGATCTCTCATATCCTCTACAGTGATAGGCTCCTCACTATACGTCTTTTATGTGCCCCCACAAATAAAAGTCCAGTTTGGTCAGCTCGAGAGATCTAAGTAGCCATTGCGCCAGTCCTCCTCTTCCGATCCAGTTGTTTGGAAACCTTCGATTTGAATGTTCCCTTACAGTCAGCATGAAGTGAGTAGGTGCACCATCATGTTGCAACCATATCCTTTCCCGCTCAACAGGGACCACTTGTAGAAAGTTTGGTAATATGTTTTTTTTTAAATGGAGATACACGTCACCATTTACATGGCCGTCAAAAAAGTAGGGAGCAACTACTCGGTCACCAACACATTTAAGGACCATCTGTGCTGGCGATCTATTTTCCTTACTAATCGTGGATTGTGATCAGAATAATAATGAAAATTATGGCGATTAAGGAATCAATTTTTATGGAAAGTCGCTTCGTCTGTAAACAACAACTTTATTTTGTGCCCAGTTACAAAATTCCACTCGTTTTTTCATAATTTGTTTCGAGAAGCTCTTGGTAAAGCTGAATGTGGTATCCGTGAAAGTAATTTTGTTTTAGAATCCGTTGAACAAATTCCTGTTTCTTCGGCAATTTCCTTTTGAGTAGAAGTAGGTGTTTCTGCTGTTACTAATAATATGGATAAATGATTGTTCTCAGTTCTTGCAAGTGTGTTTTTTTTTGGTTCCTTATATCTCACACTTCCCGTTTTTACGAAGCTATTCAACAGATTCCTAACACTCCTTTTGTCTGGATGCCTTTTGTCCGGATATTTCTGAGCATAAATTTACTTGCAAGTAGATAATTCTTTTCACTTTCACCTAATACAGAGATCATATCTACAAGTTCTTCTTTGGAATACTTCATACTACAAGATGCATCTACTTTTCACGAAATGTAAAATGTAATCGATAAGATCAACCTTTTCGAATTTTGCGTTTTTATCAAAAAGGACTACAGATAGCCATAGGGTTATATTAACAAAAATTGTTTATAATTAAGCTCTTCATCCGTTTCTGTAAAAATATACCGGATATTCTATTTAAAAAAAAAAAAAAAAGTTGGTCGAACTTTCCAAAATTGGACAGTAAATTTTGAACAGCCTGTATATCGTATTTGTTGAACAAAGAATCAGTACTGGTTTTTTTAATGGTACTATGTAAATATCTATTAATTGCATTGAACATATGCATCAAAGAAAAAGAAACCAAAAAAGTGCATATAGATAATGGTCAGCCACTGCTAAAAATGTTATCCATGGTACATACTCCGGAAATTAATCAAGTTTCATTCATAATTCGTTGCTTTACTCTGTGATACTTAAGCTGTGGCTTGGAGCATTTTTTCTCAGTCATGCTGTAGGTTATATGCTTCTATCTATTAATTTTAACAGCAAACTAACTGCAATCAAAATTTTCAGAGTGGAAATAGCATAGAATACTTAATGCTTACCCCAGACAGGTGGCTAATCTTTCCTTCAGTTGATTACGTCAGAAAATTAGTTACCAAGCACTCTCTCAAAGAAGATAATCCAGTGGTGATCGATTGCAGTTACATCTATGGCGCCGACTTTACAGCTGCTCAAGTGATTCAGTCCATAGCTGGAGACTTCGCTGCTAGGAATCAAATTTTGATTTTCTACAACCTAAAATCAAGTGTTTCTTCCGTGTTCGAAGGATTATCGCCTAAAGAATTTATTGTTGTGTACACGCAAGAACAATTGGATAATTTGCTTGCGGCTAAATGCGCTTTGAAGGGTAAGGATGTGGGGGGTATTAGTTCCTAATGCTAAATTCACATAGTATTTTTGTTGTCTTTTTTAAGAATATTCTAGAACCAATTGTGTTAGATAAATTAAAATGTTTAGGTAATAGTTTCTTAGTTATTATTTCAGAGTAAACTAGGATGCATTTGCGTTGTGCGCAATCAAAATTGTGCCAAACTTACGAATTCAGTATTGCGTAAAGAGATGCATAATCTGTGCTGTGCATATATTTTAAGTTTAGTATGGTGAATGAATTTGTAAGTCTGTATCTCAGATTTTAATGCGCAAGTGGCTACTTTGTTGTATGGGATGAAATAAAAGCAGAATTAGATAATATTATTTATAACTTTAACTTCATTTTTAATTTCCAAAAGTCGATTCTTGCTAGTGATGCTCTCATGTTGATGAAGTGCAATCAAATGTTAAGATTTAAAGATGATTTATGATTGCATCAGTTGGTCAGTAGAAAGAATTAATAAATTGCTAATAAGAGTCAAGCATTAGTAAATATGCTATTTGAAAATGAACGTAGTGATGATGTCTTAAGGACTACCATTTAATTCTGCTTTCTTTTTGATTCTACATACAAGAGTGTTTTCACTTGGTCAATAATATCTGAGATTTCTAGGTAATTGTCAGATTGGTACGTTACTTATTAGTTTATAGGTTATGTCTTTGTTAAATCTTTAGTTTATTTACAATAGCATTCAAAGAAGAGCGGTATTTAGCCATCGACAATAATCTAAACCTTATGAATTACGTGGTTATGTGGTCTTGTGGCCCACTGGTCAAAATTTCAGTCATTAAAATTCATAGAAAATTTTTAAACATGTACCTATTTCTTCTTTATCACTATTCCAATTAATTGAACATTTTAATATAATTTAAAATGGAAACAAAATTGAAGACAATAATGATATTGAAAAAACAACAACAAAGATAATGCTCATCTTAATTCAATTATAAGAAAATCCCATTGTGTATCATCAATAACCTCCAATAACGACTGCAGAAAATTAATACAGCCGACAGGTACTTTTAGAAATATCTACGTATCACCAAATATTATACCAATATACATATGGTCAAAGAAATGATCCACTGGCGCACTATAGATGACACCACCAGCATTTTCTATTGTTGTGCATTTGTAGTGGTAATATATTTCCATAAGAGAATACTTGTGGTGCCATCTACAGTACGCCAGTGAAATATTTCTTTGACTATATGTATACTGGTATATTTGGTATAACATTGTATATGGAATACTGTATTAATTAAAAAATAGGGTTAATGTGTTTGAATCAAAAGAATGTGTTGAAAAAATTAGGTAGAATTAAGAAAGGTATGTGTGAACAACTCCAACAATCTTGTATTGCACACAAATATTGCTGGAAAAAATTTACATTTGTGTGAATTGCAAACGCCAGATAAGATGCCGAACGGTGGGGATGCGCTGTGATGATGGTTTTTAAAAACGCGTATACCCACTTACTGTGAAATGAAGCAAAGCTGAATACAAAGCAATGTTGGACAAGACAGGAAAAACGATTAAATTTCTACAGCGATTAGGTATACTCTTGTTTAGAGTAGTGTTGGCCAATGGTTTCCCGAGAGCCGACAAAACACGAATATGTCTAATCGCTGTAGAAATTTAATCGCTTCCTCTGACTCGCCTAACACTGATATAAAGCCTCCCACACTTATAATGCTGCGTAGACTGACTCTCACCGCTCGTCATCTAATTTGGCGTTTACAATATATACCTAATTGCGTTAAAGACTTGTGGTATTTCATGATTCTTTTTCTTTGCGGCATAATCCAGGTGACATGAAAGATAATTAGTTAATTTACAATAATTGTTTCGAAAATTTGTATCGAATACATATTCGATTAGTTTGAAACTGTGATACCTATAACTTTTTTTTTGTAATAAAAATCTTTAATCTTTATCCATCTTTCTTTTATTACAAAACCTTTCCATTTTTTATGGACAAATTCATAAAGTTTTGGAGGCTAATATAGCACCCATTAAAGTAGATAAGCTTCATAGCATTACATACATACACAGTACATAATTTTGGGACAAAATTCCCATAAGATTTAACACAGAAGTTGCAATTTACATTTTATCCCCACCACTCCTACCTTTCGTCATAGCCACGCCTGCTTGTCTTCTTTAAAACAGCTTCTGGAACAGCTGAAGTTGTTTAAACTGTTGCGTGAGCTGTTCCAAAAGCTTAAACAACTCATAAAACTGGAACTGTTTAAGCAACTTAAACAGCTCCTGGGATAGTTACACACTTTATGCTGTTCCAGAAGCTTAAACAGCTCCTGAAGCAACTTAAACAGTGTGCGAAACAGCTTAAATAGTTCCTGGAACACATTAAACAGCTCCTGGAACAGCTTGAGCCACGCCTCAAACAACTTAAACACCTTCTGGGACAGCTTAAGTTAAACAACTTAAGCTGTTTAAGTTGTTTAAACAAACTGTTGCAGGAACTGTTTAACAGCTTAAGCTGTTCCAGATCCTGGAACAGCTTTTGAAACAGATTCTGGAACAGGTTTAAACTGTTCCAGGAACTGCTTAAGTTATTTAAACTAGTCTAGAAGCTGTTTAACCTGTACTAGGAGCTGTTTAAGTTGCTCCCGGAACTGTTTAAACTGTTCCAGGATTTTTGACTCCAGAACAGCTGTTTTAAAAATATTTGGTTTTCTTTTTTAAAAAAGTATCCATGTGCCCAAAACATTTTTTTTATTTATTACAAACCAAAGTTTACAAAACAATTATTCATTTCGTTCACATTAATTTCACAGTGGCCTTTTATTTTGGTCCGACCTGTCTCGTTATTAGCAAATAATATCCCAGACTGCTTTATTTAAGTTGTTAGAGTTAATTATGTGGTGACAATTGTATTCACGTTTACTTTCAATTATTAGAGAATTATATTTTAGTTATTGGGTATTGCAGCTAAGTTTATTAATCGATAAGATTGTTTCTCAGATCACGATGTAATTAATGGTAGTAGTATAATTTTTTTTCTTATGGGAACTAACCTTCTTAATACAGCTTGAACCACGCCTCAAACAACTTAAACAGCTTCTGGAACAGCTTAAGTTGTTTAAACTGTTGCAGGAACTGTTTAAACAACTTAATGGTAGTAGTATATTTTTTTTCCTTATGGGAACTAACCTTCTTAATACAGCTTGAACCACGCCTCAAACAACTTAAACAGCTTCTGGAACAGCTTAAGTTGTTTAAACTGTTGCAAGAACTGTTTAACAGCTTAAGCTGTTCCAGATCCTGGAACAGCTTTTGAAACAGATTCTGGAACAGGTTTAAACTGTTCCAGGAACTGCTTAAGTTATTTAAACTGGTCTAGAAGCTGTTTAACTTGTACTAGGAGCTGTTTAAGCTGCTCCCGGAACTGTTTAAGCTGTTCCAGAATTTTTGACTCCAGAACAGCTGTTTTAAAAATATTTGGTTTTCTTTTTTAAAAAAGTATCCATGTGCCCAAAAGATTTTTTTTTATTTATTACAAACCGAAGTTTACAAAACAATTATTCATTTAGTTAACATTAATTTCACAGTGGTCTTTTGTTTTGGCCCGACCTGTCTCTTTATTAACAAATAATATCCCAGACTGCTTTATTTAAGTTGTTAGAGTTAATTATGTGGTGAGAATTGTATTCACGTTTACTTTCAATTATTAGAGAATTATATTTTAGTTATTGGGTATTGTAGCTAAATTTATTAATCGATGAGATTGTTTCTCAGATCACGATGTAATTAATGGTAGTGGTATAATTTTTTTTCTTATGGGAACTAACCCTCTTAATACAGCTTGAACCACGCCTCAAACAACTTAAACAGTTTCTGGAACAGCTTAAGTTGTTTAAACTGTTGCAGGAACTGTTTAAACAACTTAATGGTAGTAGTATATTTTTTTTTCTTATGGGAACTAACCCTCTTAATACAGTTTGAACCACGCCGCAAACAACTTAAACAGCTTCTGGAACAGCTTAAGTTGTTTAAACTGTTGCAGGAACTGTTTAACAGCTTAAGCTGTTCCAGCTCCTGGAACAGCTTTTGAAACAGATTCTGGAACAGCTTTAAACTGTTCCAGGAACTGCTTAAGTTGTTTAAACTGGTCTAGAAGCCGTTTAAGCCGTACTATTAGGAGCTGTTTAAGCTGCTCCCGGAACTGTTTAAGCTGTTCCAGGATTTTTGATTCCGGAACAGCTGTTTTAAAGATATTTGGTTTTCTTTTTTGAAAAAGTATCCATGTGCCCAAAGAATTTTTTTTTATTTATTACAAACCGAAAATTGGCAGCGCTGATCTGAAGCTTTTCAAAGTGAAACGATTGACGCTTTTTTTATTTTACTATAAAAATGTGATATTATTGATTGAGAAGCAATTCTACGTTTGGCTTGGCATAATTTTGCTATTTAACACAACAGAAATATGTAGTTGTATATTAAAATAAGAGATAAGAGAAATAGTTGAGCAATAAATCATCATCTTGCAATACCTATTACAGAAATGATCTTTTTAATGCTATTTTAAACATTTACGGTTGTGGAATTTGAAAAAATAAGTCGTTAAATTAGAAAAAAAAAACTTTACAAAGTCATTCTATTTTTTCAATTAGGGGTATCTGAGTTTTACACAATATATAGCCTAATGTTAGCTTAAACCAACTTTTTCCTTATTTGCAATCATATAATCCTTTTGCGCCTAAAAATTCTGCTAGTGTCTAATTCAATTCTTGTCCAAAGCTAAATAAAAGCATTGCTTCTCGATTTTTTTTAATCCTTATTCGTTATTTTAATCCTTTCTAGTATTAATAATTATAAAAAGAATATCTCTTACAAATAATCAATTATTTGGAGAAATTTTAAGTGGAAACATTTAGCACAAATGAAACTAAGTAATGACGGTTAAACCGTGCACTAGAAGCGCATAGGCATCATTCAAAACTGACGTAAAGCTGTAGAAACATCTTAAATATATTAAAGATAATGTTGACGTTTTGTTTTCTTAATATTAGTTAGTTAAATCTACTGTTGGAAATGTTTATTTATTATCAGTTTCAATGTTAATATATGGAAGTATAATAAAACCTGTGCTTAACTATTTATGATGTAAATGAAGCACGTGAGTATGAATCTGACAGCTTATAACTTGTACGCATCCCGCAATCATAAAATAAAAAATATTTAGTCATTATATTACCTGAGTTAATAAAAAAAAGAGTTATTTTTATATCCCTTACATCTTTAAACAATGGAAGTTTTCGGTTACGCCATATCAGTTATACAGGGAGAGTAAAAAAGTATACTTATAAGAAATCTTGAGGGATAATAGCATATCCGAAAATACGCAGAAAGGTCTTTATGATTATCGGTCTGCAAATGCGTAATTTCAAAAATATGGAGGATTGTTTCTTTATAGCATATATGCGCGTATATATATATTTGTTTTTGTCGGAAAAGATTGCATTCCCTTATTATTGTTACATAATGTATGTTAGCATTTCACCGATTTTTTGGGAAACATTTCCATAAAATCTCCGAAAAAATAAGGTAGGCGTTTACAGTCGAATAAAAATAGGTAATTTTAGCGAGCACATAGCAACAATTATATGCAGGTGAGTTTTTTATCTTGAGACAATGGAATATTTCTAAAACACTGCATCAAATCAAAAAAAGATCTTAATAAGATTTGTTATAATGTAGGGGGCTCACTTAATAGTGCCGAACTCGATTCCCCACCTCACCCCCCCAGAGTGGGAGGGGAGACAACTTTGAAATCTTAAATGGGAACCCCCATTTTCTATTGCAGATTCGGATTCTACGCCATCAAGTATGAAGTTTTTGTTTGAAACTTTTTTTCCATTCGTAACAGATTGCGCTGTAACGCAAAAAAAAAAAACATGACTGTGAACATCTAGAAAAAATACACAAAAAAGAGAAGCAAGCAAACATGATTTTGTGTTTTTTTATTTTAACATAAACTAACATTTCAAAAAGCCATTCAACAACGAAGAACTTTACTTTATCATACCCATTTCAGAAAATGTGTTCGAAAATGTGCTCTTCCAATTCGATACATTTATTTATTCGCAATTGGAATAATTTCACACAACTGAGAAGTGTTTCCGGCGTAATCCTTGAACAAGCGTTGGTGATTCGCTCAATCATGTTTTCCCTCGTGGTTGGCACTTCTGTATAAACTTCAGACTTTAAGTGGCCCCACAAAAAGAAGTCAAGGGAAGTAAGATCTGGCGATCTTGCAGGCCAAGACACTGGACCACCTTCCGATCCATCGACAATTGTAGGCTCGATCTAATACTTCTCGTGCTATTCTTGAATAATGTGCTGGACAACCATCATGTTGGAACCACATTGTTTGTCGTACGTCCAAAGGAAGGTCTTCAAGTAACACTGCAAGTTTGTTCTGCAAGATGTTTCGATATTTTTCACCATTTAAGTTTCCATCGATGAAATATGGACCAATAAGCTTATTGCCAATTATTTCACACCAAACATTTACGTTCCAAGGATGTTGATGTTCAACTTGGCGCAACCAATGGGGATTTTCCATACTCCAGTAATGCATGTTGTGCCGATTTACCGTGCCGTGATTTGTGAATGTCGCCTCGTCAGAAAATAATACTCGAGCAAAAGAATGGGGATTATCTTGTATCCGTTGAAGCGCCCATTGACAAAATCGCACTCGAGTTTGAAAATCATCGCTATGAAGTTCTTGATGCATGGAAACTCTAAATGGATGATATTTCCTACGCTTCAATATTTGGCAGACAGTAGACTGAGAAATTCCTGATCCGCGAGCTATTTCTCGAGTACTAATGTGCGGACTATTAGCTACTGCAGTTAATACCGCGATTTCATTATTTTCTGCAGCAATTATTTTTCGGCGATTGCGATTTCTTGCCTGTACAGTTCCTTCGCTAGAGAATTGTTGAAGGACTCGGTAAAAAGAAGCGCGCGATAGCACCTTGTCGGGAAAACCTTGTGAATAAAAATTAACAGCATCATCGATATTCCTACCACTTTCTCCATAGATGTAAATCATTTCAATTCTCTCTTGTAATGTTATAGCCTCCATTACTGTTTAAATATTCAACACTAACTAATTTGTATTGGATTAATAATTAATAATCTAAATGGGGATCGGACAATGTGTAAGTATGCACAGCTTGTCAAGTACTGAATAAAATACGGTTTTCTATCGTTGAATAGAATGTCAATTGCGAATAAATAAATGTATCGAAGTGAAGGGGTACAGTTTCGAACACATGGCTTTTTGAAATGTTAGTTTATGTTAAAATAAAGAAACACAAAATCATGTTTGCTTGCTTCTCTTTTTTGTGTATGTTTTCTAAACATTCACAGTCATGTTTTTTGCGATTACAGTGCAATCTGTTACGGATCGAAAAAAAAGTTTAGAGTTCGGCATCATTCAGTGAGTCCCTACATTAAAACATTTTTTTTTCTGAATGCCTATGATTAATTTGTTCTACATCAACAACGGTGTTCTTCTCCATACAGAAACATGATTTCAATTCTTTCTTGTTGTTCTCTCCGATTAGGTCCAGATATGTATAAAATTTCTTCTCCCGTAAATCGAAATTGATCTGTTTTCTTGTTAAGTTTAATTTAAAGTATATTTATATATTTAATTATCATTAATTCCTTTGCAAAACAAGAAAAAATATATATAAAATAAATAATTAAATATTAAAATATGCGTATGCTACTTCTCTATCTTGTCTGTTATACTACGTCACAATATTTGCTATTATAAATATCATTAAGCGTATTCGATAGCGAAGGCATTTTAAGATATGCACTGCAGTACATTTATTGGACATTGTGGTCATGCCATGAGCACTTTAATGTTAAACGCGAAATGATTTGTGATAGGTATAGTTTTGACACACTGTAACATAATAAATTATTTATGGTGTGCGGAAAAAACTGAGAGTATATAAAAATGGCATGCGGTAAACGACAAATCCTTTTTTAAACAATGAAAGCTGTTGTGTAACATTGTGTTTGCATCCTTCATATGTTCCGGGAACGCGTGTCGGGTTGTGGTTGATTTGTCTTAAACAGCGTTAGAATCAGAGTGTGGAAGTTTGAGCAGCTTGCTTCGGCTGGTGAATCATAGTGAGCGAAATTGTTAACGTTACATACTAAGTGATTAGATCGTTAGGGTGGATAAAAATTTTCAAAACAGGTGAGTTAAAGGAAATGCTTTCAATAAGAAAATTAAAAAGTGTTTAACCAGATAATTAACTAAACCTCGGTGATCAAAAAACAGTTAAGACCAATGTAAAATAAACTTAATTCATGGGATTGATGTTAAAATGAAAATGTTGCAAGATATAAACAGAAGAAATGTGAATACTTAAGACAGTAACTATCTACTAATAATTTAATCAAAATTTAAAACAAATTTTTGAAAGAGTTTGAGTTAGGTTTTAGCCACTCTGTGTGTATATTAAACCCACAAATAATCTTCTTTTTACCTCTTCTTATTTGAAGTCAAATAGTATGGTTCAAAATTATTGTTATCAAATTATAGAGCACATGTTGATTCGTTTGGAAATTCCGCAAATCGTATTTTTTTTAATACGGTACTCTCTCAGAATTTGTAAAATAATAATTTAATAATTACAATAATTTTTGATATTTTTTTCTTTACAAAAAAAAATATTAACCGTTTATATAATGCATGTAAATCATTTCAATTCTCTCTTGGAATGTCATAGCCTCCATTACTATTCAAATATTCAACACTAACTAATTTGTATTGGATTAATAATTAATAATCTAAATGGGGATCGGACAATGTGTAAGTATTCACAGCTTGTCAAGTACTGAATAAAGTACGGTTTTGTATCGTTGAATAGCATTCCAATTGCGAATAAATAAATGTATCGAAGTGAAGGGGCACAGTTTCGAACACATGGCTTTTTGAAATGTTGAAATGTCAAAATCATTTGCTTGCTTCTCTTTTTTGTGTATTTTTTCTAGACGTTCACAATCATGTTTTTGCGTTTATAGCGCAATCTATTACGAATCGAAAAAAAGTTTCAAACAAAAACTACATACTTGATGGCGTAGAACCCGAATCTGCAATACAAAATGGGGGTTCCCATTTAAGATTTCAAAGTTGTCCCCCCTCCCACTCTGGGGGGGTGAGGTGGGGGATCGAGTTCGGCACCATTCAGTGAGCCCCTACATTATAACAAATCTTATTAAGATATTTTTTTGATTTGATGCAGTGTTTTAGAGATATTCCGTTGTCTCAAGATAAAAAACTCACGCTGTATATATAAAATTTTAATAATACAGATTTTATAGATTCAAATCGAATTGTTTTAACTTCTCAGAGATTTATTTACATGCTTAATAATTATAAAAATATGTATAGGAACATATATCGGCTGCAGGGGACCTTAAAAGTTCCCAAGCAGCTTTTCGTCTTACTGTAAAGTCGTAAAATAAATCTATCGAGATTCTTGTTAATTGTTGAGTAAATATTTTTTATTAGGAATCACCAGTAACCAAGTTTGCTTAACAAGGCAAGAGTAATTATTTTATATGCACATTGTAACATATTAATTATGTTTATACAGTATAATAAAGTCTATTTTTGAGTTATAACTTTCATTTGACTTGGCATACAAAACACCTTGCTGTCGAAATGACTGTAGTTGTTTAAATACAATGATATCACATGCCTACAATGTATTTAGTTAAATATGAGTAAAATGAGCAAATGTATTATTGGTTTTATAAAAAAAAAAAGTATGCACGGCGTCACAACTTATAAACTAACCGTTTTTTACGAAAGTTACTCGTCAATGTACTTTTTATACAGTGTTTTCCACGGAAATGGCTAGTTAAAAGTCTTCGGGCTTAATGAAAACTGCCACTTTTAAGAATTTGAGGTTTTCAAGTTTTTCATACTTCTAGTTAACCATGAAAGTCGCTATAAATTGTGTTATTTTAAACGGAATACCCTATATATTATTACATTTTTGAACTCAGCAGAAGATTCTATGACGGTTACAACTAAGGTTTCTTATACAATGACCGGTATAAATATTGCAACACATGGGAATTTTTTTATTATTAAAATATACTAAAACTTTTTTGGGAGAATAGGTTGTGCATGTCTAGAAACGCCAAAATTTATTTTGACACATGTCACGTGACCACTAGTATGGCGGTAAATTTAAAAAATATGCCGTCGATCTGCAAAAAGTGAGGTTAGATGACATGATATCCAAAAAAAATATTTGAAAAAGTTGCTTAGAATTCAATTCAGAGGCCACGTGCAAATTTTTGTAAACATATTTGGAAAAATTGTGATTTTTATTGTTTTTCCCTTGGACGTTATCCTTAATTGTTTCTAAGATATTATCATTTTTGTGAAAATGTGGACATTTCTGTCTGAATGTCCATAATAAGGTAATTCTAATTAGGTATTAAGAATAAACTCATAAGTAACTGGTGCGAAATGAAAGTATCCAAGTAAATCCTTATAACAAATTAATATATTTCTGCCAATAAGTGTAATAATTAAGAGGATTTTTTCCCAAGAAAAATTTTCTCCTCACGCAGGATCCGAACCTATACACTCTCGTTTGCCGGACGAACGCTCTACCAATTAAGCCATAGAGGAGTATGCAGATTCGAGCCACAATTAAACATAATATGTCGATATCAGATTTTGAAAGATCGGCAGGACGGCGAATATGCAAAGATTGCAAGCTTTTTACAGTAAGGAATTAACAAATCAATATATTTCTGCTAATAACTGTAATAAATAAGAGAAATTTCCCCAAGAAAAATTTTCTCCTTATGCAGGATTCGAACCTACATACTCTCGTTTACCGGACGAACGCTCTACCAATTCCTTAAATCCTTATATTTCAAATATGGACATTGATTTTGAATAGTAAAAGTGTTGCATTGCAAATTTCTTTTAGTAGCCCATAGTCTGGATTTCTTTTTATAACCGCATTAATTTTGTATTTTGCGTATTTTTTTCCCCAATCGACCTCTCTATACTTTTTAAATTACCAAACAATGATTCTAAATGTTGAAGGGATTCAGTTAATTTTGAATTTTTGTTTTCTAGAAATTTGATCGTTTTTGTTACTCTTGAGAAGTGTTTATTAATAAATTCTAATTACTCGACTAAATCTTCTTTTACAATTAATGCTTCGATTGCTGTAACACGGGATGCATCTCGTTTTAACTTAAATACGATGGTTTGAAAATATGAAAGTATTGGGCATAAAAAATGCAGCTTCTAACCATGTACACCATCGTAGTAATACAGGTTCTGGTCGCAAATGTATATTGGGGCACATTTCTTAAGGGGAGGTTTACATATATACATCGGAAAAGTCCAAAAACTTTGAGCTTTTTTTTTCAGACAAAGGAAAAGATATACGAAATACGGCTTTTTCTTAATAAATATATTAAAACTTGGACATTAAAAAAATATATTTTCTTTAATGACAAGACCACTATAACGTTCGCTATTTGTATCTAGGTAGCAGTGTGCACAGAAAGCACGGTCAAACTGCGTAAACTCTAGCATACGCAAAAGTGATCTGAAATTGAAAATAAAAAGAAGAGTTAGAAATATATTAAATTTGTTGGAGGTTATACCTAAATTTAACCAAATAAGTCGAAAGCAAACAATGTGACAGATACCTGGACTTTAATTTGATTATTTTCTATTTCTTTTTTGTGTGTATGACTGGATATAAAAATGTGGAATATTGCAATTTTTAATGTAACATAGGTATAACCTCCAATAAAAACTGTTTACTTTAAGAAAACAAAAGAATTAAGTTGATATATTGAACACTTGAAGGACTAGAACTTACGCAGATTTGATAAATCATGTTTCGAGAAAAACGCGTTCAAAGTTTCTCAGCAAAATTTTTTACAAATAGTTCAACATTCACTTAGTCAGCTATTCCAGCACCACACATTAATCCTTCTTCTTCTTCATACTTCTGCATTTGCAAAATTTGTTGCTTCCCTTTAGACAGCACAGCAAGTTTTGCAGCGCAGGACATACTCTGTTCGTTGTATGCGCTGACGATCAGAATTGATGAAAAAATTTTTGGCATCAAGTCCTACTGCAATTTCCACCGCATTCATTATTTGTAACACAGAAAAGTAACCTTCATTGAATAAATTTGCGGCAATGTAGGTAGCAAGTTGAATTATTTATGGGTCGCAGGGCAAATCTTTTGGAGCTAGTTTCTATACACATGAACTAAACGAGTCGTTTCAGTTTTGACAATTTTTTCCAATGCATCTTTGCAAGAAATCACTCTAGAAAAAACTTCATAAATCGGCCTAATAGCATCTTGATTTTTTTTTTTACAAAAGAGGGTCATGTATGAATGAAGCAAGCTCAACCTTGGCTTCTGCAACGCGCCACTTACACAGGCTGTCTACACCTTTTGGACAATAAATGTGTCGTGGATCCGCGTCGGTTGAACATTTATAATGAAATGTAGCCCAAATAGCTGCCTTCATTTTTTATGCAGAATCTGGATGTTGCCTAATTGCCAGTCCATAGTACACTATTGTTAAATTATCAATAACTTTGTCAGTCAGTTTACCAGCGCCCTTTCTTCAAAGTCTACTCATTCTTTTTTGTACATCTCCAACGCATTCTCTTTTTTTCTTGAACAGTAACATCTTCGTACGGCTAAAAATCACAAATTGCTTAAAAAGTTGTCTTGTCTCAGTCGCCTATCCGAAATCGTGCGAAAATTTCTTTTAAGGCATCGCATCGACTTCCATTTTTCCTGTGCTACTCTGATGATCCGTAGTGCGGTTACCTTTGTCATCATATTCTAGCCAACTTTTCTAAGAAATTTAGTGTAAGTAAGTGCATCTGCAATAAATTAATACATTTTATGGTAAGTAGTTTTCTAAAGCGTGGGAAAGTGTGTTTTAAGTAAAAAAATATTGTTAGATCAGTTTCTTCAAATGTGCGTTTTTATTTCGGATCTAATTGCTTCATATTATTGTAATATAAATAGCTACTCTGTCGTTTATTTGTGATCCAGACTGCAGTGGCATTTTTAATCATTAAAGACAACTATATATACATTAACAAACAATAAGTATAATATTTCGACCCGAGTAGCCCCGAGTCGAATATAGTATTACATCTAATATGCTCCGTTTGTGTTCGGTACACCCGCTCTTTTAATAAGCCGTAGCGGCTTAAACAATGCGAATATTACGAAACCGCTTTAACCATGTATGTTATATATTTGGAGCTTTCAAAAAATGCAAAAAACCAAAAATCGATTTTTCCAGTCAAATACATGTAAACCTCCCCTTAATATAACTTTATCCTACTCGGTACTTTCAATAAAATCTTTTTAAATGAGTTAATTATTTAATTAACATCGGGAAATTCTTCACGAATAAGTTCAGCAATGCCATGTATTCCATGCACAACACATGTTTAGAAAATGTGTTTTGAACTCGTTACCTGTTTTCAACATTACGCTTGCAGAATCTGAGAGAAAGAATAGAAATTTTAAGCAGTCGTTTACTCGCTACGTTTTTTACGCTGTTAATGATAATGGAGGCTGTTCTGGAGGCACTGTGCCAACCATTACATTAACAACGCACCTTCTTCTAATTCCTATCGTTTCATCTGCACTTATCCAGAGCTAATTTTTACTTGACCTGACTGAAATAAATGCAAAAAACACTCTTAAAAAAGGGCACCTATAAAATGAAATGTTAACGAAATATATATGTAGATACTTTAAGCTGAACGTCGTCTCTCCACTCTGTTAGTAACTACTGCTGTGAAATGACTGAATTGAAAAAGCAAAATGAAATAAAAAAAAATAAAAAAGGAAAATTAAATTAGCAAGCCCAACGGATAAAATTTTAAAGGCGCAAAAGAACAATTAAACTCAGAGGTCCCCTGGCGAATTAAAACCTGAATTTAATCAAGAAAAGTAAATTGTGAGTGAAAGAAAACTGTCTTTCTTAATTACCCCAAAAATTGAAAAGATTTAATTAAAAATAAAAGAACAGAATCTTTTAACCCAAAGATGCTAATAAACAATCAAAAAAATTTATTATTAAAAAAAAAAGAAAAAAAAAAATTAATACAATTTGTGCAGAAAAAAAACTGTGAACAGAGGGTTCTGGCCTAAATCTAAAAACTGCACGTGATTCTAAATTACAATAGGACAATGCTAATTCCTATATCAAGACAAAAGATTTGGTTGTTCAGGAAGATAATCCTATATCTTTCAAATCAATCCACGTAGTTTCAAATTGACACAAACTAGATTAAGCGTGGACAATTTCAAGTAAATAACAAAAGAAAAATTTAAATCCAAAATCCATATCCAAATTTAAACCGAGGTGATAGATAAAATGAAAATGAAACAGCAAATTAGAAAAACGAAAAAATTAATTCTTTAAAATGATAATGAGAGAATTAAAACTAAAATCTATCTTCCTGCACAAAAATAATAAATGATCTTATATCTATAATGTGTACACATTAATATAATAACAATTATTATTATCAATATAATTCCTTGATGGACAAGAATAAAACAAATACCACGAATCAAATTACGATATCACTGCGTAGGCTTTCACGGCCGGTGTAACTATAACTAACAGCTTCTTGCGGGTTTCGCCGTGTGTCAAAACTTTCGCTCGACGTTTCGCTGTTCATACTGACAGCTTCTTCAGGATAACAGTTCAGTTACCCTGAAGAAGCTGTCAGTATAAACAGCGAAACGTCGAGCGAAAGTTTTGACACACGGCGAAAACCGCAAGAAGCTGTTAGTTATAAATTACGATATCAATTGAAATAACAAAATGGCAGCAAAGATTCAAAAAATACAAGTACTCCCGCTAATGTCTACCAAAGAACTGCGTGACAAAGTTGAACAGTCATATTCTTACAAAAACAACGCAGACGCACAATTCACCGACAAAATCTAATAGAATTAACATTGACTATACATGACAAACAATAGACATCTTAAAAAAGGAAATTAATTAAAAAAAAACTTAACACTAAATTAAATAAATCAAACAATTAACTCTTTAACTAAAATTGTACAAAAATAAACATTATTATGAAAATTTCTCGATACAATGATTCAGCCGTTTTAAACAAATCAAATATGCAACACAAAATACACTCGCGGTAAATGGGTTGCCACAGCACTACGTATTGGCCAGTACTGTCGTCGCTCTCTGCCTATCTCCTACCTGGCGAGTTACACACATACGAGACTTAGCATGCCACCGAACGTAACACCAATGAAAAACTGCACACAACGTCGCCACTTTAATCATGAGCAACTCGTACAGAATCAATCTAACATAGTAGTTAAATTTAAAGAATTATAATGCAAATTCTCTTCAAATATAATAAAAAATGTCTCGCCTATATGTGATATTTTTCTAAAAAAGAAAATATTGTAATCCGGACTAGTAATAAATCACGTTAGTAATTTAAAACATTCTGTACATTCTCACGTCTAAGAAGCGCCTCTACATTTAATTTACCGGTGAATAATAACCGGAAAAATAATCGGTAAGTGTGTAGTAAGTAGGGCCATTATCCTCCTAATGATAATCTTCCTTCAAGCCGTCGATCTGTTTTACAGCGGCAATTGCGGCCCATTCACGTGGGCGCAACATGAACGCATGACATCGTCCCAATCAAGTATCCCACAGCGCGTTTTCAATTAGCAATGAACACTCATCACAATTTGCCGAAAGCCTTTTTGGTAACTTTTCGTATAATAATAGCCATTTCGTGTATTGCAGCGAGAAAATGTCGAAACGCAACAATCGAGGTGGTACAGGAAGCGATAACGACAATGGATACGTCAATCCAGCATTGGATACTTCTACGGAAAGTGTAATCGATACAGAAAGAAGAGGCAGCGAATCTTTTATAGGTAAGCATGTTTATATCGGGATTTAATCGCGGGGAAGATACGATGCTGTGTATATTTTTTTTTTTAGTAATTACGGAAGAAAATCGTCAGTTGAAGAAACCATCTATCGATAAATTGGTTCATTGTATCAAGACGGGAGCTAGGAAGGTTTTTACGAAGAAAACTTTATATAAGCGATTGCCGATCATCGATTGGTTGCCGAAATATAATTTGGAATGGGCAGTTGGTGATATGATAGCGGGAATAACTGTAGCGCTCACTGTTATACCACAAGCTTTAGCTTATGCCAGTATAACAGGATTTGGACCAGAGGTAAAATATACTTATATACAAACTGTTTCAAAATGGATTATGTCTCAGTAGGTACTGAGTAACTAGTACTTGCATAAGCCGCTTATCTTTTAAGCGGCACGGCGCACAGAATAAACGCGCTCCAGAAGCGAATGCAACGCCGACAAATGTCAAAATTTTCTACTATAATGGCAACGCAGAGAATAAACGCGACGAACATGAGCAACGCTTATAGAAGTTGCTCAACTTTCTACTTTTACGCGCTTAACGCTCTGAAATGTCACTTTTCACTATAGCTGTCATATAAAATAAAAATATTTGACAGATATATTTATGTACATGTAAAGCTGGTTTTACACTTGTCAATATTTTCATCAATTTCTAGACTTTAAAATTGATCGATTTGTAGTGCTTGAACTAGAACTTGTTGCCGTTTTATACTTGTCAATAAATCTTAGGACCTTCATAGAGATTAATATCTATTTCTTAAAATAGAACTTGCTGCTGTATTACATTTGTCACTTAATAGAACTTGAAATCGGGAATGTTAGAATCGGTTAGTTTCTTTTGTACAGTTCGGGGTGGTAGCGCTCTGTCACAACAGGGATATTATTATTTCTTGGAGTGATGTTGCATACTTAAAAATAAAGGCGGGTAAAGGTTTGAGGTTAAGCATTCTCTGTCTCGAAAATTTCTTCGAAGGATTTATGGTGGATTTCTTGATCAGAAATACACATACACTTCTGTATTAGTATAACTGAATAAAAGGTAAGAGTTCCGTGCCTCGACCGATGAATTCACTATTTATATGCACACTAACGGATAGAACACGACTTGCTGAGCCCCAAAAGGATATTCATTTTTTTAGGAAATGAAAAGAAAGTAGTGAAAATTGTGTTTGAAAAGTGCTATTTCCAGGTTATGGTCGACGCGATTTTGACGTTTATTAGGTGCAGTTAGGTGTGGTCACACTGCGGCAGCAGTGAAATTTACTAAATGTAACCAAAAAGTGTTCATTATAGCCACAAAAAAAAGATATTATGTTCCAACACTTTTTTTTAGGAGCTTTATACCCACCACTTTTTGCGTAAATAATGCCCATTTGCCCTTTAATTGTAATAATAAGTACGTGACATAGAGGTCGACACTAGCAAGTTAGTCAAGTAGAAGTTACTGTAATGTATGTTGTTATCATGTGCACATCATGTAGAAAATAAATAAATACTGTAATAAGTAAATAAGTGTGTCATACCTCATTATAATTTTGTGAGGTAACAATTTCGCCCTAACTAATAATAAACATACACGAATACTGTTTATAGTAAACAAAGCATATTTAATGCGCAAACAGGTATTTTTAACTAACAATTACAAAATGTATCTTTGTTATTAAAGAAAAAAACAGCAAAATAAGAATTTACTGCAATTTCAACTGTTGTAGTTGAAGTTCTTTTCGTTCTTACTATCTACGTGTTAGTTTCGTTTTTCTTTTTGTTTAATCTACATTTTCATGCATATTTCTTTAAATTATGAAATACACAACATTAATCTGAGTCAATTATTTCACGAGTACCAATTACGGAAATTCCTACAGAATTGAAGATAATTTGATGGAAAAATAGAACACGTTCTAAGTATGTTAGTTTCTAGAACATGACCAAGTTCTTGAAATCAATCAATTTCTTGACAGATATAAAACAGTTGGATATCATCTTAAACTTGAACAGAACTTAAACTAGAAATTAACTTAAAATCGCCAGAAATTGACAAGTGTAAAACCTTTATTGACATCAAGTCCTCCAAGTCCTAGTTATTGATCTAGAAATTGACAAGTGTAAAACCAGCTTTACTCAACTCTCTACTTTTACGCGCTTAACGCTCTGAAATGTCACTTTTCACTATAGCTATCATATAAAATAAAAATATTTGACAGATATATTTATATACATCTAATTAACCACTTGTGATAGATACCTAAAATAGATCAATATTTTATCATACACCCATACTTTATAAAACACCTGTAGGTATGTATGTATCAAAATATTGTAACGTTTTTCTATTCTTAAAACGTTGTCGGGGTTTAGAAAAATACACAGGCGATATATTTAAATTAACTTGATTTGTTAACGCACTTATGGACTACTTAAAACCTATTAATTAAGATCAAAATAAACACTAAAATTATAAATCACTCACTACTTACTATTAAAAATCACTTATTAATTAAATCACTTAACTACTAATGTCTTAATTTATGTAAACGATTTATTTCCACCGATATTTATATCACACGTACTAATTCGCTCGTATTTATCTCCACTCGTTATCCGCACTATTCAACTCGTATCGAATGAATGAATGACCAATAACCACGCGTTATTTTATATCTGGCGCCGGGATTACGAGATTATTCGGGACACATCTAGGGCGTGTTTCTAGATTCAGAAGAATAATCACGAATCCCTCT
Source organism: Protaetia brevitarsis (assembly GCA_004143645.1). Classification (NCBI taxonomy): domain Eukaryota; kingdom Metazoa; phylum Arthropoda; class Insecta; order Coleoptera; family Scarabaeidae; genus Protaetia; species Protaetia brevitarsis. The sequence continues at coordinate 405,724 of RXPK01000166.1, forward strand.
GTCATTCCTCGTACGTAATTCCTTCTTCCGCTATGCTAGCGCCATCTAGAGGCGCCCAACGAACCCGCCAGTTTAAAAATTGGCGCTCGTTACAATATGTAACTCTAGGTAGCTGGGTAAAATATAAAAGTGCTTATAATATAGAGTTACAGCTAGCCGACGCTCAAAATCTATAGGTTTTCTTATGGAATGTTTTGTTAATTCAGCTTCTAATAATCTTAAGAGCATATGATATAACCCAGGACTCATTCTTGTATATTTGAAGAACTGTTTAGAATCCATGTCCTTCAATCTTAGATAAGTCGTTGAAAAATATCCGGTAACATCACGATCTAAAGAGGAGGGCGGGAGGTGGGTTAGGCCCTCAAATCTAACCCACCATCGTCTTCCTGCATGTTTACTTCCATCGTTCCGGTTCAGAACCATTAAGTATAATAAATACAACATATAGAGTGATCATATCATCCATAATGAGAAGAAAATTGTGTTAAAGCGATAACTCAATTTACAAATACCGAAGATGTGCGTAAATACTGTCAAACAAACCGCTGTCGTTAGTGACAGAGAGGTTAGATTCCTGGGGCCTGTTGCATAAAAGTACAATTACAATTTACAGGTGATATTTTTTTACAATCTGTCAAAATTTGACTTATATCCTTGTTTATATATTTCTTACAGTTATTCAACCGTGTTGAGCTACAATGGGATGATTGACAGATGGCGCACGATGTAAATGGGATTTTACATTGTCACATTGCGCCATCTGTCAATGATCCCGTTGTAGCTCAACACGGTTGAATAACTGTAAGAAATATATAAACAAAGCTTATATATATATATATTTTGCAACGCCTGTAAGTCATAAGTAATTTTGACAGATTGTAAAAAAATATCACCTGTAAATTGTAATTGTACTTTTATGCAACAGGCCCCTGACATTGTTCGATCCGACATTTGACATCTCTTGGCGTTGCGTTCGTGTGGTTCGCGTCTGAACCGCATTCATTCTGTGCGCCGCTTTATGATAGATAATTGAAGGGTGCACGGGAATAACGATCAAAGTCCCTTTTTTTGTGAAAATGAGATAAGGGTGCCATTTTGTAGGAAATTCTGAGTATTATAATAATGCGCGTTCAAACTGTTTCAAAAACGGTCGTAATCCGTGGAAATCAATGTTGCTATAATGTAGTTGTGTTTTGAACCTTTAAGTCGCAAACTTTAAAATTCATTTATCTCTTAATGTATGAATACGGACTTTGATCGTTATTCCCGTGCATCCTTCAATTATATTTCTAATGACATTTTGACATTTGTCATTTTGTGGGTAGCTATAATTTTCCTAAAGCAAGTTAGTTTCATTACGCTTCTACCTATAGAAATAGAACACTCTTTAGTCGAATATTTCACTGCATCCTGCACCGACAGGCATTTTGGGCAAAAAACACTTTAAATTGTTTCGAAAATGTGCTTTCCATTATAGCGAAAGACGTTAATTTTATTGTATAGTATTATATATTCATTCAGTCATTCACTAAAGTTAAGGTGGGCACTTAATGTCCGGGCACTTGAGCTAGGTACTCATTGTACCATCCCTATTAATTCTCTTATTTCCACTCGAGCAGCTTGGTGTTCTCTATAAAGCCCAGTATCTTGCCCAGTGGGAACTTAAGAACCTTTGAGGGCTCCAATAGATCTCTCCCGAAATATTTCTGCCTGAGTACCTTCAGTTCCTCACATGTGCAGATTACATGTAAACTCGTTTCCTCTTGTAGTTCGCATCTTTAACATCACGGTTCGCTTACCCGGCCTGTGTTGTATAGATGCTTTTTCAGGGGACAGTGCCCAGTTACCAACCCAGTAATGGTTTTAATTTTTTTCTTACTGCGCCTGAGTAGGCTTTCAGAGAAACTAACATCCCCATCCCCTATCAGCGTTTTGGTATGGAGTTGACCTTCAGTCGACCTCCATTTCTTTGTACTTTCTTTATCTAACCAGGTCCAGTTCTCCCTTCTTGCGGAATCTTTAGTAATCCCACATACGGACTCTGGACCCATGAAGTATCTCTTAGAGCCCTCCTTGGATAGTTCATAGGCTACATGAGGAGGAAAATTAATATAACGACTGACAGCCAGGCTATCATTAAGGCAGTCTCGAACCCCGTAACTAGGTCAAAACTAGTTAGAGACTGCAAATAATCCCTCAATGCACTGGTACGAGAAAACACGGTGTCTCTGATTTGGGTGCCGGGACATGAGGATATAAAGGGCAATGTAATAGCCGATGAACTAGTATTGTATATTATTCAATAGTCAAATTTATTGGAGGAAGTGGATGCTCAGTATTCTGGTTTGGTTATATTCAATAACGTTCGCTAGCTAACTCGAGGTCAAGTTTTGGAATGTTCGTTAGAGTTAACACAATTTTTAAGGAGCTAATACCAAACTGCAAGGCCGTGGTCAAATCGCCTTACCAGAGTACAAAATTACCAGAGCAGTTCTAAGTTAAACGTATTATTCAAATGACCTTGTTATTAGAAAATTGAAGTATTTTCATCATTAAAATTTTGTAGTATTTTGGTGAATTGCCTTCATATCTTACAATCTTGCCGATTAAGAATTATTTTGTACTATCACTATTTTTATTGCAATATTCAAAATTACTCAAAAAGTATGAACTACAATTATAGGAAATGTTACTAACGTTTGAAAGAGAATTTTTGGAATTTTCCTATCCGAACTAATGTGGTGTACTTCATTTAATTTCATATAGTAACATATAGGTATATTTCCTCACTCTTCTGATTCTAAAATTTATAATGATTCTTCAAATTCCAGTACGGCTTATATGGTTCTTTCCTCGGCTGTTTCGTCTACATCATCTTCGGCAGTTGCAAAGACGTAACCATAGGCCCCACAGCCATCGCGGCCCTCATGACATTCCAAGCCATGGGCGGGTACGATGTTCAATACGCGATCCTGCTTTGTTTTCTATCGGGAGTAGTCGAAGTCATTCTTGGTGTGGTTGGTTTGGGTAAGTTAACTTTTCTAACATAGGGACATTTTTCAAAATTTTGGTTTTCCAGGATTCATCGTAGATTTTGTGTCCGGGCCTGTATCTACTGGATTTACATCGGCCGGTGCTTTGGTGATAATAACGTCACAAATAAGAGATATCCTCGGCTATAAAGTCACTGGAAACACTTTCTTGGAGATGTGGATTAGCATTTTCGGAAATATACATAATATCAGCTTGTGGGATTCTATTTTGGGATGTGCTTGCATAGTGTTTTTACTATTAATGAAAGTAAGTTAATAATAATGATAATAATTTCAATACTACCCTGCTTATGATCACCATTCACTTCTTGACAATATGCAAGTCTAAGAACAAATTCATGAATGACATTTGCTAAAGTCTTCTTACGAATTAAATGCGGTGTCTCAATTATTTTCTACCGCAACTCGGCCAGATTATGCAGTCGTCTAGTACAAACCACAGATTTTAAATTAGGTAGCCCAAAAGAAAAAATCTAGGGGATTTAACTCTGAAGCTTGAATGAATCCTCTACGACCAATCCACCTACTTGGTAATGTCACGTTCAAAAAACTTCCAACATAATACTTGGAACCAAACATTTACTGGATCCTATCTTCCTCAGTATTAGGAACAACTTGATCACGTAAAATATCTAAATACCTCTGTCCAATTAATGTACCATGAATGCAAAAAAGGACCAAAAATACGGTTCCGAGAAATACCAGCCTCCAACGTTTAATGTTTGCGAATTCTGTGTTTGCGTTTCTAGCATCCAATGAGAGTAATCTATTGATCAATATCGACAATTAACGATTAACGGTACCATTCAAACAACCCGTAGCCTCGTCTGAAAACAGCAAATTCTATATAAAGTATTGGTAGGTATTGGAAATTTTTCTCACTTATTCGCAAAATTCCAATCTGCAGTCAGAATCCCCTTATAATAATTCTTGCACCAATTTGATATTTTCGCTCTTCGATATTCTGGCTACTGATCGGTAACTTACACCATAGTTCAATACCAGGAATGTAGTGAAAGTTTGTGAAAATTCTTCTAACGCCATAGTGATATGTTCATTATTCCCGACTATTGATCGTCCGCTTTTCGGCAAGTTTAACACTTCCAGTTAAATTAAACCCTATCAAAGTTTCACCAACGACAGGTCGTATTATAGAAAACGCGCAGTTAAATTGTCATTACATCATGGCGGCGTCGAGGTTACCTTCAATAGAAAAATTGACAGGGCGTATAAACTACACTGATTAAATTTAAATTTGGCGCCTAAGCTAGACACAATATGACGGCCAATTGCGGTACTTTATATATCTAGTGACTTTACCGGATTCCTATAAGTAGTGACATCTGCATGACATTTGAGAACATGAGAACAGCTTTCTTGACATGTCAAAATAGCAAGCACAGCTTAAGCCTGGTTTATATCAAAACTGAATAGTACAAAACTAGGCAACCAAATAACTCGTAACTTAAATAACCAATAAGAAGTTAAACAACAACTTTTAAAAAACCTAATCCTTTAGCTTTTGACGAAGCAGAAAGACTAATTAATTAGAAACTCCAAGATTTTCTCCAAGGAAATATTAACTTTAGTATTTGTCAATATGACATTTATTCAAATTTAAATTGACACTTTTGCTGTCACAATCTTGCCAACCGAAAAGCAAGCATTGCTCTCAAAAAGATCCGGTAAGTGACGCCAGTGGTGGACACATGCAACTCTCAATTGGACAGGCCATATAAAGCAAACTGTCTTAAGTTATTAACCAGGGGCCTGTTGCATAAAAGTACAATTACAATTTACAGGTGATATTTTTTTACAATCTGTCAAAATTTGACTTATATAATATATTTTTGCAACGCCTGTAAGTCAAATTTTGACAGATTGTAAAAAAATATCACCTGTAAATTGTAATTGTACTTTTATGCAACAGGCCCCAGGTCGTGGTGTGGACATTTATAAAATTAATTCTGACAGCTTAAGTCAAGTGTTGAATTTTAATTCCATGGATAACTAAACATAAATGCGAATTAAAAAAAATAATGGCATATTAAAACACTAGTGTTACAATAAAGTTTGTTGCAATGCGAGTACAGGTTGCTTTAACTCTAAACCTACCAAGGTGTGCTTTTGAGGCACAATTGATTTTGAAATTGCTGGAACTTTGTAAGTTAACTGCCCACAGACTGGAGGATTTTTGTATTCTCAAAATAAACTATTTAACACAGAATGACATAAAATTTTTTAAAAAAATATTTTCCTATTTTACTAAAAAAATTAAACATAATTTACCGACACGTCCTACCAAGGTGTGTCTTTGAGGCACATACTGTTATTATACTATAAAATGCATTGCTACGTTATTTAAAACTAGGTATGTGGGTAAATCCCCCGTAATAAGATATGCTTTATATTTCGGGACTTTCCCCTTGTATGTAAGAACTTCCAGTTGCATATGAAGGGGAATTCCCTAAATGCGTTTTGCTAAAACAGTCAGCTTACAAACTGCATTGCTGTCAGTGTATTTGTGACTTTCCTAACGAACGCATTGGCCGTTTTAGTGTCTATTGGTTAATTTTATTCTTTTACTAGTGGAGAGTATAGTATAGACCAGGTAAGCAAAATAAAGTTTTGATTGACCCCAGTAAAAATAGATTTGTTGTTTTATGCTTATTTGGTTTTGAAATTTATGCAGAAAGTATGACCGATTGGTTGACTGACCGACCACTAACTGAAAAGGAGTTGCTCGATGCATTGTACGAAAGTGATGAGGATTTGGGAAGGAATGTAAATGATGGTGAAGATGAAGAAGAGCCAAATGACGAAACCTCTTCTAGTGAAGCGGATTATCAAGAAACTGGCGATGAAGAAAGCGATGAACAAGAAGGAAGTGACGATAGTGATGCTAATGATGAAACGCCCGGCCATTCGCAAACTTTTATTGGAAAAGATGGTACCGAGTGGAATGCCACCACGCGATTGCCAAGGAAAAACACGTGCACACAACATAATTACAACAGCTTTGAACAAAGTGAAACTTCCACCTGGAGTGCATGTTGATACTCCTTGTGACGCATTCAATTTGTTTTTGATGATACGGTTATTGGTATTGTGGTTACTTTCACTAATAAGGAGGCTGTTCGTATTCTTGGCGATTTGTGGAAACCAGTTGACGACGTTGAAATCCGTGCTTTCTTGGGCCTTTTGATTACTGCTGGAAGAAATAATCAAGGAATGGTGGACTATAATGAGCTATGGAATTCTTATATGGAAATCCTGTTTATCGAGCGTGTATGTCACGAAATAGATTTACTCAATTACTAAGATTTATTCGTTTTGACGATAAAGCGACCAGAACCCTCCGAAGGCAAAAGGACAAGTTGGCACCAATTAGAGACCTGTGGGACCGTGTTAATACAAACTTGCTGAAATATTATCTCCTGCAGTAATCTAACCATCGATGAACAACTGGTGCCTTTTAGAGGTCGTGTATCTTTCCGACAGTACCTGCCAAGCAAGCCAGATAAGTACGGTATGAAAATTTGGTGGATATGCGATAGTGGAACTAGTTATCCGTTACGTGGTATACCGTACTTAGGAAAAGAAGATCTCAACAGAGCAGAAAACTTAGCGCAAAAGGTGGTTGAAGACCTTGTGAACCTTTTCTGAGAACTAAAAGGAATATTACGTTCGACAACTTCTTCACCAGCTACGAGCTTGCATCCAGTTTGCTTACCAAAGCCTAACTTGTGTGGAACGCTCAAAAAAAATAAGCGCTGCATACCACCAAATTTTTTACCTCACAGGCGACGGAATATTGAAAGCAACTTGTTTGGTTTTCAGAAGACAATGACTTTGGTATCTTATGTACCTAAGAAAAATCGCTGTGTCATATTATTATCTACAATGCACAACGACTCCACCACTGATGAGGAAAATAAAAATAAATCTGAAATCAATAAGTACTACAATCCACGAAAGGAGGGGTGGATACACTTGATCAGATGGTACATACATATTCAGTGAAATGCAAAACTAATAGGTTGTCTTTGGTCTATTTTTTCAATACAATTGATGTGTGTGGAGTAGCTTCATTTGTCATTTGGAGAAATATCCATCCTGACTGGCATATTTCCAAAAAACGAAGACTTCGCAAAATTTTCTTACGAGAAATTACAACAGAATTAGTACTGGGGCAAATTAGACGTCGTAGTTTGAGTGGCTTGCATAAAAGTCATACTTCATTGATACAAACTACGTTGAATCAAGTGTACCAACCACAGGGGAGTCTTCGGCTCGAGAAGTAAAAAAACGAAAACGGTGCTATATTTGCCCATCAAAGAAAAGCAGAATGTCAACACAGTTATGTGATAAGTGTAAGCAAACGGTTTGTGGTGAACATTCAGAGAAAATACTCACGTGCAGAAATTGCAAGCTACATAAATAACTTTCAAATATTTTACTATCTTGTACTATTTTTAAATTATATCTTCTGACACACAATATTCTTTCTATATGTTTTAATCTTACTGTATACCTACTACATGAAATAAATAATGCATATTTTGCTATTATTTACATCAACAATGTGTACAAATAGATGTGTGCCTGTGAGGCACACCTTGGTAGGACACGTTACGATAAAACGTTGGTAGGACTAGGGTTAAAGTATGAGTATTACAACAGTCATTGTAACACGTGTGTTTTATACTATTTCCCATTAATTTACATATATTTATTATTAAAAATAGAATTTCTTATCCTTGCAGGGAATTTTAGCGTTTCCATATTTGTGACACAATTCTTGCAATTCCATGCAAAAGCCTATATAAGAATGTCAAAAGTTAAATGTCAAACCACGAATTGCACCACCAACCTCATAAAATATCACCACAAACAGTGTCACAAAGTGGAAAAAACAGTGTTACAAAGTGGAACTTTGTGATACTGTTTTCCGGCAAAACAGTCATACAAAGTGCTCATTGTATGTGCAAAATAGAAAAATAACTTTGTCTTTATTATTGTTTTATTTATTGAAATTCATAAAAATATACCTACAGTTTCGTTCAAAATTAAAAACTTTTTCTGGCTAAACCGGAAGTCTGATTCGCATTCGTTTTGTATTTAACTAACGTTAAAATCTTATCAAAATCAAAGTAGCCATATTAAAGATTTTCGAATGGATCCATGCATTTACCTCACCCTGTATGCAAGTCTAAATACTTTAGTATCACCATTTAGAATTTCCTTATTTTTTTTCTTTCTTGCAGCAATTAGCTGCTGTTCAATTTGGGCCAAAACCATCTAAATTTATAAACAACGATAAATCACCATTCGATGAGGTGAAGCCGAAAACATGGCACAAGATCGTCAACAAGAGTCTATGGTTCGCCAGCACAGCCAGGAACGCTTTTCTAGTCGTGATAGGTGGAGTAATGGCCTATGCAATCTACGAAGAAGGTCAACCATTACCCTTCAGATTAATCGGCGATGTGCCCAATGGTCTCCCAGATCCCAAAGTACCACCATTCGGATACGAAAACGGAAATGTAACTCACACTTTCGGAGAAATGCTTTCTAATCTCGGAGGGTCAATTGTGGTTGTACCCCTCATCGCCATATTGGAGAACATGGCTCTGTGCAAAACCTTCGGTAAGATTAGTGAGCTTTTCAAAAGCGTAAATTAAAGAAAAATACTTTTCCAGCTGATGGGAAACCGATTGACACCACCCAAGAATTAATCGCTTTGGGTTTAACGAACATCGCCAATTCCTTCATGCAGGGCTATCCAGGGAACGCTCCTTTGGCAAGAGGTGCTATTAACCACTGCAGCGGCGTCGCTACACCATTTGGAGGCTTCCACACTGGTGTTGTAGTCATTTTAACGCTACTATTCTTCACTCCATACTTCTATTATATTCCAAAACCAGCTTTGGCAGCTGTTACGATAGCTGCATCTTTCTTAATGGTGGACATTAGGATCATCAAACCCATGTGGAGATCTAAAAGTAAGCTTGGTCATTCTTAGCGATATATTATTCTTTGTTTTTCCATTTGGCTGGTTGCAGAAAGTGATTTGGTATCGGGAATAGCAACGTTCATAGCTTGCTTACTTCTACCATTGGAATTTGGGATTTTGGTCGGCATAGGATTGAATATGATTTTCATATTAAAACATGCTGCAAGGCCGGAGATTTTAATCGAAAAATTAACTGTAAGTCTTATACCGGAAAGTCTGGAAACACTCATTTAATAACGTAATTAATATTTTTTTTGAAAAAAATCATAATATGCTAGAAAGGCTATGTTTTAATAACAGTAATGTCGTTTTTGCAAGGATCTTGAAAAAGTAATGCTACATGCATTTTTTTCCAAATGGCAATATAGCATTTTTGCTTCATTTTTGGATAGATGCTGTCATTCTCTAAATGACACTTAAAAAATGTATGCATCAATGGAAAGTGATATTGCATTGCGACCTAAGAAATCTATTGCGTCCCCTATTTTTGCTGTTTTACAGCTGGACTTCCAATCCTACTCCTTTCAGAAAGTGTAGGATATGAGAAGGTTAGTTAGATATGTCTCCTTCTTTGATTTCACATGCTCCCAAGTGCAACGCCCTTGAGTTGCTCAGTACTACGCAATTTCATCCTGTTTCCCACAAAATCTACATTCAGATTCCTTTACTAATGTAAGCTTACTCAGATGTCCTTTCAGTTTACAATGGCCTGAAAGTATTCTTGTTAATATGCGAATAACGTTCTTACTCAGGTTGATGCATTCTGTAAATCCCTTCTGGTTATAAGTCCCCAGATGAATTTTAATTTGCCTCATTTGCTAGAGATTCTCCAAAATAATTTGATCTTTTCTGCTCCATTTTCATTTTTTTCAGTATTGCACTCTGACTTATAGTATTATAGCCTCTTTTTTTCCAGGATTATCCATTCTTTGGTATCCTTCCACTCCTATGTGATTTTGACTCCACAGGAAGATTACTTTATTCCTTTTGCATAGCTCGTTTCATTTTCCTAGGCATTTGCAATCATCTTGGAACTAATTTTGGTTCTAGGCCCATATATTCCTATTTCAGTTCCCCTTTGTTATTTTGCAACCATCCCTGTACCATTTGATGGCATTTCTATTCTTCTAGATGGTATTTTGATTCCACTCGCTCTTATTGCTAAGCTTTGTGGTGAATTCTTTCACAAAGCTGAATTTTTTTGACATGTCATCCTGTGGCACTCCATACCCTCCACTATGGGAAAAGGTAATTTCAGTCTTTAAGAGACGAACTAATTCTTGAGTTGGCAGTTCTCTACCCCAATAACGAAAGTATCGATTCACCCAACGGGAGAATATGGATCCAGCATGATGGGGCCCCTCCACATTATGCAAAAGATGTACGTCGATATCTTGATGATACGTTTAGAAACTGATGGACTGGGGGGAGAAGTTCACTCCAGTAGCCATCGAGATCTCCCGACTTAACCCCATTTAATTACTTCTTTTGGGGTTGTGTCACTTGTAAAATATTTATATACATTACTAAAGCTCATGATATGAACGAATTACAACAACCACAGATAAAATGGCAACCACAACTCGTTTACATATATAACAAACAGCGTAGGTCCAAGCTGGAACCTTGAGGCACACCGCAGGTGATATCAATTCCAGGAGATACACATTGCTTTCGGACGGTGTTCGTACGACTGGACTGTGGACAACAATAAAAGATTCTGAAGGATAGCGCGTTTTCCACAATTTACACAAAAGAATATCGTAATTTAGTGTGTCAAATGCTTTTGACAAACCAAAAAATACACAAGAATAGTATTCCCAGCATTCAGGTGTTTGTAAATACGCGTATTACCTTCAGGGACTGAATTTTACTACAATGTAGGAATTTGCCAAGACCTCCAAAGCTAACATTTTCAATACTTAATCTATTTTTTTCACAAATTTTGAGTATTTTTCCAAAACCTTCTTATGCTAGATATGAGTATTTTTTAAGTATCATTCAGGGAACGACAATGCCTTTCCAAAAAACAAGCAAAAGTGCTATATTCCCATGTGAAAAAAGAAAGAAACACATGACGTCATAACTTTTTCAAGGTCATTGCAAAAACAATGCTACTATCATTAAAAGAAAGTTTTTTAAAACATTAATCGACATGTATACTATGATTTTTCTCAAAACACATTAACAACACGTTGTTATGTGGGTATTTCCAGATTTTTCGAATGCACTATTGTATATGCGATTCCAATTGCAAAACGCTCTAAAAACAAATTTTTCAGACTGAAACCGGTATAGAATATTTGATGCTAACTCCGGACCGGTGGCTGATCTTCCCCTCGCTAGATTACGTCAGAAGATTAGTGACCAAGCACTCCCTCAAAGAAGATAATCCAGTGGTAATCGATTGCAGCTACATCTACGGTGCTGATTTCACAGCGGCTCAAGTAATGCAGTCCATAGCTGGAGATTTCGCGGCTAGGAATCAAGTCCTGGTGTTCTACAATCTGAAATCCTGTGTTTCGTCTGTATTCGAAGGATTATCAGCTAAGGAATTCGTTGTCGTGTATACACAAGAGCAATTGGACAATTTGCTCGCGGCCAAATGTGATTGAAGGCTAAGGACTGGGTATCGGTTCCTAAGATTTAAATTCACGTAGTATTTTTTTTATTTCCGTTCGAAAGTAGTTAAATAGATTAAATTCGAGCAGCATCAGATATTTATAAAATACCAGTTTAATATTTTGAGAATATAAAAGTATAGGTATAACACATATTTAATGAATATTTGGTGCTATTTGATTGGATTGAGCTAACTTCCTCAGTTCACTTAACAATTTTTTGGATCTATTTTAAAACGCATTGTTGCAATGTGCGGGAATGACTCGAATTTGTGCCAAACTTATCAATTCAGTATTATAGATTGGACTGCAAAATCTGTGCTGTGCACAAGTTTTAGCCTAAAGTGAATGGCCTAAATGTTTTTTTTTTGTAAAATCCCAGATTTTAGCGAGCAAGTTGTTGTGTGGGAATATATGGGAGCGAAAATAAGATAGTAGCAAACTTGAAATACGAATGATCAGTGATGATTTCTTAAGGAACTGGTCCTCATTTTATGTTAAAAAAAATTTCAAATGTTTATAAAACATATCTTTCGACTTTTTGAGATCTATGTGACCAATGCTTTTCCAGATAAACTGAAATTCGATTTAAAACTGATTCGCTTCACCGGAACTAATGCAAAAAGTTAACCCACCTGCAATAACTTCTTATTAAAAATGTAGCATCGTAGGCAAGCAACTACTCTAACAAGTTGTGATCCATAATGCACAAATTCTTCTAATACCTATTAGCATTATTTAAATATATCTAGTTAGTCAACGTAATGCATTTTCGGAAAAATAAAGTATTGCTCAGGGAAGTGGTTCACTCTATCGGTGAATGTAAATGATTTGAAAATGTGATAAATATAACAGGTATCTCGGTCAGAGTGAGAGACAGATTTCTGTGTTTTATCCATCTGCGGAAACGACGGAATCCGTATCGGTGATTTACTAGCATTGGCGAATTGTGGGGCCTGGTGAAAAGGGAGGGTGGATGCATGTGACGCTGTGATGACGCACCTCGCGATAATTCTCGTGTTTGTTTACATTAGAAGATTAGAATTCTGAGGTATTCTGTTATAAAAATAAAGAAATTGAAAGTATATTGCAAGGCACGTTCTTGTTGACGAAATATTAATTGAACAATTTTCTAAATTGAGGTTTTTTCTTTTATGAATAAAATGTTTAAACTTAAAACAAAAATCACTGAAAAGAGAAAAGTTAAATCTAAAAGGACGAAAATTTGCCGAAAAAAAAAACAAATCTATTTCTCAATTTTTATTTTCTTAGTTTTTGAAATTAATAAGTTGTTCTGTTAACTTAATTTACTTATATTTATGATTATATAATAATCAGAAAATGATTGTTTTATTAAGAAGAATAAGTATTTAGTTTGATAATATATAATCTGTAGTTCGATGGCCTTTTTATATTTAAAATTTTAATAAAACGCGGGTTTTTCGTTCGAACGTATATACTATATACGAAAACCTTCTTCTCCTTCTCTCTCCTATTGCTATCTTCGCTTCTCCGGTGTATAGCGGTACTGTCGCTAACTTCAACTGGTGTAAAGGCGGGAAATTTATATAGTTTTTCTTATATTTACAAAACATTTTTACTTGATTTACTTATGTTTACTATTACATAATAATAGAAATTCGTTTTTTATATAATGATAAAAATATGTAGTTTGGGGGTACAAATCGCCATTTATTTTTACATATATGCACCACTTTACTTATTGAAAACACCATACGTAATGACACATTCGCGCTCTTTCTCTTGAGCGGCTGAAAAGTTACGAGGTAACCTTTGGGGGCAGCATCCGTATATACAAGGTTACATCGTAACTTTTCAGCCAATCAAGAGAAAGCCAATATAACCTTAATTTTATTATTTACTTATTGTCACAGCTATTATGAATGGGAAAAGTAAAAGTAATTTTTCAAACTAATGAATCTAGACTACAATAAAAATGCATCATATACTAGTATTTATGTACCTACCAAGTGAAGTTTTTAAAATATAACGATCGTTCTTTACATCAATCACATTGGTATCATTATATTATCCATATCGTGCATATTTGATGCAGGTATAAATCGGATTACATTTACAAACGACAGTTTACAACACGGTGTTAGCGCGATTAGGTTATGTTGCACAAATTGCTCGTAATTGTTCGGACGTCGGATCGCGAGCAGAAAGAAGAACCTCTTTGTGATCTGGATTTGCTTGCTCTAAACAAACAAACACGCACAAATCATGCTCTAAAATACAAACAAACGCGTAAAATTTCATGGATCTGCTTAGATCAGACAAACAAACAAACCTAATAAGTAACGTGGTGTATATATGTAAATATAAATGGCGATTTGTACTCCCAAACTACATGTTTATTTTTATAATGAAAAACGAATTTCTACTATTATGCAATAGTAAACATAAGTAAATCAAATAAAAAATATGATATAAATATAACACAAAACTTCGAACTACACACATATATAGAGCATAACATTAAATTAGAAACTAAAAAAAAGTAAAGTAAAATGGTAAAAAAATAACGATTATATATTATCAAACTAAATATTTATTTTTCCTAATAAAACAAACATTTCAATGTAAACACGAGAATTATCGCATGGCGCGTCATCACAGCGTCATCGCCTATCCACCCTCTCCTTTCCCCGGGCCTCACCTACAATTTGCCTACAACTTACGAGGTAACTATTGCAATTAAATAATATTTTACCGACACGTAAGAGAGCCATCTTGTATGTAGTAGTCTAACTATAAAGTTTATATTTAAATCGAGACGGACATCAACGGCGTGCTGCCATCTACCGCTTTTGTCCAAAATGTTGAAAAATCCGTTAGCTATTTTGTCCATAAGGTTGACTAACTAGTATGTATATAAACAATGCTATTAGGTATTCCAAATATTTTCAAAAAAAGCAAATTCACACAACGCAACACAATTCAATTTTTGTTTCCCTGTCAATATTTTTTTCATACAACATTTGCTACCTCTTTTTGTGTAATTGTTACTTATTAGTTCATAAGTTAGTGTTTGTGAAAAAATATTTTAAAAATTCATTAAGAAAATTTAGTAAATTGTGTTACTAATTGTAACTTTCTATATGATCCAATGTTATCGACCAGTCAAGACTCGTTAAGGAAATTAAGGATGTTCCTTCTTCTTTCCTCAGCATTTTTATCGAAAAGAGTTGTCACATGTTGTTACCCGTGGCTTTTCTTTACGAGCTTCCTTAGGCTTCAAGAATTAAATGTATGACAGGTTCTTTGTTGGTAGTACTTCTTTTCACGAACTCCCTTAGGCTTCAAGTATTAATTATAGGACAGGTTTGTTTATTAGTGATACACCAATTACACTGGTACATATCGTTTTTCTCTCAGGTACAGTCGTCCACATTATTATTTAGCACTCGAACGAATGGCTCGACGCTTTGATGGTGCCAAATATTAATGTCGATGACTGTATACATATATGTAAAGAATGAATCTTCTATCCTGTTTTAATCACAAGCCAGCGCCAGCAGAAAGTGTAGCACCAACAAAGTTCTCAATTAATGTTAAAATACGATGACGCATGTGTAAAGATAGTGTTCGCACTTACAGGTTTCTAACAGGTCAAATTCACTAGAAGATATTATGTACATATAGATATAAATGTTTATATTAATAAAAGAGATTTTTATTTAATGTATCTGCCTAAAATAACATTTGTTTCATTTTACATTTTTAGTTTTAATTAATAAAAAAAAGGGTACTTTAATGTATGAACTATGTAGGTATATACGTCAAATTATTACAATATTAATGTAGATACCCAGATAGCGAAATACTATTCCTTGATTAACCGATAGAATATGCCACCAGGCAAGGCTCATGGTCTATTGTAGGAGCCACGTGCCAAATTCTCACCCGCAAATGGCTGTAGCATAAAGCTGGCAATGCAGTCATTGAACTATCTCGGATAATAATAATTTATTTTGTCCAAAGATCAAATTAGATATAGGACATGCAATGTCAAGCAATGTAAACCTGAAAGTATATACGTGAAAACAAATATCGGACTACACATTAAGGCTAAACTAGCACTACATTAATTACTCTGTATGAACTCTTCAACTGAGTAAAAGCTTGATTTAAGTAAATGTTGTTTAAGCATGCAATTGAATTGTTTAGGATGGGAACAATTTCTAATGTTATTAGGCAAAAGGTTGTAAAAATGTTTTCCCAAATAAGTTGGGTTGTTGATCATGAATGTCAGAATTGCGTATTAGTTTCTCATGACTCATAAATATACAGGGTTTTCCACGGAAGTGGCTAGTTATAAGTTTCCGGCTTAACGAAATTCCTCAGTTTTAAAAATTTGGGGTTTGCAACAACTTAGCATTTACTTTTTTTCTAAAATATTTCCAACTTTTTTGCACTTCCGGTTAACCAAGTTATTAAGAGAAATCGTTTCAAAACTTTCTGAATTCCGTTAGATATATTAACGACAAATAAATTTCTGTAATTACAGTAAATTCTCTATAAGTTCTTTCTGCATTCTCAGTGAATCTAAAATAAATTTAAAGTATCCAGGTTAAAATAAGCTCCGTCAATATTTTTCATTATCTATAATTCATAAGTTCCACAATAATGTGCATCCATCTGAACACGCGACGTGTAACAAACAATGATTATAACAATAATATTTACTAACAATAATAAATTGTTGTGATGTTAAAGTCATGGCCTAGCAGATAGAAAATATTCGGCCATTTGAAAGCGGTAATAAACAAAACGAGTAATTTAAAAGAAAACTACTGAAGATGGGTATAGGGAATGTTAGAGCAAATCGGTGCAAAATTTAATTCTACATCCAAAAATACAAAAATATACAGGGTGTTCTATTTGAAAAAAATTAAGTTATGCAACTTTGCAAAATTCTTTGATAATGTCACTAATTTTTAAACACCCTGTATAATTCCAATGATTTTTTTTATTACGTTTCGGTAAAACAATGTTAGTACTTATTAAATTTAAAGTGGGAGACTTCTGACATTTAAACCAAGTGAGAATCAATCAATTACATATAACGATGTAAATGTCAAAATTTTAACAAAAAGCGAAATATCTCAAAAACAGTTGAACGTAGGTATAGGAAACCCTAGTAGTAATCGCCATAGAATTTTTATGGTAAATTCAAAAATATAATAATATATAGGGTGTTCTATTAGAAATAACAAAGCTCATGGCGACTTCCGGTAAACTGGAAGTGCAAAAAAGTTGGAAATATTTTAGAAAAAAGTAAGTACCAAGTTGTTGCAAACCCCAAATTTTTAAAACTGAAGAATTTCGGCAAGCCGGAAAACTTCTAACTAGCCACTTCCGTGGAAAACCCTGTATAAGCAGTGAAATATTAAAATTTTGTTGATGGTAAAAGAAGCCTAGGTGTCTCTATACTTTAATTCAAAGATTGACCTTATTATTCTTTTTTTGCAGAATAAAGACTCTCTTCCACCCAGTGGCATTACCCCAAACCAAAATATTTTATTACAGAGTATGCCAGCGCGTAATAAGTGTTTAGCAGTGTTTTTTTTTTTGATCAGCAACACTTCTCATTTGAAGTAGAACTCAGTATACACTGCCCAACCTTCCACATACATAATCAAAAAACATTTGCGTCAATGTGGACACCCAACAACTTTACTGCTTGCGTAATTTTAATAGTTCATGGACTGCCAGTCCCACTAGATGGCTTGTATAAACGACAACCAGACTGCGTAAGATTGTGATTCCAAAGAACGGCTGACCATGACGTAATGAAACATCAGAGAAAAAATGCTTAAATACAATGAACCGATAGAATGTGCCACTAGGTGAGGCTCATGGTCTATTGTAGGAAGCACCGCATACTAGCAAGAGCAATAAAAGAGGAATAACACTAGGAACTGATCCAAGTTTCTACGTACCAAGTGTCATCAGCGCTCCCCCGAGTGTATAAACCCATTTTCATCGCTAATCACCTACTAAGTGAAAAAGAATTCAGTTTGTGCGTCCCCTAGGAGCCACGTGCCAAATTCTCACCCGCAAGCGACTGTAGCATAAAGCAGGCAATGCAGTCATTGAACTAGCTTGGGATAGTTCATGGACTAGCAGTCCCGCTAGATGGCGCGTTTGCTACAGTCAAATTACAAATTATTAAAAAGAAAAGTTAATCCCTTCCCCTACCTAGACTCACTCTTTGGTGTTTCTGGAAGAACTCCTATTTTAATTTAATTATTTAATTCATTGTTGCATTTGTATTCATAAATATGTTCAAGCGCTGCAAAACGCCCATTTCAGCTCCCAATCATTTTACTGACCTTTACAAATCATGACTGCATTGAATCAAATCGACCTCAAGTAAACTCATGAATTAAATTGTTTGCTGGAAGTCATTATCAGGTAACATATGAACAATCACATAAAATATCTTTGTTATAAAAAAAAAACCGAATTTCTTATAAAATGTATGACACAATCCTGTTATAAACTATGTACAACATTTTTTTATAAACGCTTAAAATGTAAAAAATACGCATTAAGAAATAAAAACGTAATAAACAAATACTAAAAATACAACTTTTAATTTCAAATAAATTATAATTAATTACAAGACTATTCTTTCCATAATTCCACGACACTTTTATAATACAATTAACACCAGATAAGGAACGAACAAAGCATCTTATATTTGAAATGACATACTAGATTATAGCAAAAATTATACTGCACGGTCTTTCGAGACATTTTACGGTACAATAGTTTCATTATGGCCTCGTATTTCTAAGTGAACCGCATAAATTGTAATAAAATGAGGAATAATTGTAATGTGGCTGTAAAATGAATAAGCTAATACAACTAAATTTCACGTTAAACTTGAATCTTGTAATTCGACTAGAATTTCAGTTACATTCGAGAAGTTTCATGTGTAGTTTTGAGCGATGAGAATGTTTTTCAAATGCGGAAAATGCAATATTTTCTTATATTACTGTGCTGTTTCAGGTAAGCGTATATTAAAATATCTTAAATTACTGTGTCCAACAAAATTTAATTATTAGATATACTAAGTACTGTTTTATTTATTTCACTAAATCATCAGAATATCAGAATAACAATAAAGTCTAGTTGCCTTAATTTTGTCTTTCTAGCATGAATAACTTAGTTATGATCTCTATGTAGTCCATAAAAAAGCACATGAGCAACAAAAATAATACTTAGTGTTTTAAAATTAGACCATCACGTGATTCCGTCTATATTAATTGCTTCAGTAATCTTTTTATAGACATTCTGATACTCTTATCCATATTTTTATAACTTTAACTACAAATTAGAATAAGCAATAATGACGGTCATATACAGGGTTTTTGAGAATATAAAGTCCAAGTGATAATTTAATCACATGATCACAAATACGTATTTGCGAAAGAAAAAAAAATTATGCTAGAGAAGACATTTTATATAAACTTCCTGAAAATCTATTCTTTTGCCATGATTGCTTAAATATAATTTTTTTTGCAATTGGTCGTTGTTGAAGTTATACAGGGTGTTGGGTAAACACGCGGCAAAAATTCAAGCGGTTATTCCTTGGCCTATTCTCAGAATATTTTGTCCTATGATGATTTTTGAAAAACCCCTTTGTTTCGAAGATACCAAGCGAACAAGATTTGCGACAATAACAACATTTAATTATCAAAGTACATGTAAAGTTGCTCAATCTACAATAAATGTTCGAAATGGCTTCCTCCAGCCTGGATACAAGCATTCAATATTCTCGCCAATGCCTGTCGAACTCTTTCAAACACATCAGGGTCGTTTCTAATTGACTTACACCCAGCAATTATCCGATTTCGCAAGTCGTCCAAATTCTCCACTGGAGTAGCGTAAACTATTGACTTCAGAGATCCTCAGAAGAAATAATCTAGGAGATTTAAGTCTGGGGATCGAGCAAGCTAGGCATGTGGCCCACCTCGACCAATCCAGCGATCTCCGTATGTTGCTGTTAAAAAATTACGAGCAACCAAACTGAAATGTGGTGGTGCACCATCGTGCATAAACCACATTGCAATTCTTCTCGCGTATGGTACATCCTCCAGAAACTCAGACAGCGTTGTTTCCAAAAAGTTGCGGTACACCACGCCAGTAAGTCTTCCTGGTAGAAATACCGGTCCAATTAGATAGTCACCCACAATTCCAACACAAACATTCAACGAGAACTGATGTTGAAAACGATCTTCAAATAACTCATGCGGATTTTCATCTGCCCACACATGGTTATTATGAAAAAACTATCATTTTACCATTTCTTGAGAAACTGGCTTCATCGGTAAAAAGAATCTGTGCCAGGAATAGAAAGATGCGAATTAATGTTTGCAATATCCATTGGTATAATGCAAAACGTGGAGGAAAATCAACAGGTAGTAGTGCCTGAACGCATTGAATGTGGTATGGATACAACAAATTGTCCTTAAGATTTTTCCATATTGTCCAATGACTTACATTCAAAGTATTTGCAATTTTTCGCGTAGAACTACCAGGATCTTTCTCTATCATCTCCAGCAGATTCTGCTCCAATTGTACCGTTCTTGCAGTCATTGATCTTCCGGGCCTCCACTTCGTTTGATTGAGCCTGTTTCACGAAGGCGTCGATGAATGTTTTCGAAGATTTTTCGGTCGGGGACATTACGGACAGGAAATCGTTCAATGTACAATCGTCTAGCTTCTAATGAGTTTCCATCAGCAAGTCCATGCATGAAACCTATGTCAGTCATCTCGGCGTTCGTATACATCATGATAGAGGATTTTACTAACTATTAAAGACACGTCAAACAGCCAAACGTCGCTCAACCTAAACAAATGCATGTATAACCTCCCCTTGTTCCCAAATTCCTTACCACATACTTAACATCTACTAAAATAAAAACTTTATTCATTTCAGCTAATTTTGCTGCCTTCATCATCGGATGCTGTTTCGCTTGGACCTCGCCAGCAATACCTAGATTAAATGGATCCATCGACAGAGCACACAATCCTCTGGGTCCAGAAGCAACTCTGGCCACACTAGAGGAATCCTTAATAGCATCCCTAGTACCGCTAGGAGCAGCTGTGAGTTCCTTAATCTCTGGTTACCTAGCAGACAAACGCGGAAGGAAGGAGACATTGATAATCTCAGTACTGATTAGCATAATCGGTTTTGGATTCATGCACTTCGCAAACGCAGTAATGTTTGTGTACATAGCCAGATTCATCTGCGGCTTGGCAATTGGAATAATCTTCACTGTTGTACCAGTCTATATCGGCGAAATAGCTGAGGATAGTAACAGAGGAATTTTAGGAATGTTCATGGTGCTATTCGTGATGTTGGGAATACTTTTTACTAACGCTATCGGGTCTGTGGTGAGCTTAAATACTTTGAATCTGGTCAATTTTGCTGCACCAGTATTATTCATGGCCACTTTCGATTGGTTTGTGCCAGAAAGTCCCCATTGGTTGGTGGCTCAGAAACGCTTTAAGGACGCTGAAAAATCTTTGAGAAAAATCAGGCGATGCCCAGAAGATAAAGTTAAGACAGAATTAGAAGGCATCAAAAAGAATATCGAAGAGACTTTCAATGATGGAACCTCTTTAAAGGATTGGTTAAGAAAAAAGGAGTTCCTGAGAGGGATTTTTGTAACTTGCGGCTTGGTACTTTTCCAACAATTATCTGGAATTAACATAATATTATTCTACATGCAATCGATCTTCGATGAAACTGGCAGTACCTTCCCATCAGACTTGTCGACCATCATAATTAGCGTGGTGCAGATTTTGGCTTGCATAATCTCTTCAATTTTCATCGAAAATCTAGGACGAAGGATCCTATTGTTATTTTCAGGTGTGGGCATGTGCTTATCCTTAATAGCTTTCGGTGTTTATTTCTACCTGAAAGAAGGTAATGTAAACGTCGATGGGATATTCTGGTTGCCCATATTGAGTATAATATGCTTCATGATCGCTTATGCGTCTGGTTTTGGGCCAGTGCCCTTCGTGGTCTTGAGCGAGCTTTTCCAGCAAAGAATTAAATCTTTCGCATCAACTATTACCATATTCGTCTGCTTGTTGGGGACTTTTTGTACTACCACATTTTTTCCTCCAATAATAACTTATCTGGGAATGGGTTATACGTTTTGGATATTGGCAATGTTTTGTTTGGTCAGCGTTATATTTACGTTTTGGTGTGTGCCTGAGACTAAAGGAAAGAGTTTGCAAGAAATACAAGAAATGATGCGGAAATGATTTATCCTTAATTTCAATTAATTTATGTTTTGTTAACTCCTGATGAGTTTTAAGTAGGATGTGTAAAAAAATTACTTCCTGTTTGCACAATGCGTAAGTGATTGTACAAATGTTTATAAAATAAATATATTTATTTTACTCTTAAGAAAACTCTTGGTGAAAAAAAAATGATTTTGTAAATATACTAAGAAAATCTTTACTTGAATAAAATAAATATTTCCCACAAATCCATGGATACTAGTGCTATGTAACCGAGAGGTCGCGGTTTTTTTTGGTCGTGATAATGCGGTTATCACATTACTCAACTAAAGCAGAAATCTCACATTTATAAATCCAGACTTTTAAGGATGAGCAAGATTACAAAAATTTCATTACTGTGAATAAACATAAAACCGGAAATTCTTTTATAAAATAGATGTCTCTGTAGGTACTATTCCTAACAACGAATACTTATTGTTAATTTCTTAGATCGTTAAAAACAATCTCCTTCATAATAGATTTCGTATTTAAATGAAAAGAAGAAAAGTTACACACAATTCTAGCTACAACTTTACAATGACAATACAAATTCATTGACTTACTATGACTGACAAATCTATCTATTGTTTTACACTTATGGTTACATGTATGGTGGTTATAGAGAATATTTGCCGGAATAAGTGGGTGTAGGTTGGAACGACAATCGTGGATTAAGGAGCACATAGTGTATCAGAACAAATTTGAAATGGTTGACTGTTTTTTTAGATATAAATTTAAATTAAAATTATATTCCTGCCATAATTACTTAAAAAAAAAGAAAAAAAAAGATGGCTGTTTCTTTTTAATGTAAGATATAATTCACAGCTATGTTTCGCTGGCTTGGGGAGGGGGAAGAGGGAGGGGGGAAGGGCACGTCAGTAACTACCATAGATAAGGATAAATATATAGATAGAGCTTAGAGATGCGCAGTGTTCGGATCACATGGAGGCCGCCATTTTGATGTATGACAGGATCGTGAAAAAACATTTAAAGATAAAACAAGGACGTAATGGTAATATTTTAAAATAAAAAAATAAATAAAATGCTCATACTTCCTTTTGACACTAGTATTATACTATATACATAGAGGAAATTGTATTTTTTACTGCTAGAAAGACATTACAGTGATATTTAATTCATTTTTATTTATTCAAATGTATAAGCTAATACATTTACTTGAAATTTGAGGTTTTTAGGTTATTTCATATTTCTGGGGTATAGTAAATACACATTATGTCATATGACATTTCTTTATTGGTGACTAAATAATATAAGTTCGTTTAATTTTTTTTCTTACTAATTCGACTTGCAGTTCTTGCGTTAATTTCACCGAACTATGAAGCCGTATTTTACAATAACACTCAATGATCACTTTTGTTAATAAGATCGGATGTTCTTCAAGGAACTGTCTGCGATATGCTGAAATTACCAATACATATTCTTAATCTCTCGGATCATCTGACTATTAATCCATCCGAAATAGAATACATGTCATGTCTATGTTTTGTGTCAACAGTGCAGAAATACCTTTATTCTTTCATTGCGACAGTGTATATTTATTTTCTCTCAGATTCTTTGCAGCAGACGTTAACTGCAACAAGCACTCTTCACAAAGGAGAATGCAATAAAGTTATACCACATACCCATAACAGGTAGATTATAGTTGGCTCTTACTGATGGGAACTGATGTTGTCATCAGGAGATACCAATCTACGGATGCTTTTACATCCTGGTACGCAGCAAGACATTCTACAACATAAACGCTAATTCACATCTAATTATTCACAGTAATAATACCACACACCTCACTAACTGTTCTTGGTTCTCTTAACACTTAAACTCTCTTAAAATATTAAAAAAAAATGGTCCAACGAAATAAATTATTTACTAACAACGTATTATTCAATAATTCAACTACACTTTAATAAACTACTAATTACTAAACAACTTTAATCGAAATAATAGTATAAATATGAAATGCTTAAATAATACGAAAATATAAACACGAATAACCTTAAAAACAATGCGTTTTATAAACCTCCCAAACAAAACTACTACAACAACAGCTGATCTATACATCAAAATGGCGATTTCTACACAATCTGAAAGTTTGCGAATGCGCAATGGTCTAAACTCTTTCTAATAGTTATATCCTTGTCTATGGTAACTAAAGTCATTGTTCCCCTCCCCCTTGTTGCCTGAATTTAGCTAAATACATTGTCTTATAAATGTCTATTTGGAACATATTTCTCACGCACACAGGTTTCTTGTCAACGTACTTTTTCAAAGTATATTAATCATTAAAAATTAAAAAATATCAAGTTTGGTACACATTTAAATTATGGTTTGCTTTCTTGAGGAACTGATGTAAACACTAAACAAATATTTTAAAAGTATGAGTGTTCCAACCACATATAATTTATACATTCAAACCGTATCAATATATGTGCATAATAATAAAAGGAAATTCACAAACTCATGAATATAATACAAGAAACCCACATTTCGTTCGCTGTGACCTAGCTAAGCCAGAGTACACCGAATAAGGACAATGGATGAGTCATAGGGGTCCAAATTTCTAAACCCAGCTTCACTTCAAGCAACAGCTTTCCAAAATGGCAGTTTGTTATTGTTTACATTCGTATCTACACAAATTAGTTTACACATCCGTTTAATCTAAATGATTTACTTGTTTTATTTATTTATTTTATGTATTTTATTAGTTTTGAATTACCCCTGCAGTTTTAAAAACATTTAATTAACCATGATATTCTTGTGTAAAAGGTAAGGTCGGTGGCCAGTGGCCATAATATTTACATACTTTCTTATATATTATATTGTTAGGTTTAAGTGAAATAACTCAAATAACCGTGAAAGAAGACACCAATGGGTATCATGTTGTAGTGCCAGTCGCTCTCGCAAGATAAATTTTGATGCTAACGATGGTCGCAGTTTCTTGGGATTTCCGAATGAATCTAATATATACGACACGACAAGAATTAAGAAACTACATGAATAAGAAGAACTATTGTCGTTGTTTAGAGATTCCTAGGTCACATTAAATCAATTTATTTGTTAGATACACATTTTAAGCTAGATTGCTATTTATCGCAGTAACTATCCTAATTCATTTTATGTTCACTTTTTAAAATAATGTGATTTTGGTTTGAACTGCATTATACTGGTATAAATTTTAATCGCATTTATTCACATTATAGACAATTCGATATTATATAATCTACGTCTGAACTCTATCCACTTGTGCACCCCCGGACATTATTGTTGACAAACCAGTGCAGAGTCGGATGTTAGAAATGAAGTACCTAGTCGAATAAAAAGGAACAATCTTTGTATCGCACAAAACGATATAATCATAACTCTTGAACCCTAATTAAAAGTGTCTTCGTATCAGAAATTTGAAAGTCCCTTCCACCGAAGCTGTTGCATTTTTATTAATTTATTTGAGAAAGAACCACAACATATTTATTCCTGGAAGAATATTTTACACTATAAAAATATAAATAAAGATTTATTTCACAAAAAGGAAAGAATATGAACATAAGTATCGTAAAACACTCGCAAATATATGTATCACTTAATCAAACATTATTTTACTGGAATCGTGTTTTTTATTAATATAAACTGTTCATAAATATTTGCAGCAAAATCAAAATGAAAAACGCATAAATTTGTGTATTTTTTTAAATCTATTTTTCCACTTCCTTTAAAATATAAATTATTCCATACGTTTGAAAATTCCCGGCAACAGCTTTACAAAATGGCAGCTGGGCTTGAAAGTCATTCAAAACGCACCACAAAAGAACAAAGGATTTTGCGAGCTTGGCCTTAGTGTGTTATACTGTGGCTAAGCCAAGTAAATTTCATAAATCACACATAATTGATTTATAACATAAAAATGTATAACTCTTTACCTGATACTTTGAAAGAAACTTTCATTGTTTGCTTTAATTTGCATTTAAAGAAATTTTTAAGCACTTCCTGTTTTTATTCACTAGATGAGTTTTTTCCTAAATAGCATTAAACAATATTAGAATTTCGTGTGTGTTTTGTTTGTTTTTTTATTATTTTCTTGATGTTTTTTTTAAACTAACTTTATACAGGGTGTATCAAATATAAAAGTAAATTTTGCTTGGGTGTAAACTATACGACATATAAAGCACAAACCCACCGAAACCGGATTTCATCATTAAAGAATAAAATAAAGTAAAATTTAGAGCCAGAAATTCTTTAGTCCGGGCCTGATGCAAGGAAACGTCATGTTAAGCACCCGCTAAACGTGGTATTATGTATAAATACATTGCACTCATTTAGTATTATTCTTAATGGTATGCCGTAAGTTCATTTAACGTCATTCTGAATAGATAAAGGCCCTTGTAAAAATAGCAAAACTGAGACATTTTAAATTTCTTCTTTTTATAAAATAAACATTCCTTTTTTGTTAAGAGCATTCTACGTAAGTCTACAAAGTATTATTTTTAATATCCGGATAAGACGTTCGAGTTTCACCGATATGCGACTTCAGTAGTTACAAAAACGTAAATATTTTCTTTTGCTTTGTCGAATCGAGAGTTAGTTATTAATAAACGGTACCACATGAATCTGAATTATTTCTTTTGGATTTATTTAATCATATAACGCAAAATGAATTGAATCGAATTACACAGAAATAAATATAGATACAGAAAATTTGCAAACACGCCTTTTTACTATGATGTCGCGCGAAGATGAATCTATACATTCCCGCGCTTTTGCCGATGCATCAAGCTTCGATTTTCTTTATATGAAATCATGATGGTCCTGAAAAGGATCGTTTTTTCGAGACGGGAAATAATTTAAATAAAATGTTCGAAGTGGCTTGCACTCCAAGCGGCGATCCACACAAAACTAACAGCGGTAATGACTGAATGATAGTGGTATGTGGGGGTATACTCGGGACAGCATTTAGGTTGGGCACAGGTGCGGCTCTAGCCCACGACATTTATAAAATATTTTTTTCTCGTTAATGCTTACAGATAGACCCCCTGTGCATTAAGACTTTTTGATTGTATATGATTACAGCTGCTACATATTATTATATTTACCTCTATATCTGATACACCCTGTATACTTTAATTTTTATATTTATATTTATGTTCTGTTTTTATGTTATCTTTATATTTTCCAACGTCAATGGTATCATTGAAAAAATAAATAAATAAACGAAGAAATCGTAAAAAAATAATTAAACACTTTATTTATTAAAAAAAAAACATACGGTTATAAATTCGAAAAAGAAATTTGTGTACCTCACGACTAATAATTAAATCACATGTCACAAGAACACATACGGGCTGCAAAGTTTTCTTGACGTCATAATTTAACGAATGGTAATTATTATTTGCATTATCTAATTAGCCGCGAATTTGAATGGCGTTACCTGTATCTAACTGCACTTTGTTTATTCAAGTGATTTACGAACTAAAGATTCCCTTGTATGTACATGCAAAAAATATGCACTTCAAACTTTGATACCAGATACAAACAATCCACTGTCACTATCTGCACGCGTACAAA
This sequence comes from Protaetia brevitarsis, assembly GCA_004143645.1. NCBI lineage: Eukaryota > Metazoa > Arthropoda > Insecta > Coleoptera > Scarabaeidae > Protaetia > Protaetia brevitarsis. The sequence continues at coordinate 433,323 of RXPK01000166.1, forward strand.
GCATTGTCTGGCCGTTGACTATTTGGTGTTTATAAAAATTCAAAGTTGGTATGTTCCCACCATTGTCTCTCCTTCGATAAAATAATAGAAAAATGTGCAAGATTTCGGTAGTAGTGGTTTTAAAAACTGGCGATAAGCCAACACAAATAAATAAAAATAATTCAACGTGAACTTGATTTCGTATATATATATTTTATCACTATGCTTAGGTTCTTCAATTATTCTGCCGTCTTGCTAAGTATATAGAAGTGACTACTTCAGTATTTATACAGTATTTGTGAATGTCTTATTTGGTGATTTTTTAGTAGAGATGGATGACGAGAAAGTTAATGTATTCTTGTACTTTTCTGCTGTTATTGGTGAGTTTTTCATTATATATTTTCTAAATAATTGATAATAATAAATAAAAAGTTGAATGAGCCTTTTAGAAAAGATGCAGTGCTAACTAAATATCTAAAAAAATCATTTTATTCCTACAGTTTCATTATTATTAACTTTACAGAGAAAGTGTAAAGGAAAAAATTGTAAAAGATTCTATATTTAATATCCATCCAGTTGGTCATGATAATAACTTTCCACAAGGCTCAAACTGTTGTTTAAGGCGATGTGCTTAGAATAATTAATAAATTAGCCGATTCAATGAATATTCCCTTCGCTTAAACTGCCTTAATAATTATCGCCCAATTAACATTTTATCGACATTTCCTAAAATCTACGAATCTTTAATAAATGAAATGGTAATTGCCTATTTTAAGAAATTTCACCAATTTAGTATATGTCAGCATGGACTCCGAACGAATCGCTCAATAAACACAGCTTTGTATAAAATTGTAAGTCATATCTCGTTCAATGTTGATGCCAATTCACTATGTCTTACTATGTTTTATAACTTGTCAGGAACATTTAATAATATCAAACATAACATCCTAAATTTCATGCCTACCAAGTTAAATTAGTCCAAGAACTAAGGGCAGATGATTTCGATAGACGGCTGCAATTTTGTGAAACCATGAGGAATGCGTACCAACCAAATTCGGATTTCTGAAATAACATCTTGTTTTCTGACGAAGCCACATCTGTTAAATGTTAAATAGATATGTTAACAGAGATAATTGAAGATACGAGTGGATGAAGGTGCTATGTCGCATTTTAAAAACTGTCTTTTTTGCATGAATCAAGGTGTTTTGTACCCATCTTTCACATAGCACCATCGAAAATTCCAGAAAAACACTAGAGTCTTGTCAATGTATGAAGGGGTTATGTTACAATACTTTTGAGAAAAATTACGTAAAAAAACTTAATTTCTGAAAAAGTTTGATTTCGTAACATAACACCTTTATCCACTCGTGTCTTCAATTGTCGACGTTGGGCTCAGGAAACCCCTAAATGGGTAATAGGAACTCACTCTCAACGTCCTTAAAAAGTTCATGTTTAGGCAGGAATTATCAACGATAATATTATTGGATCGTCTATAGCACGTTACCAATGGAGAAACTTTTATTGACCCAAAACGTAGTTCCTAATTACAATAATCTCTGGTTTCAACAAACGGAGCACCTTCACACTTTAGTTTAGAGATTAGAAATTATCTGAATAATTTCTTCTCCAGCCTGCGGATTAGACGAAGTGGGACAGTAAAGTGGCCACGCCAAATGCCCAGACTTAAACTCTTGTGACTTTTTGTTAGGGCTGTTCGAACATGCTGTTCGCGAACGGTTCATGATCACGTGAACCAAGCAGAGAATGAGAGAAAGAGATTGGAGTTCTCGCGAACTGGAATGCGTTGTCTGATTGGTTCGCATGATCGTGAACCGTTCGCGAACTACATGTTCGAACAAACCTGTTATGTAGTTACATAAAAAATAAAGTTTAACGGGAGTGGATAGTATCTCCGAATTAAAAATAAAAATTTTAGATTATACTTTTCCATACACAGCAATTAAGCGACTATCACATATCTACATAACTATGGAATTAGAGGTATCCGTCTTTATTGGTTCAATAGCTGTCTATCTAATCGTTCGCAAACAGTAGTAATCAATGATGATTTACCTAACGTGCAGAAAGTTAATAAGGGTGTGCCTCAGGGCTCAGTTTTAGGACCAATACTATTTCTAATCTCTCCCACATTTGTTTAATACTGCAAACTGTCTTCACAGTCGACTGTGCAATTAACTATCTAACAACAACCTTCTGCTTAACACTGTCAAAAATAAGTGTATTTTATTTAAGAATACTAAAAAAATATATAACATCGATAACCTTTGTCTAAATGGTAATCTTATTCAGTTGGATAAATGCTCTAAGCTGCTAGGAGTTACTGTTGATGAGGAATTGAAGTGGAATAGTCATATTGACAAGCTCTGCATTATGTAGGACCAATCCTATATATCTGCCATTTGGCAATTTTAACAATCTGAAATGCTCCATTCTTGCTTGTACATCCAGTACATCATATTAGGTCTTAAGCTTCATGTTTTTCAATGAGCTATTCTAGACAACATGAATATTTTCTCTACGCTGGTTAACCTAACTTTTAGTAATAGTATTTTTCTAATTGAAACTATAGTCGATAATGACTTCACAAAAAATCAAGCGAAACAGGACATAATAAGCCAAATAATGATCAAACTGAAGTAGAAAGTAACAGAATTCCAGAAGTTAAATATATTCAAACTGAATAAGTATGTTAAAAAAGAAACCACTATTATTATTAATGATAAAAAAAACAACAAGTTTGAAACTCAACCAATGGTACAGATATAGTGGCTTATATGTTTCGCTTACAAAGTCATCTTCAGAGCCATGTCAGAGCAGAGGTCAAAATGTAACCGAAACATGTAAGCCAATATATCTGTACCACTGAATGAGTTTCAAACTTGTTGTTCTTTATCATTAATCATTAACTCAATTTGGACATAAACCTGCACCATTATTATTAATGCAAGTTACATCATTTTAAAACTAAATTCTTTGTTTTTTTAATATTAACAAAAACTTCTAGTATAGCTTCTCATCTATTGTGTCGTATAGTTTCTTATATATTTTACCTCTTGGTATCTTAACAAATAAAGATCTAAAACAGATAAATCGAGTAATTACACTACATCTTGTGGTCTTCAGATTGCAAAAGGAACCATATTTTCTTGAATTATCGTACAATCTTTTAAATGTAGTTACTGCAGGGTGAGAACGATCGAAATACCACTCGAAATACTCTTGTACAGCTTCTAAAGCACTCTTGAGGTGGAAAATGTAACATTTAACCATGTCAGGCTTTCCTTGATTAGAGAAATTCACGGAACCTCAATCAACATTCCATGAAAGCTATTATTTGCACGTGTCAATAATTGTCATTTGCATCTATCAATTGTTTCCATCGCTTACTACGTAAACAATTAAGAAATTAAAAGGAGAAAATTGGGGTAATTTATTTATTTATAAAAATAAACATGTCAACGTTTAAAAAAAAGAACGATTTTATGGAGTCATGGCCGATTATGGTGTCCGTTACAAAAACACACAATTTTGGTCGTATCTAAAAAAATTGTAACTGAAATACAAAATTCCATTCAATTGTCTTATTATTAGAAACAATATTACCAACAACTTTTCTCTAAATTCAATAATCATAGAGCTGTATGAGTCAAACTAAGTAAAAAAAGAGTCTTATTAGAAGTTTTGCATGGGCAAGTTGGCCCATTTGATTGTCTATCTATCTCTGCTGGTTTCCAAGATCGCCATGGTAAACTTTGTTGAAAGACTCACCCTGTATATACGCAGTAAAATTTTATCGAAAAGTTAATTACTTTTTCTTTTTCACAAACGCTAAGAAATTGAAATAAAAACAAGCTGCAACAAGAAAGGTTTCTTATTAAAAACTTTTTTCTATTTTCAGTATGCCTAAGAGAAGTATTTTAATATAACGATTATTTGAAGCACTGTATGTAGTGAGAATTATATTTGTGGAATTTGATAAAAAGAAGGAGCTCACTGACCTATTTAACCTTTCATTAAAGGTCTGATAATCTGCCAAAGTGGTCTGATGGTACACAGAACTTGCACTCACTTGTTTAATCTAAAATGAATAATAAACAAATTAAGCCATGTATCAAGTTAAGCACGGCTTAGTTGAGCAATTATGTTTAGACTACACCTACCGCAGCTCGATAGAAATTGTTATCTTCATCAGAATTCAAATCAATTAATTTGTTAAGGAATAAAAGAAACACTAAAAAAATATTGATATTACTAATATAAGGCTTATAAGAATAAAAAATTAAAAACTAAAATGAACAACCACATTATATTAAAAGCTTGTAAACGCAAAAAATTGAAACAATAAGTGGTTAATTAATTAGTCAATCTTGACTAATTATCCGAAGTTGTCAAGGTTACTTTTTTTAGACAATATGGATACTTAAAAAACCCAAGAATTCACTGTTAAACGTTTCGACATTATTTATGTCTTTTCAATTATACAGTGAGGTCGTAAATGGTCCCCCCCTCCTGATAACTTTTGAATGGTATGAGATAGAGCAATGAAACAAAAACCAAGTGAAATTAGAGATAATTTGTGATTTTTTGCCTATAGAGATACGCATACTGTTTCTGATGTAGAATAGAGGCATAGCTATCTTTAAAATTTTAAATAGGAAGTAATTTCATTTAGAAGCTCATTTGGAAGATATTTCCATTACTTTTATGGCAATGCAAACAGTTTTACAATTTTCGAAATTTTTACCAACTTATCCAAGATTAATAATGTGTCATGTGTGTAGGTGTCTATGTTACAGATTACTGTAATTACAGGTTTCTGTACACTATATCCAAAAAGCGAATACGAGGGCTATCGAAAAAGTAACGTAAGTACTCCAATTATTAATCTTGGATAAGTTGGTAAAAATTTCGAAAATCGTAAAACTGTTTGCATTGCCATAAAAGTTATAGAAATATCTTCCAAATAAGCTTCTAAATGAAATTACTTCCTATTTAAATTTAAATCCTTAAAATTTTAAAGATAGCTACGCCCTCTATTTTACATCAGAAGCCATGTGCGTATCTCTATAGACAAAAAATCACAAATTATCTCTAATTTCACTTGGTTTTTGTTTCATTGCTCTATCTCATACCATTCAAAAGTTATCAGGAGGGGGGGACCATTTACGAACTCACTGTATATCTAGAAAATAAGAAGGGTTGTAATTACAGGATAGTAATAATTAAATGAATATGAGCACTAGGTAAAATGACTACCTACAAAATAGATGACCTTACAGTTAAATAGCTATAGATAGATAGATAGATACTTTATTCGCCGAAAAATCACCAGCATGTGACATAGGCGTCGTCAAATATTTAATGTATACTTTAAAAACTTCAATCAAATTTTCGAATTAAAAAACTTTTTCAATTCAAATTCTTATTATTTTTTTTGAATAGCTATATTGTCCAAAAAAAACTAACCTTAAAACCTTGGTAGAAAAATTGAAACATATAACCTAAAAATGTAAATGTTAGAACTAAATGAGTAATAAGAAAAGTAATAACCAAAAAACAGTGGAAGTAAATGTTTTCACAGTAATAACAAAGATTAACTAAAGATTACAAATACAAAAGCTAAAAATAAAATTAAAAGTGAGGTAAATATCTCTTTCGAAATATCACAACTTATTTAAATCGTTATAAAAAAAGTATGACGTTGCAGTCGTTGCACTAGTTGCTAAAAAAGCAAAGCTTCTATTTTTATATTTTTCCTTCTTTCGCAACACCATTAGCTGTTCTCATCGCTTAGTGACTTAGTCTATTTATAAATAGTAAAATAATCATAATTTTTTGTTGGGCGTTGAGTTCATTACATTTGGGTATAATCTATCATAATCATTTCCCTTTTATATTTTCCCCTTCCTCTTTCTCTTGTTATTTGAATTCTCTATTATTAACATTACTATTATATTAACATCATTTTTATCGTTTATGGCGTTTTTATGATTACTAATTTGCCACATTTTCTTGAAATAACTTTTATAGTAATTATTTCTATTGTTCAATACTTTCATTTCATTAAAATTAAATTTATGATCATCATTAATTGCATGTTTAATTAATACTGTTGCATCTGTTTATTTCAAGCAAAATACCTTTAACCATTCTCCCAAACAAATGGCTAATTAAAACAAAAATAAAGCGTATATATAGTTCGTTCAATTAACCATATTCCAAATTTGATAAGTTTAAGCATAATATATATATATTTGCAGTAACTAGGAGGATTTGGTTAATTCGAATAAAATTGTCAAAAATCAGAACTGAATTACGGTAAAATTCATCTTCTTCTCTTGCTTTAACCAGACTTACATTTAAGGACCCAACGAATATAATTTCAATTTAATACTTTAATTTGATTGCTTAATTATTTGATTACCACTTCCGTGAAGCTTTTCCTTCTCTTTTTATAATACATTGTTATGAAACAGATACAATACATCTAAAGCCAATATGTGATACAAAAAGATAATGTCAAATACATACGTATGTAATGTTGTAATCCATGAATGTGGTATGTAATAATGTTTAAAAAAAAAAGAAAAACGTGCTTACATTCACCAAATTTTTTTAAATATATTTAAAACAACACGTTTCGGCTCACAAACGCCATCTTCAGGTCCTAAAACGTCATGGTACGGATTCTAAAAATTAAAAAGTCAAAAATGAATATTCAAAAAAGTACACGGTAGAACGAAAGTGACAAACAAAACAAAACAACAGATTAAAATTAAAATTCCTCAAGTCTTGATTCGATATTCGTGTTTTATTTTTGTTTGTCACTTTTGTTATACTGTGTGTTTTTTTTTTTGAATGTCCATTTTTGACTTTTTAATATTTAGATTTCGTACCATGAAGTTTTAAGACCTGAAGATGGCATTTGTGAGCCGAAACATGTTGTCTTAAATGTATTTAAAAAACTTTTTGTTAATGTAAGGACGTTTTTCTTTTTTTTTCCTCTTTTTATGCATTATTACATACGCAGGTATGCACCTCCGAAATAATTTTTCCATAAGAAAATATACAATGGTATGTCGGATTAACCGACTAGAGGTGCAGTCCGAAGGTGATCGGTTAAAATGAATTAAACTGTGTAAGTAAAAACTATTTCCGTTTACAGTGGAAAGTTGTGTTAACAAAATATTGGGATTGTTTACTAGCATTACAACAACAATAAAAATTCAATTCAATTCAAATTCTTTATTTCTGTTTTAAATGTAAACACAAAGAAAAAACTGTGTATACATAGCAATAATAAATAGACGTCACAGAGAGAAAAAGATATAATTAATACATATTAACTTGTGTAATTCACATATTCTTGGAAAGTACATATATGGCTCCAACTCATAAAGCAAGCCTTAATTAAGTGGGTGGACATGCAAGTAAAACATGGCCTATGTATCTACTCCATCACATTCAAAATGCGAATCATTAACCCTCCCAATTCTAAATTATCGTGATCCGTTATTAACTCTACCGCCTGATACCACAAGCTAACTCTGATTCCTCTAAAATATGTTACATCCCACCCACTCTGCCAATCATAGACACCGCCTCTTTCGCTAATTGATCTGCCCTCTCATTACCTACGTGAGCCTTAGTCCAAAAAAGTTTTATACCCCTCCCACGCAACATATCCGAAGTATCTAATAACAAATCAGTTGAATTTTTAAATTCCATAACGCCTGTAATACTGATAAACTATCTATTATAATTCGCAGATCTCGTATATATACCCACTCGCACCTAATATAACGTACTGCCTGAATTATCGCAACTAATTCTGCCTAAAAACTATTGCAATGATCCCCTAATTTAAACTTTTGATTATATATCTCAATATTCCTATTAATTTCCCGGAATAAATTCGCTTCCCTATATGTATCCCCCTTTCTAAATAGCTCAGTACTAATCTAATACCCGTTGCCGTAATTAAACCATCGAACCCTATTTTATTCGCGTCATTAGGAAGTTTAACTTCCCTCAGACGTAAATCTACTGGTCATCTACCAGAAATAACGCACGCCGCATCAGTCGAAATAGATGAATACACCGCTCAATCTTTGCGTCTGGATTTTTTTTAATTTCTTTAATCTTACACGCGTCCGCCCAATTTCCTACAATAGGAAATTTTCGTTCATCACCTACAACCAAACAGTATTGTTAAATTAACTAAATTTTTAGCTCGGAAAAATTTCTGAGCATAGTAGAAAATTTAACTAACCCTATTTTTCCAATTCTTTTTCAGTCAACTTGGCAACATTCAGTTCTGGCGGTGCCTACGCCTGGTCATCACCAGCCATACCAAGGTTAAACGGGCAGGTAGATCCTGAAGACAACCCACTGCCCCAAATCATAACCTCAAGCCGAAGAATCCTGGCTAGCATCACTTCTCCCTCTAGGAGCAGCTATCAGCACGTTCACTTCGGGATACGCCTCGGATAAAATAGCAGAAAAAACGCCTTACTAATTTGCTACTGCTTACCAGCCATCACCGGATTCGCATTGCTAACTTTCGGAGGAACCATCCTTCAATTCCTGATAGGAAGATTCCTTTGTGGTCTCGGTGCCGGCTCATTATTCACCGTAATTCCAATATACGTAGCCGAAATTGCTCAGAGCAACAATAGAGGAGCGTTGGGTTGTTTATTTAGCACGTTTCTAACTTTTGGCAACTTAGTTTTCTTTTTGATATCACCCTACATCAGCTTACCAACTCTGGGTGCAATAAATTTGGCTTTACCCTTAATATTCGCAGTTTTATTTTTCGTTTTTATCCCCGACAGCCCGTATTATTACATCGCCAAGAACGACATACACAAAGCTAAATCATCCCTTCAGAAATTCCGCTACAATAACATCGAAAACGTGAAGAAAGAATTGCCCAACATAGTGAAGAGTGTGGAAGATTCCTTGTCGAGGAATGCCAGCATAAAAGATATTTATAAGGACAAAGTTGTAATGAAAGCTTTTTTGGTGGCGTTCGGATTGGTGTGCTTCCAACAATGGTCTGGCATCAACGCTGTTTTCTTTTACATGCAGTCGATTTTCGAAGCAGCCGAAAGCAACATTCCTTCTGACGTTTGCACCATGATTGTAGGCGTGGTGCAATTCCTATCAAGCGCTGCAACTTTACCAATGGCTGATAAGTTCGGTAGGAGATTCCTTTTGCTCTCTTCATCGATTGGGAGTGCTATAACTTTATTCGTCACTGGGATATACTTTTACCTCATCGAATTCACGTCAACTGACGTCACCAGTGTCAATTGGTTACCCGTTTTAGCGTTAAATATCTTTATAGCCTCATACAGTATCGGCCTTGGCCCAATAACTTTTACCATGATTGGCGAACTCTTTCCACCACATATTAAAGCATTAGCAGCCACTGTCAGCATATTCATCTGCCAGCTTTCCACTTTCTGCGTGACGAATATATTTCCTTATTTGAAAGACTCAATCGGTATAGGATTTACCCTGTGTTGCTATGGGGTAATTTGCATCATTTCCTGCGCGTTCGTTTACTTTAAAGTACCGGAAACTAAAGGTAAAAGCTTGCAGGATATTCAGAATCTTTTAATGTGAGAGATGGCGAATGTTTACGACGTTTACGATGATCCTATACCATATTGGTACGAATATAAATAGTTCTGACGATCAAAACAAAAATATTGCAAGCCCGGTCAAGTGGTATTTAGCGCTGTTAAAATATAGTTAAACAAATTACAAATACAATGGGACCAAAATCCCGAAGCTTATTTATTATGTTTATTCAGTAAGATCCACATTCCTTTATTATAGACTGCAACACGTTCTATTGTATTCTAATTTTACTTATATTTAGGCAAATAGATTTTTGCTATAAATACACTCCAAGAATATTGTATTTACATAACAGTAGGAGATATGTAACATTATTATGTAAGTAAACAGTACATCCAATGTCAAAGGACAATGCACTCCAAGGATTTCAATTGTTGTTAAATTAGCTAAAAGTCAATATGACGATATGAGCGTGTGAAATGTAAATTATGTACAATACGATTGTAAACTTGTTGCTTGATATGTGTGCCATGTAAATGATGTGATATGTGATAATAAACCTATTGTTTTTAAAACTATTGTAAATCTATACATATAGCAAATTTTGTAAATTTCTATTTTACAATGGAATCTGATAAAGGTGATTTTAAAACTATTGGTTCTTTTCTATTCTGATATTAATTGTGGTTTTGCAAACAAGTTTTCAGTTATTTTCTAACTTCATCAATATTTTATATTTAATATTTTTAACTATAAAACTATTGAAGAATATAGAAAAGATAATAGTCGTCCATCCCATTCAAAAGTTTATTTAAATCTACAGCACTACATGTTTCGGCCATATGCCATCATTAGGTAATGATTTACATTGATTATTAAAATACAATAAAAAAAAGTCGAACACACTCCACGGAAAAAGTAATTTTAATTTGGTTCAATTCAAAAATTAGAATTAAACTTCAAATAAATCGTGTGTAACTTCTGCTGAATTGCCACCGTAAAAGTGTTTCACGATAAAAAGGTTTTCCTCGGGCGTATAATATTACATTTTTATTTATAAAATTACTGACCGCCATCAAAACTTACTAACCGTTATAAAATTTAAGGGCAGTACCCGTATCCTAATATTTAGCAACGCCTTGTTAAAAAAAATAAGCGAAATGAATCGAACGCCGGCTAAACTGAAAGTGAATTTACGGCTGTCTTTACGCATAGCTAGCGAATCGTTCCCCTCGTTTGGGAGTAAATGGAATGAGGGCTATGTTGCATTGTTTTAAATTGAAAAGATCGATGAAGTAATAGCATTTTGTTGTAGTTAAACAAGGGTAGAGAATAATGGTGAGTGCTTGCCGTTAGACAACGATAGCATGCGGATTGGAGATGGTAAATCGAAGCGTATATCTGACACACAACCGCCCAGCATAATAACAGGCATATTTATCGACTTTGTTAACTGACAGAAATCATATTTTCATCCTTCTTTTCCCATATTACAACAATCGAAGGTCGAAAGTGGACTCTTGATATAATTCTATCGAGTATTATTTTTTTGATGTAATTCGTAACTGTAAGAAAGCTTTCTGAATAACTTATGATATTAAAATGTCACCATAAAATATTTCGCAACTTTGTCCTTATACTGGTTGAGCGTTATTGTCGTAGTTACCAAAGAAATCCGTCTTAAACATTCCAAAGATTTTATGCAGTGGCAGCGTTGGAACGCCGCTATTGCTTCTCTCAAATCAGTGATTTAATTTAATATCCAGACAAGATCAACAGTAGCGAGAGTTGGACAACTGATAAAATGTTTACTAACGTCATTAACATATACAATACCTTTCAGCCGTTCAAAACACCGGGAGTAGACAGGATCTTTCCAGTACTTCTAAAAGGGCAGGAAGAAATCCTTCCTCACATGATTCGGATAAGCCGAAGTAGTCTGGAGTTGGGGTACATTCCAGAAGCCTGGCGAAGGGCTAAAGTCACCTTTATACCAAAAGCAGGGAAAAAGGACATTACGCACCCATCCCACAGACCTATCAGCCTCACATCATTCTTTTTGAAAATGGTGGAAAAGGCTGTAGATAACTATATCAGAACAGACATCTTGGAGCGGGTGGAATTGCACTCCTGTCAGCATGCCTATCAAACAGGCAAATCCACTGAGACTGCATTAGTGGAGCTGACGGACCAAATCCAAGATGCCCTGACGAATAAAGAAACCGTAGTGTGTGCCTTTCTAGACATAGAGGGTGCTTTTGACAACACTCCACACGAATCTGTCACAAAAGCATTAATTAATAGGGGGGTAGACGGCGTGACTTCTAGATGGATGTCGCAACAACTGTCTACCAGGTCGGTGGAGGCGGAGGTGGACATGAGAACCATCTCGGTTAATACGACCAGAGGATGCCCACAGGGGGAGTACATCCCCACTATGTGGAGCCTAATAGTAGACGAACTCTTATGCGGACTGACGGATCTAGGCATATCTTGTCAAGGGTATGCTGATGATATTGTCGTATACGCAAGAGGCAAATTTGAGAATATCCTCTGTGACGTAGTTCAAAGAGGTTTGAACTTCACGAGAAGATGGTGTCAATCGACGGGACTCAATGTCAACCCCACTAAGACAACCCTAGTAGCATTTACCAGAAAAGAAAATCCAATCTTAGAACCATAAAACTGGATGGGCAAAATATAAAATGGAGAGCAGAAGTTAAAATATATAGGCCTTACCCTAAACAATAACTTCTATGAACAAATATGAATTTGAAGTAACCAACAAGGCCAAAAGAGCTCTGATGGTGTGCAGAAACTTTGCAGGGAAAATTGGGGATGCAACCCAAAAATACTGCTTTGGATGTATACAGCGATAGTGAGACCGATCATGTCACCTATGCATCAGTAGCATGGAGCAAAAAACTAATCTGCCACCGCGAGAATTAACCTCTCGAAAGTGCAAAGATTAGCATGTGTATGCATAACGGGGGCTATGAGAACCTACCCAACAGCAGCTATTGAAGTAATATTGGATCTTGCCCCCCTCCACATTGTAGTAGAGGGTGTGGCGGAAAGAACCGCACTAAGAATGGTCAAGGAAGGAATGATTAGGCATAGGCCTCAATCTCCTGACGGTGATCAAACCTGGGATATGCCCCGGGATGATATGTTAAAAAAATTCAGCTTTGTGAAAGAATTCACCATAAAGCTAAGTAACAGGAGCGAGTGGATCATAACACCATCTTGAACTTGAATAGAAATGCCATCAAATGGTACACTGATGGCTCCAAAACGGCAGAAGGAACTGGAATAGGAATATATGGGCTAGAACTACATCATTCAAAAGCTGGGAAAATACCCAAGAATATTTCAGGCGGAAATTACACGCTATTGGAAGATGTGTTCAGTTCATTATGGATAGAAACTATCGGAAGCAGGAGATTATCATCGTGTCTGATAGTCAAGCAGCCATCAAGGCGCTGAACTCATATGAAATCAGCTCCAAGATGGTCTGGGAATGCATAGGAAAACTAAATGAGCTAGGCAAAAGAAATAAAGTAACCCTCCTGTGGGTTCCGGGTCACACAGGAGTGGAAGGAAACGAAGTAACGATAACCTCGCAAAAAAGGGCTCTTTATTGTAGGACCTGAACCCTTTTGCGGTTAAGTAGCAGTACAATACTGAAGAAACTAAAAATGAAATGGAGCAGAGAAAATCCAGTTACTGGAAAATCTCCCAGGGAATGAGGCAAAGTAAAATTCTTCTGGGAACTTATAACCAGAAGAGGTTACAGAATGCATCAACCTGAGTAAGAACAATGTTCGCATATTAACAGGAATACTTTCAGGCCATTGTAGACTGAAATGACACCTGAGTAACTTGGATGGAAAAGATCCTGAATGCAGATTTTGTGGGAAACAGGATGAAACATCCATCCACCTCCTCTCAAACTGCGTACCACTGTGCAACTCGAGGCCATTGTACCTGGGAGCATGTGAAATCGAAGAGGGAGACTTACCTAGACTGGGGCCTTCTGACATCCTACACTTTCTAAAGAATAGGATTGGAAGGCCAGCTGTAAAGCAGCAAGAATAGGGGACACAATAGATCTTTTAGGTCGCAGTGTAACACCACCTTTCTATTTACATACATACATACATACAATAACGGTACAATTAAATAATATCAATTTATTCAACCAGTACAATACATAACAATATAAAATATGATCAATAGAAGGTCAAATATTGACCAACAAAAACAACAAAAAATTAAAAATATTTATTACATAAACATTATCATCAACACATAAACATAATAGTGATAATCTATTCAAATAAATAAAAATATTATTTAAATCGCTTCTCTCACAGCATCTGTTGTATTTCTTCTAACCTCCTTCCTTTCGTCTCAGGCACCTTCAAATATACAAACACCACACTGAAGCAGCATATTATCGCGAAGAAACCAAATGACAGTCCAAATCCTATCGATTCCTTCAATATACGAAAACACATTCGAGACTGCAAATACGCATGTCAAGCACATGACAATGTTGACTGTCGCCGCAAAAGATTTAGTATGCGGTGAAAAGAGCTCGCCAATCATGGTGAAAGAGACAGGTCCAAAACCCAAAGTATACGTAAGTATGAAGAGATTTATGGCTAAAACCGGTAGCCAATCAATGTGATCCAATTGAATTCCAGTATGCTCCTTTAGATAGAAATATATTGCAACGGCAAGTAATGTTAGAGCGTTGCCAACGCCAGAAATCAACAGCAAGATCCTCCTTCCAAATCTATCTATGGTTGGTAAGGTTACAACGCTTCCGAATATCTGTACTAAGCCTGCTATTATGACGCAGGTGTCTGAAGGTATTCCACTGTTGGTCTCTTCGAATATTGATTGCATGTAGAAGAATACAGCATTGACACCTGACCATTGTTGGAAGAACATCAGTCCTAAAGATACTCCAAATCCTCTGAGGGTGGTTCTATCTTGCAGTACGTCTCTTAGTGTGAGTTTCTTAGAGAAGGACCCCGACATCCTTGACGATGAGTGGTAGCTCTTCTTGAACGATTTCCAAGTCGTTGGACCTCAATTTCAGCAGTGATTTTTCAGCTAAATCCGTTCTATTCTTCTTGATGTAATAGTACGGACTTTCCGGTGCAAAGATTGCGAATAAAATCACGAATATAATTGGTGTTATCAAACAAACAGCCGATAATGTCTTCAAATTGACGTAAGGGGTTAAAAAATATACATATAAATTTCCTGAACTGATAAAAAAAGTGATAAAACATCCCAGATATTCCCCTATTGATGCTTTCAGCAATTTCACCAACATATATTGGTATTATAGTGAAACTTATTCCAACACCCACTCCGCATAAAAATCTTCCGATGTAATAATAGACTATTTCCGCGCCCAACCATAAAGAAATATAACCAAAAATCGCAGGAATGCTAGAAGCTAACAAAGTGTACTTCCTTCCTATTCTGTCGGATAAATATCCCGATATAAAAGCGCTGATTGCGGCACCCAATGGTACTAGAGAGGCTATCCAAGCTTCCTCATTTGGAGTGATGTTTCGCGAAAGCGGGTTATTTTCTTCGTCAATTTGTCCATTAAGTCTTGGTATCGCTGGTGAGACCATGCATAGATGGTTCCTGTATTAAACGCGGCTAAATTGGCTGAAATGCCATAAAAAATGATTTTATATCTAGCAACAACTAAAATGCTTTTGTGGAACTTACCTGCGATAGCAGCGAAGTAAAGGAATTTGTTACATTTTCTAGCTTTATGATCGACGGTTTTAAGTAACATGATAGCGTTGAACTGTTCAGTACAGCAAACCTGCAAATCTCTACCAGGTAGGTACTAAGTTTTTCGTTCGGTTGTGATATACGACGTTTCAACTTGTAGTTATATCTTTGTTGATATTCTTTTCTTGTCTAATTTTCGCGTGAGATTCAATTGTTATGTGTTTACACACTTTATTTCTGTTAATTCAATACAAATATTTATACAGTGATTGCAACATTATTTGTTAATAAAAAAAATAAAAGTTAATTTAGAATGTTTAATTGGTCAATAGTGACGTCATGATCACTATTTTCAACTAATTATAAGCATGCGCTATTGAGCTATTTCTGTTTTTTTTTTTGACGTCAATAATGGTTTACTAAAAATTACATAGGGAATTCTATTTTAGACGTTGTATTTTACTGCTTGGTAAACAATAGAATTATATTTACTACCTTTTTTGTATTCATTAACTATTAATAGACTGTTGCTTGCTTCACAAAAGGTTTCCAAATTTAATCTAGTATTACTAGGAAGAACAACGGATTAGAGTGCACTTATATAGATCATTTCAGTGTAAGAATTGGAGATATCTTGTTTTTAAACAAATAATAAATAAGAATTCTTTACTCTGCAAGATTTTGGATGAGTAGAAACTGCAGTTTGTTCGCATGCTTTCTCATAGAAGCTCGTCAGCAAAAAGCAACTGGTGGAAACTAATTAGAAAAGATTAGAAAGGCTGAGCCTTCTTTAGTGGTTTTAAAAAGTTTGCAAGCAACCAAATTGGAGGTTAGGAACACTTGAAGCTCAGTGTATAAAAGGGACCTTGCCTCCGCTGGGATTTTTAACTATAGTTAGTATACAACTGGTGGAGGCTCGGTCCACACTTAAAGCGATTCGTTCCATAAGCGTGGGCTCTAAGCTGATTTGGAACTGTGGGAGCGCCCTAAATGAGGTGAGCACCCAAAGAAAATTAACCTTGGCCTGGGTCCCTTTGGCCGTTCTTTTGGCACCACCAAATTGCAAATTAAAAAATCCATCAATAAATGGATATATGTATAATCAGCCCAGAGAGTGGTGACAAAAATCACCAGGACAGAGACAGGCAAAAGAGTTCCTAAAGGAACAGAGGCCTGAGAGGTCTACTGAATAAAGACAGGAAGACTGTCGAAGTGATTGTTGGTCTGCTGACTGGTCATTGTAGATTAAATAAGCATATGTACAACATAGGCCTGGCTGATGACGCAACCTGCAGATTATGCCAGAGGAGGAAGAAACACCAGTTCATGTGTTGTGTCAATGCAAAGGCCTGCGAGGACAAGGTTTCTAGTAATGGACGTGGAGAACCCCACAGCTATAGCTACACAAAGAAATCGCTCTCAGAAATGATAGGTCTAATTAAGATGGCAAAATTAGAGAGGAAAAAAGGGGATCACAATAGATCTGAAAAGGTCGCGGTGAAACAAGTCCATAGGCCACCCCCAATCCTAATCTAATCTAGCTAATGGAGGCTCGTAAGAAGAGAATATGGCGTTAAACCTCCACCAACATTATTTTATATAACTTTGAATGCAACCAGCAGAAATACATCAGAGGTAGTGAAGATGTTTAGTAAGTTCTCATGCGGCTATTAAAGATTCGTCAAAGGAGCTTAAGGAAGCTAAGCCCTCCACTGACAATTTTGTAACAATTTTGCATACAGCGTGTTGAGTATTATTAGAGGAGGTTAGAGAAAGTAACGTTTTTAAGTCAAAGTAAGTCAAAGTAAGTTAGGAAGCCTAAGGTTCCAGTGACATTTCTTACAGGTTTGCATACACCCAATGGAGGTTCGTCAGAGAAACTTAGAGAAGCTAATTCTCCATAACATTGCTAACAAATTTGCTTGTAACCAGTACAGACTAGTTAGGGGTGGTTACGAAAGCTTCCGCCTAATATATTTAATAAGCCCCGCTGCAACTAGTGGAATATCGTCAAAGTAAGTTAAGGGGACTAACTCCACTAATATTTTCAATCAACAAATCTACATACAACCAATGGAAGTTCATCAAAGAAAATTGAAAGGCCTAAGCCTCCGCTAACATTTTTAACAAGACGAAAACTTGTCAAATACTGGAGGTTCGCCAGAAAACTTGGAGACTGAATCCTTCGTTAACACTACTAACAAGTTTGTATGTAACCAGTAGAGGATCATATCTAACAAGTTTAAATATAGCTGGTACAGGAGGTCAGAGAGAGCTGAGCATGACAAATTTCAATGCAAGTAATGAAGACTTGTCAGATGGGGTCAGGAGGAGCTAAAAGTCCGCTAACAATATGAGGCTTGTAAGAAGTTAAGGGTTAAGGCCAAGTTGTCACTAATATTTTTTAACAAGTTTGCACATCTAGGAGACTGTGCTTTTACTTACTCGCGAAGGTCACTTTGTAAAAGACTCCAACTGCATTTGCAGGTAATTTCGGAGATTACCAAAAAAAAATTGTTAAACCACAATATGATGGAGTTTATTTTAAGCTTCCAAATCATATATAA
This sequence comes from Protaetia brevitarsis, assembly GCA_004143645.1. Lineage (NCBI taxonomy): Eukaryota > Metazoa > Arthropoda > Insecta > Coleoptera > Scarabaeidae > Protaetia > Protaetia brevitarsis. The sequence continues at coordinate 451,247 of RXPK01000166.1, forward strand.
AACTTATTGATGAAAATTAACCTGGGGTTAATAATATTGGACAAGAGGAAGATTTAGGGGTTAATAATATTGAACAAGACAAAGATTTAGCTTCGACTTAAAATGTTTGGCCACTTATTCGAACAAAACAGAGCAAAAGTCATTGTTTAATTGAAGACACGAGTGGATGAAGGTGCTATGTTACAAAATCAAACTTTTTCAGAAAAGTTTTTTTATGTAATTTTTCTCAAAAGTAGTGTAACATAACCTCTTCATACATTCACAAGACTCGAGTGTTTTTGAATTTCTGGAATTTTTAATGATGTTATGTGAAAGATGGGTACAAAATACTTTGATTCATGCGAAAAAGACAGTTTCTAAAATGCGACATAGCACCTTCATCCACTCGTATCTTCAATTATGATCTATTACTTTATGCAGTTACATTACGTTGCCAGTAGTGTTTCAGAATGTTATCTCCCACCTTTTCGTGAGTTGAAAAGAGCAGTGGATCAATTTTGATCGCAGCTGCAAAAACCATTATGCTCACTGATGTAGTTCTACATTTACAACCACAAAAAATAACCTTGTAGTTATTTAAAGAATTGTCATTGTCCATGTTCTAAATGTAGTACGAACGTACAAATAAAGTTAATACCTTTATAATTCAGAAGAATTAGGTGTTTATGAATTTAGAACCTCATGTAAGATATTAATAGTATTAATAATGATTCTATATATAAATCTTCATTAGAAAAGCACTCTGTGCCATTCCCCAGGCTTTGTGAATTATTTAAACACAAGACATGTTCTTCTAAGCTTTGCATTTGCAAGGAAAACACAAGGAAATTAAATTCAATACCAATAAATAATTTTTATTAAATTCATTTTTACAGAATTTTTTGTATCTCTTCCAATCTTTTTCCTTTTGTCTCAGGTACTTTGAAATATATAAAAATAACACCAAAACAACAGATAAACCCGAACAAACAGAACGGTACCCCTATACCTGCTGACTCCTTCAGGTAAGAGAATACATTTGACCCACAGAAAATGCAAATTAAGCAAATTTCTATATTTACAGTAGCAGCAAAAGATTTGACGTACGGTGAAAACAATTCACCTATCATAGTGAAACCGACTGGACCAAAACCAGCTGTGTAAGCGAATATGAATACATTGACAGTCACAACGGGTAGCCAATTTATATTATCCACTGGGACTTGGGTGTATTGTTTTAGGATGAAGTATGTCCCGGTCATCAATAAGGATAGAGCATTGCATATGGCCGAAACCAATAACAAAACTCTTCGACCAAACTTATCTATGGTTTGTATTGCCACTATACTGGCTAAGACTTGCACAAAACCAGCTATGATGGCACAATACTCTGATGGAATTATGCTATTCGTCTCCTCGAAAATGGTTTGCAAGTAAAACAAGGTAGCCTTGACTCCAGTCCATTGCTGGAAGAACATTAAGCCTGCAGCGATGGCGAATCCTTTCGAAATGGTCCTATCTTGCACCATCTCTTCTAGACTGAGTTTCTTCTTGAAAGACTCTCTGACATAATTGATAATTAAATGTAGTTCTTCTCGCACGGCTTTTACGTTATTAGAACGCAATTTTAATAAAGCCTCTTCTGCTAGATCCACTCTATTTTTGGCTATGTAATAATAAGGGCTTTCCGGAACGAATACGCCGAATAGAATTGAAAATATTACCGGTATTGCTAAATTAGTGGCAGATATTACTGTCAAGCTGACTCCCAGGGCTGATAAGTAAACATATAGCCCACCTATTGTGATTAGAAACACTTGAATACACCCTAAGGTCCCTCTGTTTGTACTTTCCGCTATTTCCCCCAATATAATTGGTGTTATAACAAAAGATGGTCCGGTAGCGAAACCGCAAAGGAATCTTCCAATGTAGAAAATAAACTATTTCGTTTCCGAACGTCAAAAAAACATATCCCAAGAACATAGGTATACTGAACGCTAACAAAGTCCATTTTCTTCCAATTCTATCGGATAAATATCCACAGATTGGGGCACTAATTGCGGCACCCAGCGGTACCAGAGAAGCTATCCATGCTTCTTCGTTTGGCGTGATGTTCCTCCGCAGTGGGTTATCTTCCGGATCGATTAAGCCGTTTAATCTTGGTATACCAGGTGATGACCATGCGTAAGTCGTGCCCAAACTGAATGAAGACAAATTTGCTGAAATGTTGCAGTGATTTTCAAATATTTTGCTTCAAAACGAGGCTCAGTCAAGACTCACCTACAAAGGTGGAAAAATACAAGAACTTATTCCATGTGCTTCTGTCAGAATTATTGCCCATCTTTGTTAGTTGCGTCGAACTATCGAAATTTTAAAAATATCTGGACGAATGGCACATTTTGGTATTTTTATATTGCATCACATAAAGTTGTGAGATAAGGCGCTGTTACGATATGAACCCACAGTGAGAAGAATGGAAAATAAAACTAGCAATAAGAAACTTTATAACTATAGGTGTCAGATTATTCATGTTTATTTTGGGTAATATATTCTGTCCGTGTGTTAATGCCATTTGTTATATAACACCATATGTTTTTTTTTTAACTATGAGTGTATAGCGATAATATTTTTTTACGTTCAGATTTAAAAAGTACAAGTCAATGCATTTCTAGTATTCAATACGTTACAGAATATTAAAATGCCGCTCATCTGATTTTTGCGGTATGTCGCGAATCGGTGTGAAGAGAAAGAGAAGGATTAGAAATGTGTTAAAGAATTAATTTTTCTTTAGTACTAACCAGTGGCGGTTCGTCGGAAAACTTAAGGACGCTAAACCAGAGGAAGTCATAGAGGGTAAACTTCCACCAACATTCTTAGCAAATTTTCATAACTGCACTGAGAAAAAAAAAATAATAATCATAAATAAAAATACAATTATCGTAAGTAAAAAGTTCAGCTGGATATTAGGGGACAAAAGCACAGATTACTTAGCACTAGTAAAAAAGAGATCCTAAACACTGATACTAACAAGAAGCAATCTAAGTTACTTACGGTCTGCTTCATACCGGTAACTTATGAAGTTACTTATGATAATTAAACTGAAGTAGTTAAGCCAAAGAATATATGTAGTTGGAATAAGCAAAGATTTGCCCTTGTCAAGTAGTAGGTGTATTGCTGTGAGTGAGCTGTTCTATAACAGCTATCACACCTTCATAATTAATACAAGCTATTTAGATTACTTGTGATAGGGAAAGAGTATCATTAATGCACGTTCACAAAATATCTGATATATAGAAGGTAATGGTTTGCTATAAATATACAATATACTTACCCTAAATTTGTTGTTTAACTATAGGTAGTGTAGGAAACGAGGAAGTTTAGTGAATATTTAGTAAGTAGCTTATTGTGTACTCTGTGTGAATAACTGATATAGTAAGAAAAAAAGTTTCGCAAATCTTCGATTATTTATGCAACCGCAACTATAAGTACTGCTTCCCGAGGAATGCGTAATTCAAAATTGTTTGCAAATAATTTTTAATTATTATTCACTGTGCTGTAGCTTCGATTGCATTAGTAATTGAAGATTAAATTCGCATTTATTTTACTAAAGATGGTACATAATACTTATTACTTAAGAAAAAAAAGCAGTATTATTAATAATAGTTTTATTTTGTATAGGACAAACACAGTGACTATATGATATGAATGAAAGATATTAGTTTCACTTTTTTCACAACAGTTTCTTTTTAAACAATTTACAACGTAATGACTCATAAAATATATTCCTTAATAATGAAAAAAATGAACAAAGCAATAATAAAAATAAGGTGAATGGGGCCCCCTTGAAACGTTATTTAGTTATTGAAATTATTTAAATCTAAACAAAGGACAAAGAGAAAATATGGCTTTAAGTTTACAACTAATAAAAACAAGAAATAATATACCTAGGCGGTAAACTTGCGGTTTCTGTTGGTTCTTTGTACTGGGCGTTGTCTCGGCGAGTTGATCCTCTGTCGGCGTACGTGGCGGTTATGTCCGGTGATTGCCTCGAAAACGGCTACTTCGTCGGGGTATCCCTAACTGCAGATGGCACTTGGACTGTTACTCACCTAGCGACGGCATCCACAATTTAACTTCACCAGCGGGCGCAGATATCATCACAATGAAGGGGAATTCAAATATCCCACCACGTGGTTTAAAACTTCAATCTTGAAACATCCGATTACTTATAGGCTCGGTACTTTTTCTTTCGCTGGGATTCTTTACACGGATGGGGCCTTGAGTTAACCCATCCGGTATTTTTGAAATATTTGCGTTTCAAGTGGCCTACAATGGCCGTACTCCTTGGCCACCTTTTTCGGCGCCCTTTTCCCACGTCCGTAACTCTTACTTGACGCTAGCACGCGCCTGCGCGCGTAGCTGTCTCGGGGACTATTTCATTACTCCGCCGTATTAGCCAATCAGGAATAGTAAAACAATCACGGGGTGGCAGGAAAACTGAAATAATTATAGTTGTGGCAAGTTGTTACCTATGTAAGAAAATACATGAGTTTAATAGCGATCAGCATTGTTGTTACTTCTACTAATCATGTGCTGTATTTAGATACAGTACCAGTAGTCATAAGTAATACGTTACTTACCACAAATTTATCAGGTACGCTGTGTAATAGCCGTTAATAAAAGCACTATTTACAGTAATAACTTGGATTCAATAAACTGGATTTAGTTGCAGGTATTAATTAACGAGAATAGTTCCAAGTAAAACTTTATCTATTGTAAATAATTTTTTATCAACTAAACAATTTACTTAGCCCATTTTTCTCAGTGTGATCAAAAATTGTTAAAGTAAGTTAGGAAACCTGAGGCTCCACTAACATTTACAACAGGTTTGCATGCAACCAATAGAGGTTCGTCAGAGAAACTTAGAGAGGCTATTCATTCATTCATTAAAGTTAGGGTGGGCACTTGATGTCCGGACACTTGAGCTTGGTGCTCATTGTACCATCCCTATTGATTCTCTTATTTCCACTCGAGCAGCTTGGTGTTCTCTATAAAGGCCAGTATCTTGCTTAGAGAGGCTAATCCTCCGCTAACATTGCTAACAAATTTACCTGTTACCAGTACAGATTAGTTAGGGGTGGTTACGAAAGTTAAGCTTCTGCCTAAAATTTTTAACAAGTTTGGCTGCAGCTGGTAGAGTATCGTCAAAGGAAGTTGGAGGCTAACTATCCACTAATATTTTCAATAAATCTACATACAACCAATGGAGGTTTATCAGAGGAAATTGAAAGGGATAAGCCCACGCTAACATTTTTGACAACTTTTCGTGCAAACACTGGGGGCTCGCCAAAAAACTTGGAAAGGCTAATCCATTGCTAACACTACTAACAAATTTGTATGTAAACAGTAGAGGTTCATTTCTAACAAGCTTGAATATAACCAGTGCAGGAGGTTAATGAGGCTAAGCCTCCAGCCAATATTATATTAACAAATTTCAACGCAAGCAGTGGAGGCATATCAGATGGGACCAGGAAGAGCTAAATCTCCGCTGACATTTTGAACAAGTTTGAATGCAACCATTTGAGGCTTATCAGAAGAGGTTAAGCTTTCACTAATATTTTTTAACAAGTTTGTATATTTACGAGACTGTGGTTTTATTTACTCGCGAAGGCCACTTTGTAAGACTTCAACTGCATTTGCAGGTAATTTGGGAGATTACCAAAAAAATGGTTAAATGGCAATATGATGAAATTTGTTTTAAGCTTCCAAATCATATTTAACCCAGATTATTGCAAGATATGCCTAATTTATGTGAAGCAAAAAAATGTTAAAAATTTCTTAGATGAAGCATAAAATCATTATGGTTTGGTGGGTTGTGGGGATGCAGTAGCATGATCAGCTAGATCGACCAAATTTATTCCAATATTACCACAACCAGTTTAATACACAAAATCCACACTATCTATGAAACAGTTTATTGAAACTTTTTTTTTGATGAGGTATTGAATAATTTCATTTCCTGCAAACATTGCTTTAAATTATGTATTGGCATTTCACAAAGCCTATTCCATTCATTTTTGTTATGAAAGGAGTGCGGCACATATAAGATATTATTAATGAAAATTAACCTGGGGTTAATAATATTGGACAAGAGAAAGATTTAGCTTCGACTTAAAATATTGGGCCACTTATTCGAACCAAACAGAGCAAAAGTCATTGTGTAATTGTTATCTACTACTTTATGCAGTTACACTACATTGCCAGTAGTGTTTCAGAATGTTATCTCCTATCTTTTTGTGAGTTGAGAAGAGCAGTGGGCCAGTTTTGATCGCAGCTGTAAAAACCATTATGCCCACTGATGTAGTTCTACATTTACTACTACAAAAAATAACCTTGTAGATATTTAAAGAATTGTCATTGTCCATGTTCTAAATATAGTACCAACGGAAGAATTAGGTGTTTATGAATTTAGAACCTCTTGCAAGATATTAGTAGTATTAATAATGATTCGTTATATAAATCTTCATTAGAACACCACTCTGTGCTACCCCTCAGGATCTGAGAATTATTTAAACACAACACATATTTTTCTAAGCTTTGCTTTTGCAAGGAAAACATAAGGAAATTAAATTCAATACCAATAAATAATTTTTATTAACTTCATTTTTACAGCATTTTTTGTATCTCTTCCAATCTTTTTCCTTTTGTCTCAGGTACTTTGAAATATATAAAAATCACACCAAAACAACAGATAAACCCAAACAAACAGAATGGTACCCCTATACCTGCTGACTCCTTCAGGTAAGAGAATACATTTGACCCACAGAAAATGCAAATTAAGCAAATTTCTATATTTACAGTAGCAGCAAAAGATTTGACGTACGGTGAAAACAATTCACCTATCATAGTGAAAGCGACTGGTCCAAAACCAGCTGTGTAAGTGAATATAAATACATTGACAGTTACAACCGGTAGCCAATTTATATTATCCACTGGGACTTGGGTGTATTGTTTTAGGATGAAATATGTTCGGTCACCAATAAGGTTAGAGTGCTGCATATGGCCGAAGCCAATAACAAAACTCTTCGACCAAACTTATCTATGGTTTGTATTGCCAGTATACTAGCTAAGACTTGCACAAAACTAGCTATGATGGCACAATACTCTGATGGAATTGCGCTATTCGTCTCTTCAAAAATTGTTTGCAAGTAAAAGAAGATAGCATTTACTCCAGTCGCTTGCTGGAAGAACATTAAACCCGCAGTAACACCGAATCCTCTTAAAATAGCTCTATCACGCATCATCTCTTTTAAACTGAGTTTCTTCTTGAATGATTCTTTAACGTCATTGATAATCAGTGGTAGTTCTTCTTGCACGACTTTTGCGTTATTAGAACGTAATTTTAATAAAGCTTCCTCTGCTAGATCCACTCTATTTTTGGCTATGTAATAGTAAGGGCTTTCCGGAACGAATACGCCGAATAAAATTAGAAATATCACCGGTATTGCTAAGTTAGTTGCAGATATTACCGTCAGGGTGACTCCTAGGGCTAATAAAAAAACATACAGTCCACCTATTGATATTAGAAACATTTGCAAACATCCCAAAATTCCTCTGTTTCTACTTTCAGCTATTTCCCCAATATAAATCGGTGTTATAACGAAAGCTGCTCCAGTAGCGAAACCGCAAAGGAATCTCCCAATGTAAAAATAAACTATATCGCCGCCAAACGTCAAAAAAACATACCCCAAGAACGTAGGTATACTAGACGCTAACAAAGTCCACTTCCTTCCAATGCTATCAGATAAATATCCAGAGATCGGGGCGCTAATAGCAGCACCTAGTGGTACGAGAGAAGCTATCCATGCTTCTTCGTTTGGCGTGATGTTCCTCCGCAGTGGGTTATCTTCTGGATCGATTAAGCCGTTTAATCTTGGTATACCAGGAGATGACCATGCGTAAGTGGTGCCCAAACTGAACGAAGCCAAGTTTGCTGAAATGTTGCAGAGATTTCTATATATTTTACTTCAAAATAAGGATCGGTAAGGACTCACCTACGCAAGCGGAAAAATACAATAACTTATTGCATGTGTTTCTGTCAGAATCATGCCCCATATTTGTTGCCGAGTCAAGAGCTAATAGCGAAACTAGTAAAAATATCGGGATGAATGGCACTTTTTGGTGTTATTCGTTACATCACATGAAGTCGTGAGATAAGGCGTTGCTCTATTATTATATATGTAGGTACCTACAGAGAGAAGAATGGACAATAAAGCTAGCGTCAACAAACTTTATAATTATAGGAATCACAGTAGCTATTGTATTTATTTGGTAATATATTGCCGTCAGTGCGTTAATGCATGTATTATGTAAAACTGACAGTGCTAACATTTGCTTATGTTCATTTTTAATGCATTGCAGTATATAAGACATTACAAAATTTTGTTTCTGCAACACTGCAGAGAGTGGAAACTTATATTTTATATAATATTTTCTTTTAAACAAGCTAAGAAGGATGTCTTTTATTTTAATGAAATCCAATTACCACTATTATTAAATCTTAAGTATACGATTTGTTCAAGCAAATATACATGCATCAAAGCAATTATACGCACTGTGATAGAATCATACTAGGTCTATACGAATCTACAGTTTTAATTTCAGTGACGAAAGAAAATCATGATGACATATAAGACAAAATTTTTGTCAAAAACGAATGACTAAATAACAGTATATAAAAAGGAATTAATAATATATATGTTTTTATTTACTAAAACATTATTTAATTGGAAAATGTTACAAAAAATAAAATTAAATTAAAAATAATTTACTTGTCAAATAAACGCCATCTACAAAGTGAAAAGTCAACTATACCCCCAGTATTTATTTCATATTTTATAAATATTTAAAAAATATTAAATCTTTCTTGAATATTAGTTATATTAATCTAATATGCATAAAATATTTTATAGAAAATATATTACGAAAACATTTAAAAAATATATATGTTATGTAGTATTAATAATATTTTATTGCAAATGTTCTCTCAATATATTTTTCATAACTCTGCAAGAATATTTTGCTTTGTATTTCTGTAAAAAAAAGATTGAATTTTTGCTTTTGTACATTTGGTGCGTAGGACGAATAATATAAAATGGGTAAAATATGCATACATATTAAGTAGGTATGTACTTAAATTAGATAATATATATCTAATATGATTTAATTAGTATCTAAGTTGAGCGCTGTAACTTTTCTATTAATATATCTGCGTTTTGTGTTATATTATTTGTAATATTTGTAAGTTGCGAACGTCAACACAACACTTCTATTCATTACGGTGCCGGTGTTATATGATTTAGTATTGTGGTATTGTTTATGCGTCTATGGATTAGGTACATAGAATGCATACGCACACGTGCGTATCATCAACGTTTTCATTCGTTTGTCCGTTACATGTTATAGTTTATAATAGTATACGATTAGGGCAGATTAGGGTTAACTGTGTAATTAATTGTTGCGGGTGTGTGTTTAGTTTTTGTGGCGACTACGAGGTAAGCAAAACTTTGAACATGTCATGGCATTTATAAGATAATTGGAATGCTCAATATCGCTATGTACAGAAATCGGTTAATAATATAATTGTAGGAATTTTATGCATCATATATGTACTGCATGTACCAGATAAATTGCTAGTTGATTTGCTTAAGAGATTCATCTCGGTAGATAAGCGTCATAACCTCAAATAGAGGTTAGAATACGTTGTGTTGTTTTATTGTTTGTACGTAGAATGTTTTCAAAAATTATGAAATAAAGTAAAAATAAGTATCGTAAGTAATAGAATGTAGCTACCACTCCAATTATTGTAAATGCTCCAAATGTATTAGTAGGTGTTGATAATGTTGTACGATGTTTTATTCGTGGTATGATCTAATGCAATTGGCATTGTTTTAGAAGCCACAAGGAAACGGCATGAGAGCGCCACTACCGAAGATATAAAAAAGCCATAGGGTTGTACCTCGCACCAGCCAAGGCTAGACTTAAAAATGAGTATTTTGCATTTTTATTCAAATAAAATGATAATAAATACGTTTGTTTTTATTTTAGAACACTTCAATTAAAAATAGTGATTAATTTGATAAACCTTCAGTATGCCTTAAAAGATGCCAGAATTATTGATTTATTAAACTTGTATGGTGAGTGTTGAAAAAACAAGTTCTTGCCTTTTAGACAACTCTATGTATGTTTCAACTTTTCGTTATCGACGTTATACATTCTAAATAATCAAGAACAATTTTAGTTAATTTTGACAAATTAAATAGATAGCATAAAAAATCTCAATTTTCATATAAATATTTTACAAATATTTTAGAAAAAATATAGCGCTTCATTAATTTTAAAATATGGAATAAATATTTTAATTGGAATATTTTATCTATATTTAGAAAAAAATATGAAAAATATATTCAAAAACCTCTCACGAAAAATATTTATAAAATATATTTTTAAAAATATCTATGTAATATTTTTGGCTGTTAGGGATATGTCGCTTGCACTGTTTGAGAAAAGTGATTGTTTGTTTTACGTAAATAATTTACGGTGTTTTGGTGCAAAGTGTCGAAATTAATTTTAATTTTTTAAATCACGTCTTATCTTCGCTTTTAAAAGGATATTCCTAATTTAAGTATGACAATCTTTGATAGATAGCCGATGGTTGAAGCTTTACAGTGTTTTTCACAAATCCTCTCCATAATTCTTATACTAAGAGCCGTTATACACGTACGAGAATTTTTACATAAATTTTCGAGAGAATTTTCGTAAGAATTTTTGTCGCGACACTTTCAGGTCGTTTTACACAGGAATAAGGTTAGTTCCATTGTTTTTGCTCTTCTCAGCTGTAACCTAAATCTAAACAATTATGATCCATATTTTGCTGGTTTATCTTTCTATATATATTTCTATGATAACCATAATCAAATAACATCTTAATTTAACAAATGCGCCTGCTTATAACAACAAATATCGTGAAAATTCCGGTAAAAATGTATTCCTGTGTAAAACGACCTGAAAGTGTCGCGACCAAAAATTCTTACGAAAATTCTCACCAAAATTTTCGAGATAATTTTTGGTATGATTTATGTAAAAATTATCGTACATGTAAAACGGCTTTAAGGATACAACAATAGCTTAATATGTCGAGAAGGTGTAGCAACATTATCATCGTTGACACTTTTCTGTTAATATACCCTAAATGATGCACGCCGCATCGACCGAAATAGATGAGTACGCCTTGAATACAACTGATACCCGTTGACTTTCAACGAATTGCCGTTCTAGGTCCCGATATGGGGTACTTTAATGGCCGGTAGCCTGCTATTCTAATTTCGCGCGAAATGTAGAAGTGATAAAACTTGAATCGAGGCTTCTATGTTAGTTATTTCTTATAGGATTTTGACTAGGTACTTTTATAGTTTATCTACTAACGCTTTCATTTAAGTGCTAAAGTATAAAAGAAAGCGCTAAAAAACTCAATTTTAAATTAATAAATACTTTTTATTAGTCTTTATTGTTACAGAATCTTTTGTATCTCTTCCAATCTTTTCCCTTTCGTCTCGGGTACTTTAAAATATATAAAAACCACTCCGATACAACAGATTAGCCCGAACAAACAGAACGGCACGCCCATACCCACAGACTCCTTCAGGTAGGTGAACACGTTGGACGCGAAGAAGCAACAAACCAACCATATTTCTATGTTGACAATCGCAGCAACCGTTTTCACGTGTGGTGAGAATAACTCACCGATCATAGTATAAGCAACCGGTCCAAAACCAGCTGTATAACTGAAAATGAACAGATTAAGTGCAACAACAGGCAACCAATCGATATTATCGAGCGGAACACGAGTGTATTGCTTCAGAATAAAATAAATTCCAGTCACGCATAAGCTGAGAGCATTACCCAGGCCTGAAATCAACAGCAAGATTCTTCGACCAAACTTATCCACTGTACGTATAGCTAGCGTGCTTCCTATGACTTGCACGAATCCAGCTATGATGGCGCAATAATCTGACGGTATTACGCTTTTCGTCTCTTCGAAAATTGATTGTAGGTAAAAGCAGATCGCGTTGATTCCAGTCCATTGTTGGAAGAATAGTAAACCTAAAGATACGCAGAATCCTCTTAAGATATCTCTATCTTGGAGGACATCTTTTATGCCTAGTTTCTTCTGGAAAGATTCCCTAACATCTTTGACCATAAGAGGTAATTCCTCTCGTACTGTTTCCATGTTGTTAGATCTGAATTTTAGCAAGGATCTCTCAGCTAGATCGATCCTATTTTTAGCTATGTAATAGTAGGGGTCTCCGGAACGAATAACCCAAATAAAATTAAAGATACGAATGGTATTATTAAATTGGTGGCCGATATTATGGTCAAGGTAGCTCCTAAGGCTAAGAAATAAGTGTACAGCGATCCTGCTGTGATGGCGAACATGAAGAAACAGCCTAAGATCCCCCTGTTTGTACTTTCTGATATCTCCCCAACATAAATCGGAGTTATTATATAAACCACCCCAGTGCCGAAACCGCTGAGGAATCTTCCAATGTAAAAATAAGCTATATCCTTTCCGAATGTCAAACAAACATATCCTAAAAACGTAGGTACGCTAGACGCCAATAAAGTCCGCTTTCTGCCAATCCTATCGGATAAATATCCTGAAATTGGAGCGCTGATAGCAGCACTCAGCGGTATTAACGAGGCAATCCATGCTTCCTCATTCAATGTGATTTTCCTCCTCAACGGATTATCTTCCGGGTCAATCAATCCGTTTAATCTTGGTATACCAGGTGATGACCATGCGTAAGTCGTGCCCAAACTGAAGGAAGCCAGGTTGACTAAAATATAATAAAGGAATTTTGAAATATGTTTGTTCAAAGGAGAATTGCCAAAAGACTCACTTGCAAACGCTGAGAAATATAGGAACTTATTACAGGTCTCTTTAAGAGGGGTATAACCCATATTCGTTGCTGCATCTAGTGGACGAAACTACAACCAATGTACCGGTGGCTGCCAACATTGTGTTGGCAGCTCTGTTGTCTTATATCAAGTCGTGAGATTGTATTTTTTCATATAAAGGTATTGTGTGGCAAGGTGAATTGTTTAATGCATAATGGAAATATTTTTAGATGAGCCTTGAGCAATAAATTTGCGTACACCAATGTCCAACAATGGGGTCATAAATAATAGTCAGGATCATGGCGTTAAAATGATATATACATATACAGTGACCGGCATAAATATTGCAACATATTGGACATTTTTCTATTGTTAAAATATACTAAAACTTTTTTTGGGGGATAGGTTGTGCATAGAAACCCCAAAATTTATTTTGACACACGTCACGTGACCACTAGTAAAAATTAATTTAAAAAATATGCCGTGAATCTGCAAAAAGTGAGGTTAGATGATATAATATCCAAAAAAGTTATTTGAAAAAGTTGCTTAGAATTCAATTTTGAGGCTGTATACAAATTTTTGTAAACATATTTAAAAAAAAAAAAAATCTCAATTTTTCCAAATATTGTTTCATTGAATTACATATTTCCATTTTTTTCGTTTTTAGCAGCTCAACTGCGCTACTATTTGCAAATTTGGATGATACTCAAACAGTTTTGTGAATTTTTGCATAACTAACATAGGGCGAAAATGAAAGCATCGATTTCCTCACTGTGACTATTTGTGTTGCTAGGAACTGGTATTAGTAGCAAAAGATTTAAAATGAGACTTTTACAAACATTTTCTCGCCTAAACCGCTTAGCAAACATATCCTTTTCACTGAAACTATCACATTTTTTTTTCTGTTTCTGGCGCTTAAAGTGAAATTGGTAGTCCAAAACTGATAACGCTAAACATTTGTTGCCCACTTTTGTAGGATCTGTTTTTCTTTGTTATCTCTATTTTAAATTTGTACAATGTGGTGCAACAATAAAGAAATTATTTATATTATTATTGATTATTATTATGTAAGGCCCGCACAATGTTATTGCACGCACCGAAGCTATTTATGTGGTTTCGAAATACAAAACTCAATAATAATAATAACCCAGTATTTTTAGTTAATGATAGGAATACTTAATAAGCAAAACACATATTAACAATAAGTAATAGTAGAATGAACAACTAAGAATGAAACTCAAAAAATGCATACTTGTTAGACATACATATCGTTTCTGTTTCTTATAAGTAAGGTAGGTTTTTAGAAACAACAAAATAATGTAGTAAACTATTTTAATTTTTTGGCAAATAAGCAATTACTTACTACATTTTATTTTACCTATTGTTTATTATTCGTTGTTCTCCAATTTCAAAATCTACTTTAAACCTTCGGTGCGTGCATGTAGTAGTTATCAGTTTTTGACTAACGGTTTTCACTTTAATGCCGAAAAAAACAAGAAACATAATAATTTTCAATAAAAGTAATGTCTGCTAAGTGGTTTGTAGAGAAAATGTTTGTAAAATTTATTTTAATTATTACTAGATACAGTCCCTTGCAACAACAATTGTCACCACTGAAAATGTACTTTCAGTTTTCGTTATGTTAATTTTGCAAAAAATTGACAAAATTGTTTGAGTATCAATAAATTTGCAAATAGTACCGCAGTTGAGCTGCTAAAAGCGAAAAAAAAATGGAAATATGTAATTCAATGAAACAATATTTGGAAAAATTGTGATTTTTATTTTTTTTTAAATATGTTTACAAAAATTTGCATACAGCCCCAAAATTGAATTCTAAGCAACTTTTTCAAATAACTTTTTTCGATATCATGTCATCTAACCTCACTTTTTGCAGATTCACGGCATATTTTTTAAATTTACCGCCATACTAGTGGTCACGTGACGTGCGTCAAAATAAATTTTGGGGTTTCTAGACGTGCACAACCTATTCCCCCAAAAAAATTTAGTATATTTTAATAATAAAAAAATTTCCCATATGTTGCAATATTTATGCCGGTCACTGTATATACATATACAGCTGTCCCACCGAACTGGGTCATTATATTTTTTTGAATTTCTAGCAGGAATTTGATTTTGAAACTTGCAGTGTAGTCATGGCCCACTGTGGTCTATTTAAGGAAAATATTTTCAACTTTATAGCACTTTCGGTATCCAGGGTGTTGATATCACCTTTTTTATTTTAAATGGAATGGTACAATTTTTATCGGTGCAATGAATGTATCGAGTCATTTGCAATTAGTTTACACGAGGGTTTTCTATACCTGAACTCAACCGTTTTTGAGATATTTGCAATTTTGCTAATTTTTTGACGTTTGCACTGTTTCAAGTAAAATTAAATAGCTGATAAGATATCAGATATTTAGTGGTCCTACTAATGTCGATGTAAGTACAAAGACGTAGATAGAAAGCGTTATGGCAATAATGACCAAATCACATACAGGGTGTTCGAAAACCCATCTCCAATGTGGATACTTTTAAGCCAACAAAACTTTTTTTATTTCAAAATATTTTTTACTACAGCAATGAATGCAGCGTAAAATTCTACATCGATTGACATTAGGGTTTGGTATACCTATTTTTGATAGTTTTTGAGATATTAGCATTTATTGCCTAAATTATCACTAATTTCCAAGTTTCGAGTAAATAAAATATTTTTTTCCTCAAAACACTCTGTATACATTTTTTGGAATGGTGCGTTATCTTTTTTTGCATTGTTTGGTTTCCATACTTGAGACATTTATCAATGGAAGTTTTCCAATTATTAGCAAATTTTGTGTAATTGTAATTATAAAATATTAATAAGTCATAATTATTATGCGACAGCAAATTGCATGTTAATATTTTTGCCTGTTTATTAAATAAATCGAAAATAAGTCCAATTAAAAAAAAAAACTAAGAAACTATTATTCTGAAAGAACGTTCATATTGGACATTTTCGAAGACTTTTAATAGTTTGTTCCTTATTTATGTTATCTGTCTGTATCGCTTAATACCTAGTTTAATACAAAAAACCAAGAGGCTGCATTGTTTTCGGAGACTCCATGTCAGACGGCTCCCCTGCAAAGAAAATACCTGGTCTAGTAAATGAACAATATTTGAAATATTATGGGTGTATTTATCTAATCATTTGTCAACCGTATTGTCAACCCTATTATAAGGTCATCAGCATGCCCCGGGCAATGAAATCCCTTTTCGGTCGGCTTCCGGATTAGGTCGTCCACTAGAGTAGCCCACAGCAAGGGAGATAAAACTCCACCCTGTGGGAAGAAAAAAATAGAATTACTGAATTTTTCTTTGTGAATTTGCTTTTAAACAGGTGAAACTTCTATGGAATTTACGCTTTTAGGGATATAAAATTGTCCCAATTCGTATAGAAACTACATCTCAATGACACGGCAGTTTTACATCACGTGGTCAATAAATAAAAAAAAAACATTTTGATGTTAACATTAAAATCATAAGTGGAACAAATATGCATTTAAGACGTCACCAAATTTATTTGAGATTGTTGATGATCGTATAGCAATAATAAATCAGTAACATTAATAGCCCAAAGCAGCCAAACGACATTATTGAGTTGGCTATCTTGTGTTCGCCATAAAATGAAGGCACTGTATAAATAATAATTTATAATGTTTGCCAAAAATGAACTGCTACAAAAAAAAAAACACAATGGAGAAATGCCAAATAAGTAATATTTACATTAACGTACATACTTAGTGCATTTACAACTGTAGGTCGATATGAACCTTTACAAAACGCATTATTATTTGCATTGCAAGTTTTTTTCGCATAATATGAGCGTATAAAATTGGAGCGGATGACAAATTTTTGACATCATAGCCGCACCTAAACCTTCTAAGCAAGATTGGCAGTTCTCCAAAGATCCACAATGACATATTTAGAAGAAGGTGAACCTACACAGAAAAGAACTAACTATTTCTTATATTTTGCTGTTATAATTGGTGAGTTATATTAATTATTTTTTGTATACAGATTACCTCAGTGCTTTTTTCGTATTTATTCGGAAACTAATAGAGATAAAAAGTTGTAATAAAATCACTCCATCGTACTCTGAGACTATAAGTATACCACCAGAATAATAATTAATTTATTACTAGAATCCAAAACGTTTCCACCATTTTGAAAATCGATGCCATTTTCTCCAGATAACCACACTTTATCTATTTCCTCTTTTTCTATCTCTTTCTAGTTAATCTCACATGCTTCACATGCGGTATTGCGTTCTCATGGAGTTCTCCAGTGGTACCAAAACTATCCAACGTCCAAGATAACTCTTCGGGAATCCTCTTGTCTCCAAACGAAATCTCCTGGTTGGTAGCCTTCCTAGCTCTTGGAGCAGCCGTCGGCCCATTCCTAGGCGGCTTTTTGGCTGATAAATTAGGCAGGAAACCAACCTTCATCGTCTCGGCAATTCCTTTTATCCTGGTCTTCGTTCTGATAGCCTTTGGGAGTGATTTCTACTTATTTGGCGCTTGTAGATTCATCAAGGGAATGTGCGTCGGATTATTCTTGACCTTAGTCCCAATGTATGTGGGCGAAATTGCTGAGGTACACAACAGAGGGATATTGGGATGCTTCACGGTACTCTTCATAACCCTGGGGATGGAATATTCTTTTAGTGTTGGTCCGTACATCTCGATAAAGTGGTTTAGTCTATCTTGCACGGGAGGCACGCTTATATTTTTGGTGCTATTTACGCTTTTAATACCAGAATCCCCATGTTATTTGATCGTCAAAGGAAAACAAGAAGAAGCTAGAAGATCGTTGCAAAAATTAAGATGCACTGATGTGGAAGATGAGCTGAAAACAGCTACTGGAAACAGTGGGAAAGTCTTCGAAAGCCAAGGGAGGAATTGCGAGAAATTTAAAGACCAAAGCATCTGCGAAAAAGCCTATTTTTGGGTGTAGGTCTCATGATGATCCAGCAGTCAACTGCAATTAGTGTCATCAATTTCTATATGCAATTGATCTTCGAAACTACCGGCACGAATATACCTTCGGAAGTATCTGCTATGATCATTGGTGCGGTGCAGATCTTCGGCGCATTTCTATCGACTTTAGTTGTGGATAGATTAGGCAGAAGACCTTTACTGTTGGTTTCAACTTCGTTAACCACCATTTGCCTTTTGATCCTGTCAATATATTTCTATTTACTCGTCCAAGTGGACGTCTCCAGCATCAATTGGTTGCCGATCACTACGATGGTGATCTATATGATTTTCTACAATTTGGGCATAGGCCCTTTAGCTTTTGCTGTAATGGGAGAAATTTATCCTCCTCACATAAAATCACCGCTTGTTCCATATCGGTTTCTAGTTGTTACTTGTGCTCTTTCATAGCCGCCTTGTTGTTTCCATTCTTGAGTGAATTGGTAGCGAATTGGTTCGCATATTTGGTGTTTGCCATCGGTAATGGATTAGGCGTTGTCTTCATATGGTTCTGCATGCCAGAGACGAAAGGAAAGACATTGCTTGAGATAGTGGAAAAATTCAAATGATTCTGTACCATTTTTTTTTTTTAGAAATAATTACAGTAATTTTATTTTGGTGTTCCTCTTTTGTCAAATGTAATCCACTATTTCTCAAAACTATCTAACATCTCAATTAAAGACTACACAGTGTATGTCAAATTATTTCCTTCTTTTGCCAAAACTATTTCCTAAATTGTCAAAACTATATGCCGTTATTATGATCAGGTATATAAGATTGATTGCTCAAAGAGGACAAAACAATAAAATCTCTAACGTGCTTCAATAATCAAAGGAATGAACGATGGTAGTTGGCCACTCCAGATATTTAATATTTTCCCGAAGGCTATAAGAAAAATTCAAAAGACTTACAAAATAGGAAGTATTGAGCAACATCCCAAAAAATTATTCAAGAGAAGCAAGAAAGAATCTACAATTTACTTCATTTTAATCCACTTTAACACTAAAATAAAAACCAGTTTGTTAGAGCAAAATCCACAACTAGAGGTGAGCTCAAAGACCATTAACTGAGCAACAAAGACATTTTACCATTCTGTAAAACACGTTCCTTTTGCATTAGAAAGGCGTAACACACCAGATATTATTCAAAGTAGGTTTGATTATGCTGCTCTGTAACACAAAATAATGGCCCATAGAGCAAAAATATTTTATTGACGAATGTGGGATTCAAATGAATTCTAGGAGATCCTATGGAAAAGGCACAATTGAGAGGCCATAATTATTCGATTGCTGTTGCAATGGGTATTAATTCATTATATGTATTCGCCATTCAAGATCATCAAGCATCTTTGATTAACCACTTACCCGAAGATAATCTACAGGTGTGTCACCGAAGACTGCATCTTTAATTACAACTTTATTTTTGATTATAGAAAGAAATCTTTTATAGGAAAGTTTTACAAAGGTCATAGCTGCATAACCTAAAAATATATTTGGCTATACAGGGTGTTCCAAAAGTAGGAGAACTCATACTTACTCGATTACTTTAAATGGAATGCCCTATAAATTATTATTAGAAAAACAACATCACTTTATATCAGCTGCTATATAGTCCATCTATAAGCGTAAATAACAACATTTTTATTTACGCTTTTGTAAAAAATTTGGCACACCATCTAGGGGGAAATACTTCCCGGCCGTTGACAACACTGGGGCCATGACAATTATTTCACCAGCATAATAGTTATAAACGTCAAATCTGTCAACAAAAAGAATTGTAGGAATACTTTGTGCTTAAAATATTTTTAAGTTATGCAGTATTGAATTTTATAAAATTTGAATTTTGTATAAAATACTTTTTCCTAAAATCAAAAATAGAGGTGTAGTCAAAGATCTAGTCTTGGATGGGACACTTGTACAAGACGAAATGAATGTTGTGACCTAAAAGAAAAAAAAATTATTTATAAATAAAAAAGAAGAAAATCATTTGCCATAAAAGTGAGAGTTTTGTATGAAAACACATTTGACAAAAGAGGAAAATCAGAAGAAATACACTAAAATGCGGTTATAGGTTTTTAAATGATGATTATTATACAGTGAGTCGTAAATGGTCCCCCCCCCCCTCCCAGCTGATAACCTTGAATGGTATAAATAAGCAATAAACAAAACAGTGATTAGAAATAATCTGGATTTTTGCCTATAGAGATACGCACATGGCTTCTGATGTAAAAATGAGGCCGAGCTATCTTTAAAATTTAAATAGAAGTAATTCATCTAGAAGTCATTTGGAGATTTATATTACTTTTATGCAATTACAACAGTTTACGTTTCGAATTTTTAGCAATTATCAAGATTAATAATTGCGAGTATTTACGTTACTTTTTCTATAGCCCTCGGTATAAATATTGTGGTTTATGTGACTTAGGAAGCGATTGCTGTAAAATATAACTATTTTACAATATGACGTTTTTGCAAAATTTAGCAAAAGTGTCTTATCTGTCAGTTATGTGTCATGTGTGAGGGTGCCTTGTACAGATTACTGTTAATTATAGGTTCTGTACCCTATACCCCAAGCGAAGGGGGGGGGGGGGGGGGGAGGAGGGGGGGCATTTACGACTCACTGTATCATTATTTCAATATTCAACTACATTTTCGCCATTTCAAACTATATGACAACAATCCCTTTTCTAATAGTCACCTTGTTTGTTGCAGCAATCTCACTTGCTTCACTGCCGGCACAGCTTTGATGGACTCCCAGTTGGCGCCAAATTTCCCAAATCACCGATAATCCTTTGGGCATCATCCTATCTGGGCAGAAATCTCCTGGTTAGTATCCCTAATGGCCTTAGGAGCTGCTATTGGGCCGTTCGTAGTGGGCTTCTTGGCCGACAGAATCGGCAGAAAACCCACCTTCATAGTTTCGGCAATTCCTTTCATAACAGTTTATACCATCCTGGCTTTTGGCAGAAATTTGTACCTATATTACATGTGTAGATTAGTCAAGGGAATATGCGTCGGATTATTCTTGACTTTAGTCCCAATGTATGTCGGCGAAATTGCCGAGATCCATAACAGAGGTATATTGGGATGCTTTACGATATTCTTCGTGACGATGGGGGCCCAATTTTCGTTCTGTATCGGCCCTTATGTCTCGATTAAATGTTTAGTTTGTCTTGTGCCGTTCCCATGATGATATTCATGCTGATATTCGGAATTCTTATACCGGAATCTCCGTGTTACTTGATCATCAAAGGGAGATTTGAAGAAGCCAGGAGATCCTTGCGAAAATTAAGAGTTAACGACATGGAAGAAGAGATGGCACAAATCAAGGAGACCGTAAACAGAATCCATGGTCGCTAAAGAAGGAATGACGCAAGTATTGAGGGTAAACCATCTACGGAAAAGCTTGTGCCTTGGTGCGGGTCTCATGGTGATCCAACAAGCAACGGCGATTAGTGTCATCAACTTCTACATGCAACCAATCTTCGAAGCGGGCCGGTTCTAATATCCCCTCGGAGGTGTCTGCTATGATCATAGGTGCCGTGCAGGTTTTCGGAGCATTTCTCTCCACCTTAGTGGTGGATAGCTTAGGTAGAAGACCTCTACTGCTGGTCTCAACTGTTTTAACCACCATATCTCTTTTGACTTTATCCATATACTTTTATTTACTCAACAAAATGGATGACGCATCTTCTATCGGCTGGTTACCGATTACAACCTTGATAATCTATATGATTTTTTACAATTTGGGCATAGGCCCTTTAGCTTTCGCCGTAATGGGGGAAATTTACCCGCCGCACGTGAAATCTGCTGCTTCTTCTATATCGGTATCCATATGCTATCTGTGTTCCTTTACAGCAGCGAAGTTATTTCCAGTCCTTATTGACTTGGTGGGGAACTGGTTTGCATTCCTCGTCTTTACTACTGTGAATGGATTCGGTGTTGTGTTCATATGGTTTTTTATGCCCGAGACGAAAGGACGGACATTGCTAGAGATCATGGAAAAGTTTAAATAATATGTAATTCATTCTGTGTAATATATTTATCAATGAAAATCTGTGATAATTTCACAAAATAAATACATTCCTTTTTTATTTGAGTAGTTTCATTTTAATAATAACGTGCACTCATTGTGTAGTTAGGATCTGTATAAATTTACATTTATGATATCCGTCATAGTGTACAGGTGTCCCATCAAAGACTGAATCTTTGATTATACCCCAATGACCAACTATATTTATTTCATATTTTATAAATATTTAAAAAATATTAAATCTTTCTTGAATATTAGTTATATTAATATAATATGCATAAAATATATTACAGAAAATATATTAGGAAACCTTTAAAAAAATATATATGTTATGTAGCATTAATAAATATTTATTGCAAATGTTTTCTCAAATATTTTTCATAACTCTGGCAAGAATATTTTGCCTTTGTATTTCTCTAAATATTTATTTCATAAAAAAAAAAGATTGAATTTTTGCTTTTGTACATTTGGTGCGTAAGGACGAATAATATAAAATAGGTAAAATATGCATACATATTAAGTAGATATGTTACCTATTTAAAATGATAGTTTTAAAGATTGAAATAGATAATATATATCTAATATGATTTAATTAGTATCTAAGTTGAGCGCTGTAACTTTTCTATTAATATATCTGCGTTTTGTATTATATATTATATAATATTTGTAAGTGCGAACGTCAACACAACACCTCTATTCATTACGGTGCCGGTGTTATATGATTTTAGTATTATTTAATGCGTCTATGGATTAGGTACATAGAACGCATACGCGCACGTGCGTATATCAACGTTTCCATTCGTTTGTCCGTTACATGTTATAGTTTATAATAGTATACGGTTAGGGCAGATTAGGGTTAACTGTGTAATTAATTGTTGCGGGGTGTGTTTTAGTTTTGTGTGTGACTACGAGGTAAGCAAAACTTTAAACATGTCATGGCATTTATAAGATAATTGGAATGCTCAATATCGCTATGTACAGAAATCGTTTAATAATATAATTGTAGGAATTTTATGCATCATATATGTACCGCATCTACCAGATAAATTGCTAGTTGATTTGCTTAGAGATTCATCTCGGTAGATAAGCGTCATAACCTCAAATAGAGGTTAGAATACGTTGTGTTGTTTTATTGTTTGTACGTAGAAATGTTTTCAAATATTATGAAATAAAGTAAAATAAGTATCGTAAGTATTAGAAATGTAGCTACCATTACAATTATAGTAAATGCTCCAAATGTATTAGTAGGTGTTGATAATGTTGTACGATGTTTTATTCATGGTATGATCTAATACAATTGGCATTGTTTTAGAGGCCACAAGGAAACGCCATGAGAGCGCCACTACCGAAGATATGAAAAAAGCCATAGAGTTGTACCTGGCACCAGCCAAGGCTAGACTTAAAAATGAGTATTTTTCATTTTTATTGGCTTATTCAAATAAAATGATAATAAATACGTTTGTTTTTTATTTAGAACACTTCAATTAAAAATAGTGATTAATTTGATAAACCTTCAGTATGCCTTTAAAAGATGCCAGAATTATTGATTATTAACTGTATGGTGAGTGTGAAAAAACAAGTTCTTGCCTTTTAGACAACTCTATGTATGTTTCAACTTTTCGTTATCGACGTTATACATTCTAAATAACCAAGAATAATTTTAGTTCATTTTGACAAATTAAATAGATTGCATAAAAAATCTCAATTTTCACACAAATATTTTACATATATTTTAGAAAAAATATAGCGCTTATATTAATTTTAAAATATGGAATAAATATTTTAATTGAATATTTTATCTATATTTCGAAAAAAAATATGAAAAATATATTCAAAAAACCTTCAACGAAAATATGTATAAAATATATTTTTTAAAATATGTATGTAATATTTCTGGCTGTTAGGGTAGCTCTATCTTTGATTTTAGTAAAAAGTTGTTTTTGTACAAAAGTTTTACTGTATTCAATTTTAGTAAAAAGTTGTTTTTGTACAAAAGTTTTACAGTATTCAATTCTGTATAACCTAAAAATATTTTTGACTATAAAGAGTATCCCAGAAGTAGACAAACACATACTAACTCTGTAATTTTGAACATTCTGTATATTAATCCACTTTTAAATTCTACGTAAAAAAATAACATCACTTTATGTAAACTGCTATATTTCTGTCTGTAATAACGACATTGTTTTTTACTTTTGTAAAAAAATTAATTAATAATTAGACACTACCTACTTACGAACTATCAGGGACAAGTATAACATAACCAACATGCGCTAGAAGTGCTATCAAACCTAAACGATTGTATCCGAACACCGACGATTCCAAATTTTAGTAGTTACTCTAACTCATTGACTGTTATTCTTAGATTAGTTTCTTTTTTTCAATTTCTTAGTATAAGATTAAATTAATTAAGAACCAACTCTAACGTAGGGTAGATCTAATATCAACCCCAATAATGCTATGCTTGAAAGCAGGCGCGTATCACAACTTGACTTTATAGAGGGGGTAATGGAGATGATATTTTTATTTTAACTCAAATAAAAAAAGTCTGCTCTTTTGAGATACAATTTGAATAGTGTCATCATGGGAGAGGTAATTACACAAAAAAAGGAAAAAAGAAGATGAGTGTTTGCCTTTAAATAAAACATTTTGATTTACAAGTAGGTTTCGCTGGCTTATGTGGAGGAAAGGGGTAATTACTCCCCCTACCACTCTCTCCCACGCCTTGTATACGCGCGTGCTTGAAAGCATGCCACCGAAACTGTTGAATTCGTATACTACAGAAAGGAATCCGAGTTGATAAATCTATTATACTTTACCGTCTTTCGTTTTTTTGTTACTTTGTGGTTTGCAATAAAAATATAAATAAAAACTGGTAAACTGTTTTTGTTATTCCCAGTAAACCAAATTCAAATTTCCCGCAATTATTTTTGGTAACTTCAACATTCAAGCATGAAATTACCTACGATTTTTGTATTAGATTAATAGTTATTTGAATACCTTTAGCTTGAAGTTACAAATATAATTGCGGGAAATTTGAATTTGGTTTACTGGGTTATACATCATGTGCTAATTAAAATAAAGACATCTTCTTAACAATACTTAACAAAAGTTCACAGCGCCTTTTTCTCCTTGTAAACATTCCTCTTATTTATACAAATTATATTTATAAATTATTAACAAATTATTTATATAAATGACTTGTGCTGGAAAGCTGCAAGTAAAATGTAGCTATCCTTAAACTAGTATCATGATTTGAATTTTCTAATAAAACAATTTCAGTTGTAGAACCATTCATTTTAAAAATCTTTACAATTGCTGCGAATAAAACATCGTTGATATAGTTAAAAGTCATTGATGACGTATATAACGCGTCGAGACATAATCCACAATTATTTAACAATTGTATATCTAGGTACATATAGCATTTTTCAACAATACAGACGCCAGAAATGAAAATATTACCTATTTAGGTAGAAACATAGATAGCATTTAATCGCTTTTATAACAATAATTCTAGCTGATTCAGTATCGTCATTAATGCTCTCTTATCAACCAAAATGAAGACATGAAGCCTGCACAAAATTTCACAATACATTTCCAAAAATAATCCCTCTTTTTTACTAATATAAAGCTGTTAGTTATTCGGTCTCAATGCAGTGTTGTTATTACGTTCTTACTGGAACAATAATCTATTTTAACCTATTACATATGCTGATCTTTCATTTCTCGCAATTCAAAATTAATTTTCTGGCATACTTTCGTACCCATATATAATATTATTCCGGTCAAATATTGAAGTTCAAAACAATTATTGGCCATCACATTTGCGAATCATAAATGCGCGTTTATATCTTAATTCAGTCTTACACATCACATCTCACTTAAACAAACATTGGTATATCCCTAAACAATTGCGACTTTTTTTGCACCTTGCCGTTATCTGGTATTTAAACAATTAAAAAAAAATTAATGGATTTTCTCAATTTCGAAAAACGTAGGTGCTAGCAATTTGTAGTTGGTTGAAAATTGTTTGATCACATGCGCTGTTAATATTATAATAGTGATTAAAAAGCTGTTATATCGATCATAGGATGTTGGTGCAATTGAAGAAGGTCAACATATTCTTATATTTTTCAGCATGTATAGGTAAGTCTATTTTTCGTTTTCCTATAAAATAAAAAGATTCTTGAAGAAGGTCAATTTAAAAATTGATCTCATTTCTTTTAATTTTCAATATACAGCCTATTCAAGGATTTCGGCGTACTGTTGCCAACTTTGGTATTATTAAAGCTACAAATTCGGTTAAATTAGCAAAGATTCAGTGTTTTTTTTTGTGGTAATTAAAATGGAATTAAAAAAAGAAGCAAGTGAATAAAGAATGTTTGAGATAATTAGAATTTTTGTTTTTTTTTTAATCGAACACCCTCAAAATTTTTCAATGTTTTGAAAGACAATGTAATTTATAATATAAAAATCTTAATACGTTGTATCTTTAAAACGTATAATAAGGCAGATTAGATTACAGCAGAGCAGACCTTAATTTAGACCAAGATTGAGTAAATACAGATTTCCTGCCAAAAAGTCGCAGTAAATTTACATTACCAATAATCACAAATCACAACAAACAATAAACGATGTTATACCTTCTATTAAAATGTTAAAAATCAAACAGATTGTAAATTTCTCACTAATTCGGCTGTTAAAGCCAAATTAACTTTGTCTTGTTTGCCTTAACTTTAATAACTTTAATTGCGTGTTAGTAAACCTTTCTCATTATATTTTTAAAAGTTTATTCCTAGGATGCATTCCTATATAACGATTGGTACATTTTTTAATATTATTATATTTTTCATTATATTCTGCTGTATAATACATTGCGTGAAACTTGTTAGAGGAAAGTAAGGCCTCTTTTAGACGAGGCGGTTTGGTTGATTCCTGATTCAACTAAGTTGAACTATACTACTCCTTGACAACAGCCTGTTGAACTAGTGGAATCAGCTAACCGTCTCGTCTGAAACAGGCCTAATACTCAATTTTTATTTCATTTTGTACACTTGAGGTTTTTTTGTCGATTAATATTCTTAAACCATATTTGTAAGTAATTTAAAACCGTACATTTTATTATCGAAATCAAGCCATTATAACGGATTAAGTGTTCGAATAATTTTCATCCGTGTTTGAAACCGCGTAACTTAGAAGATAGTGGGGGAAACAGCTATCAAAACTTGACGTATTGTAAGGTGAAAGTGACATGAGTATGTTTTTGCAGGTGATTTGCAGTTTATTGTGTGGAAATATCAACGAGTAAACACGAAAAAGATTAACAGATGCATTCAAATAACACCAATTATATAGAAGAAGCAAACGTCCACCTATGTTGAAGATATAACCACACAGCCCAAGTTGGGCTGCCCAACAATTTGTATATTATTTAAATGGAGGTTAGAAGATAAACGTCAAATCTGTCAAGTGATGCCAATTTCTGAATATTACAAATTCTATCTATATACGTATCGCATACAAACTGATTATTTCGTTTGTGATACAGTTGTCACCAGGTGGTCATACTTTGATAGGGTTGGATTTTTACACGGAACACTTCTGGCATTATGATAAAGCGTACTTCTTTATTAACAAAAATACAACATTATTGAACTCCTTTAATAAAACACATGTCGTTACATTAGTAACAATTTGAAATTTATTAACCATTACGTTTGGTGTGGATGAAATAATAGTAAGATACTTGTAAACGTTTGTAACTAACTGAACCTGAATTATAAGTGACAGCTTGGGCTGATATGCATTTTCCCCCCCACTAGCTCACATCTAAAAACCTAGGTTTTCCTTAATGCTTTTATGAGTCAACAATTTCAGTATCAATAAATAAAAAGTATGCTATTAAACAATGGTACCTATATTGAAATACTATATTTTACAAAGACGTTCGTTACAAAAGTTGGAATCACGTAGTGGCGAGTCACTGTACGAATATTACAACAATCATTGCAACACGTGTGCCGTGCACTATTTATCCTATTTCACATTGATTTACGTTTATTTTTCTTTTCCAAGCAGCCCAGTTAACCAAATTCAAATTTCCCGCAATTATTTTCAGTAACTTCAACTTAAAAGGTTATTCAACATACTATTAATCTATCAAATCATAGGTAATGTCATGCTTTAATATTGAAGTTACCAAAAATATTGCGGGAAATTTGAATTTGGTTCACTGGGGGGAATTCCAACTTTTCCATGTTTGTGACACAATTCCTTGCAAAAGCATGACAAAAGTCTACATAAAAATGTCAAACGACGAGCTGCACCGACCTCACTTACAATGTCACCACAGACAGTGTCACGAAAGTGGAAAAATTACAAACTTTTTCTTTTTTTTTTTGGCAAAATGGTTACATGTTACATAAAGTGCTCTTTGTGTATGTGAAATAGAAAAATTAATATATTGTTTGGTGAATAAATTCTGAAACAGCTAAATAATGTTTTGTTAGCATTTTCTACATCGTTAATTTCTAAAACGCACGTAATCATTTATCACTTTCATTTCTATGTCAAGTTGACAGTTGTTCCTGTTAGTTACATGGCTGTTATCAACTTGCCAACACTGTTTCCAAATACATCTTTAAAACCAGTCCTGGAGCGGTTTCAAACAAAGTTTCAGCAATAGGATGCACGGTTTTAAATATTTACAAATATAAATAAATAGGTAATAACTTTATTTCAATTACAAACAAAAATAAATGTACATCAGTGCCGTCACGTATACGAAATATGGTTTAAGAATATTTGTCGGCAAGGAAATGTTAGACTGGTTGCCTACCTACGATACATTCCATTCATTTAATTATTAACATGATAGGTATACATTAAACTAGTTCCAAAATGGAAATATTTGAATAAATTAAAAGAATATGTAGCCATTAAAAACACTTGATCACTTATTTCTATATAAAAAAAAAAACTATTTATTTTCAGTAAACCTAACCTCGTTCACTTGCGGCGTGGTGTTCGCCTGGAGCTCCCCAGTATTGCCAAAACTACAATCAAACACAGATAATCCTCTAGGGAGACCACTAACAGAGGATGAAGCATCATGGGTAGCTTCCCTTCTACCACTGGGCGCCATAATAGCTCCTTACGCGGCTGGATACCTTGCGGATAAAATCGGCAGGAAAAGAACCTTAATCTTCTCCATCATACCAACCATCGCCTGCTTCTTATTGTTGGCATTTGGAAATCACCTCTATTTATACTATTTGGCGAGATTCGTGCTGGGCCTGACAGCTTTGGGCACGCCCCTAACGGTGGTTCCGATGTTCATAGGGGAAGTGGCAGAAATCCATAACCGTGGAACGTTGGGATGCTTCACGGTACTCTATGTGTCTTTGGGTTTCTTATTCAGCTTCGCGGTGGGACCGTACGCTTCGATTATGACTTTTAATTTATTGTGCGCTATTCCTGGGCTTATTTGCTTTGTAGTATTCACGTTAATGATACCAGAAAGTCCTTCATATCTAATTATAAAAGATAACTTAGAGGGAGCTAGAAAATCTTTACAAAAATTTAGATTAGGACCAATTGAGAAAGAGTTTTCACAACTTGAATGTAATGTAAAGAAATTTATGGACTCGAGAAGGTGGAATTAGAGATATTTTGAGAAGCAAAAGTTTGTTCAAAGCGTGCTCCGTGAGCATGAGTCTAATGATGATTCAACAATCAACGGCAATGAGTGTTATGACGTTTTATTTACAATTTATATTCAAAAGCGCGGGTTCTCCGCTACCACCAGAAATAGCTACAATTATAATTGGCGTAGTCCAACTTATAGGATGCATAATTTCAACGGTCACCGTAGATAAATTCGGAAGGAGAATTTTGCTGTTAACATCCACCATTACCACAAGCATAACTCTCATAGTCATCAGCATATATTTCTATCTCCTCACTATCAGGGACGTGTCTAGTATAGGCTGGATACCTATCTTGGCATTAGTATTCTACAGAATAGCCTATGGATTTGGTATTGGATCCCTTCCACAAACAATCCTTAGCGAAATATTCCCTCCAAACATTAAATCTGTTGCGGCTTCGTTGACAGTTTGCACTTGCTTCCTGTTCTCTTTTGCAACGTCGAAAATCTTCCCAGTATTAGAGGCTGCCGTCGATAATTGGTTCGCCTTCATGATGTTTGCGATTTGCAACAGTCTTGGAGTAGTTTTTATCTGGTTTCTGGTACCAGAAACCAAAGGAAAAACCTTAACTGAGATTTTAAAGTCATTCGAATAATTTAATGATATATATTTTTTTTTTGAATTTGTAAAATTATGTTTGATCGACATGCTTTGTAAATAGATTTGTACATAATCGTTAAATAAAATTTTATTTATAATACGAAATGTGTAGTAATTTTGTTTAAAATACATGAATACAGCGACATCTAATAAATACGAGCTAAATTTACATATGTTATTTACTTATATAGAAATCTACAAAAATATCTATTCTACAAATATTTTATTATTTTTATGGATCTCTTATAGCGCTTTTGACTTACTGCACTTTTATGCACTCATTTGTATTTCTATTTTATTTTAATACGAGATAAATATACTCCACCCGTAAAGTGCAATATATCGAAAACACTGTTATATTAGAGGTTAGGTTATACATCTGTCAAATTTTCAAAATTAGTTAAAGATATGATATAATTAAAAGACACCTAATCTTATATAATTTGATACACTTATTTATTAACTTTCGCACCATGAATACTTTAGAGGAAAGAAAATTCGGAATAAGCAACAAATTAGAAAAGGTATCCGCTAACTTTTAACCTAACAATCTATTGTTTCAATTTAATTTTGATTATTTACAAAGGAGCAAACCAATTTAAACACGCTAATGGAACGTCTAAGCAAAAGCTCCCAGATAACTAATGGAATCGACACAATCCTCAACACGTTCGAAACTAGATTATCACGTTTGGAAGATACGATTTTACCTGTATATAACGAAACGGAGAATCTGCACAAGACAAAACAAAGTATCCTTCCGTTTATATTAATTCTACACATCTAAAACGCCACATATATGCACTTAATATCAACATAGATATCGATAAGACTTTACAATTATTAGACAACGTTATAAGTTATTATGAAGTTTCATCAAATGTTGAGGATGTGATTGTGAAAGGACCCAGCGTCGTTTCAGACGGAGGTGTTGATTTGGAGTTGTATTTAAAATCATTGAATCGTTTAGCGAAGGCCCAGAAATATTTTGAAAAACATATACCTCAAAGCGTAGAATTGGAGAATGTTGTAAGTAAAATTTCTATTTTTATAATTGTAAATGGAATTTACATGTAATTAATTTAATTATAGATATTTATTAATTTTAATTAATAATAATTTATTAATTTCATTTATAGACAAGTTTATTTATTAAAGGAAGTGATAAATTAAATGCAGAATTCAGGACAATTCTAGATAAACACAATCGACCACTTTTACCTGTTACTTTGCTAAATTTGATTAACACTGATGAAGGTACCCTTATATTTGTTCTTGTCTTTTCGAATAGTGATTTTTAATTAGTCGTAGACACATCTAATGAGGATATACCGACTTTGCCTGCAATTTTCCCTAATAATGTACGAACTGAATTGATAACAATTGCAAATTGGTTATATGATAACGGAAGAGACGAATATTTGACGGTGTATGGTAAAGTACGTGGAAATGCAATGATTAAATCTTTAACATCATTAAAAACTTATCAAAGATCTGTTAGCGGTGGTAGTGTTCATGGTACAGCTGCTCACCAATGTTGGTAAGCTAAGATTTTTCATAATTTATTTAATGTCAATTCATATGCTTTATAATATATGTAGAGACCTAAATTTCAAAACAAACATGAACCTACGAGAAGACCGTCGACTAGACGATTGCAATTCTTCGAGAAGAAAGCTAATCGCATGTTAATGAGGGCGTCTCAGACGATAGAACAGTCGACCGGTTTGAATTTAGGCACGAGGCGTGCTTCACATTTAGGTATTATTGAATTTATGATTGGTTATTTGTAATAATCGTATAATGTATATTTATTACTGATGGTAACTTCTTCTGGGTTACTCCATTTTGTGTTGGCTACAATGCATTACTGGCCATACTGTCTTCTTCCTTAAGATAAACAAAATTTTCCTCTTCTTTCACTTTCGAGAATATAATACCTTGGTGTCGTGTCTTTTGTTAGTACCAATAATTCCAAGGAAAATTAAATTATATATTAAAGATTCTGACAATAAATCTAAAGCAATGTGGAGAATCATTAATACAGAACTTAATAAATCTGAAGAGAAACGAGAAAGTTAGTAAATCAGGAGAACAGATGAATTAAATTATTTTTTTGTTTCAATATCGAAAGTTAATAGATGCTAGTGGTATATTATCTAGCATGATGCAAATTATTAATTATATTTACTTGTTGGCAAGGATTCATGTCCCTTTAAAAATGTAATTAAGATTTTAATTTATTAATTTTTATGATACTTATATATTTATTATTTTTTCCTTAATTACATCTTTGATTTAATCTTGTTTGAACTCGTATTAAAATTTGATACTTAAAAATATTCATATATTAATGAAATGAACCTTAAACGGTAAAAGTAAATTACAAAATCGTTAAGATTCATTAATTTGTTCAAATTGAAAATAAACATATTATATAGCTCACAAGAATTACAGTCCAAATATTAAAATATTTTCGATGCTTCATGAGGTTAGGAAACCGGTGTGAACAGTCAAAAGCTTTTGACTGTGACTTAAAAGTGATAGAAACCAGACTGTTGTCATAAATAATGCACAATCAAATGAGCACAGTTTCTCGAGGAGTACCACAAGGATGAAAACTGGGACCAATATTATTTGTAATCTGCTTTTTATTATTATCCTTTTAATTGAATAGGGAAATTAATACACTAGAAGAAGCTCGTTTCTGATATCAAGTTAATAAATTGAAACTTAAGAATAACATTTCAGTAAAATCTAAGCAGAAACATAGTGTAAAACTGATTAACATTTGCATCAATTCTGGCTTCACTTGGAGAAATCACCCGTACATGTAGAAGATTCAATTCTAGCAAATATCAAATAAGAAGGATTATTAAAGTTACTGACGTGGTGACAGCAAAACAGATATATTATAGTAATTTCCACTTTATACTACTATACAATTATAAATAATAATTCATTCAGACATTGAGTACTTTTGCTACACATTATTTTTGCCTTTATCTTGCGCATTTTTATGTATTTTTTATATTTATTACAATATTCTATAATACACGGCTTGTATACTAGTTTTAGCATATTCCCTGCAAAGTTTCTGCACACCATCAGAGCTCTTTTAGCCTTGTTGGTTACTTCAAATTCATGTTTGTTCCATAGAAGTTTATTGTCTAGGGTAAGGCCTAGATATTTAACTTCTGCTCTCCATTCAATGTTTGGCCATCCAGTTTTATGGTTCTAAGATTGGATTTTCTTTTCCTGGTAAATGCTACTAGGGTTGTCTTAGTGGGGTTGACATTGAGTCCCATCGATTGACACCATCTTCTCGTGAAGTTCAAACCTCTATGTCACAGAGGGTATTCTCAAATTTGCCTCTTGGGTATATGACAATATCATCAGCATACCCTTGACAAGATATACCTAGATCCGCCAGTCCGCATAAGAGTTCGTCTACTATTAGGCTCCACATAAGTGTGGATGTAACCCCCCCCCCTCCTGTGGGCATCCTCTGGCCGTACTAACCGAGATGGTCTTATGTCCCACCTCCGCCTCCACCCACCTGGTAGACAGTAGTTGCGACATCCATCTAGAAGTCACACCGTCTACCCCCCTATTAATTAATGCTTTTTTGACAGACTCGTGTGGAGTGTTGTCAAAAGCACCCTCTATGTCTAGAAAGGGCGCACACTACGGTTTCTTTATTCGTCAGGGCATCTTGGATTTGGTCCGTCAGCCCACTAATGCAGTCTCAGTGGATTTGCCTGTTTGATAGGCATGCTGACAGGGTGCAATGGCACCCGCTCCAAAGATGTCTGTTCTGATATAGTTATCTACAGCCTTTCCACCGTTTTCAAAAGAGATGATGTGAGGCTAATAGGTCTGTGGGATTTAGGGTGCGTAATGTCCTTTTTCCTGCTTTTGGTATAAAGGTGACTTTAGCCCTTCGCCAACTTCTGGAATGTATCCTAACTCAGACTACTTCGGCTTATCCGAATCATGAAGAAGGATTTCTTCCTGCCTTTTTGAAGTAGAATCGAAAGATCCCGTCTACTCCCGGTGTTTTGAACGGCTGAAAGTATGATGGCCCATTTTAACGTTCCCTGCTACATATGTATCTTGCCACTGTAGTAGCTTCTTTATTTGGCTTTTATATCTCTCGGAAGGATTTTCCGAGGTTCCCACTTTGCTTTCGGGAAAGTGGGTTTCTAGAAGAGGAGAGCTCTCTCTTCTTCACTTTCAGTGAAGCTTCCATCTGCTTTCTTGTGCCATTCCTGAATATTCTGCCCTTCGCCATTACCTTGTGAAGTCGCGAAGCGGTAGGTGTTGAATGCAGATGGCTGTTACCAAGGTGGCGTCCCTACATTCTTTGTCTGCTGAACAGGACAGCTCGAATCGTTGCCTTTCGAGTATGGCCTTGTTTCACTTTCTTTAAGGTGCCGTTTGCCAGATCCAGATGATGCCTGGCCTTTCTGGATAATTTGAACGTTAAAATTACTTTTGTTTTTAAATGTTTACTTTCTCCTTGCGCAAATAAAGTTATATCTATTTATCTACCTTTATTTTCAATGGATTCCATGAATAAGTCACCTACTACAGTATTAATTAATACTGTAGTAGGTGAATAAGAAGTTCCTTAAGGAACTTCTTATTAGTGTTCGATTCTTCTTTTTGCAATATTTTAAATTTAAATACCTGTAAGGAGTTACCAGTGATAAAACACAAAATATCTAAATATACAGAGTGTTTCACACAGGTCCATTATTTTCAGATATTTCATATAACATGGAAGAAATCGATAACGAGCAAGAAATGGAAAACTATCTAGTGTGCGTTGTTGCTCTGCATAAATTAATGCAAATCGAACTCACCACAATGAGAGGAATCATCGAACCGACTCACCAACCTAGGGTGTTTGAAATAATCGTCAAAGAAGCTATGGATTCGATAGTTCAAGACGGCGAAGTTAGTATTAACCCAGCACGATTTAATTTATTCATATTTAAACCTCACTTATTTACAGAATATCGCAGCGAGAGCAAAACGATGCATCAGCAGACATGATTTCGGTTCCGTTCTAGTGATATTCCCCATATTGAAACAATTGATGGCTTTGAAACCCGAATTCGAAAGAACGGTCGAGGAATGCGATCCTTATGTCCGATCTAAATTTGAATCGATATTAACTACTCTACACTCAACCGTATTAATATCTAATAAATCGGTTGAACTAATTAAATTTATTTAATAATCATAGGGAGTGAAAGCTTTAGAAGACTTTATCGAGAGCCTTCATTCTGATTCCGTGACACAACTTCCACCCGATGGGACAGTTCATGAGTTAACCAGTAACGTTCTGATGTTTCTCGAGCAATTACTCGAATATACCGACACAATAGGACGTGTGCTAGCGCAAGATCCAAGCTATAGCACTCATTTGACGAAAGCAAAATCTCACGATAAGAATAAAGCCTTATTAGGATTTTATATTAGTGAATATGATTAAAATACACATAAATTCTGTTATAAATAAATTTTCTCTTGAATTACAGAGAAGGTGTTGGTGCAACTAAACCATACGCTCTTAAGTAAAAGTGAACAATACAACGATCCGGCACTAAAAGCAATATTTCGATTGAATAACAACAATTACGTATTAAAATCCTTACAACGCAGCAATTTATTGGAATTGTATTTAATAGCAGAACCTGGCTGTGAGGAATATTATTATAAATCGATACAAGAGCATAAGAATGCTTATTCAACTAGGTATTATGGTGAATAAACCAATAAATTGTCTAATATATTACTTTCGGTTCATTTCAGTTGGAATAAGCTTTTAAATTACATCTCGATCGAGGACTCCCGATAAACTTCCACCACGATAAGCTGAAAGATAAAGAACGGGCTTTTATAAAAGAAAAATTCGCTGTAAATTTATTTAAAATCTACTTGAATCAAAAAAATAATAACATTCGTGATACTTTCAGGGTTTTAATAAAGAGATTGATGATATCGTCAAGGTGCAACGAGGTTATTCAATTCCGGATGTGGAATTACGAGAAAGTTTGAAGCGAGATAATAAGGAATATATCATTCCTAAATATAATGCTTTTTATAACATGTAACTATTATAGTTTATTATTAATAATTTAATGTATTTTAACACTAATATTCTATATTATTTTCAGGTATTCTGGCGTTTCTTTCACTAAAAATCTTGATAAATATGTGAAACATAAACCAGATGAGGTGGCAACCTTGATAGATAAGTTTTTCGATGTTGCTGCTTAGTTTCATACTAATTTATTTTACTTTGCAAAAGAGATTTTATATAATTAGAATTAAATAGTTAAGTACTTGTATTCATAATATAATAAATAAATATAGAATGAATAAATTGATCCGTTTTCTTTTTTTTTTAGTAAATATAATTAATAAAATATATTTGAACTTACTCGGTACTTCCCTAAAGATATAGTTTCCACTTAGAATTACTTTAAACTTCTTGATTCAATTATAATTTACGAAAAAAAATTAGCCTTAAGTACCAACCATCCTTATTCTCAAACTGTCCAAATGCCATTTTAATTACAATTCAAAGTAAAAGTATTACAAAATGTTCAATTATTAATTTTTGAAGTGAAAATACCAAAAGCAATAAAAACTGTTCTTATATTTATGTGGACATATTGCATTTAATGTTATTTAAAAAAAAAAAACTATTTGGCTTTACTTCCCGAATCTATCAAAGAAAAACTTCATTTGTTTGGGCATACGGTATATAATTTTGTTTGTTTTTTTTTTACATTAATAAAGTTACGTTTCGGATTCTCTTACTTTAATCCATTTTCAAACTATTTATTGTTTTTTTTTTTTGTATTTTTAATTCCTCCTCTTGGCAACTCAACAATCTCTCATAGTCCTGGTAATTCCAAATAAAACAATGTAAATTATTCAAACTAGTGAAAAATTAGTGGTGTCATAATAGGAATTCTAAAAAAAAAATTATTTAAATAAAATTTAAACACCCGCGCGACCCATATTAAACGCTGAAAACAAAACACACTAAATGCCCGATTTATTATTTTATCTAATTTTGTACAAATCCTTTACATTATTCAAATTTTAAACTTCCCGCAATTATTTTCAATAAGTTCAACATTGAAACACGAATTTACTTGAAATTTGATATTACATTTAACAGTTATTTTAATACTTTCGTGTTGGAGTTACTCAAAATAATTGCGGGAAATTTAAATTTGGTTATTGTGCGCACAGATATGTAAAGCAGAAAGAAAACTGAAAAAGAACGAACACACCAGACAGAAGAAGTTGAATAGCTGTTACTTGTATCTCCTTGTCTATTGACATGCTTTAATCAATAATTAAATTTTTGATATTTTAACTTTACTAAGTAATAGATTGCATCTTTTTATCTTCATCTCCAAAAAATATAATGATTTTTTAGGAAAATGTGACGTAACACCTTCATTCACTTGTTTCTTCAATTAAGACAGTCAATAAGAAAAAAACATTACATTTGAAAAGAGATACCTAAATTTATTGAATTGCGGGCAAATGTTCACATAATAAATATATAATAAGCATGGATTGAAATCTCCAACTTGGCAAAATTTAAATTTCCCACATATTTTCAGTAACTTCAACAGAAAGACGTCAAAATAACTAGTAATCCAATACAAAACCATTAGTAATTTCGTGTTTCAAAGGTGAAGTTACTGAGAATAATTGTGGGAAATTTAAATTTTACCAAGTGGGCTATTATTTTGATTAGCCAAGAAAAATCTTCATACTTACCAGAGGCCATGAAATTACAATGAGCTTATCTTCTTTCAGTACAAACTATTTTTCTTTTGTCTATGTGTCTTTCGGAGAGAGACATAAGATAACATTTCAGCGTTCCAATGAAATCTTTTTCTATCGCATCATTACTTTCACCCTTGTTTATATATAAACAATGCTTTCACTTAGAAATATTACTATCCCCGAATACGTTTAGATCTGTGATCGTTTCTTGAATATTCATGGGTAACAGTCGGTAATCTTATGAAGAACATCCAAAATTTCCATAATTATGAGTAACATCAACATATTTCATCCCTACTTCATGTAGAGTTGTAGAGTATTAAGAATAATTGCGGGAAATTCAAATTTTTCATTCCCAAATTAAAAATAGTTTATTTGTTTTGGTTACCAAATTTAAAATATTCTATTTTTAATATTTCCATAGTTTTTATTCGTAAACACTATAGAATAAATTGATGATGAAAACATATCTCAATAGCAACATCAAATTCTTCAATGACTTCTATTCAACAACACTAATGAACCGGAATGAACCTGAATGAACATTATTATGTATACTTCATCTGACTTCATGACGCTAAGGAATTAATTCAGTCACCGCTCGATGGTTTTTAGTTTTTATTTGGTAGCGCCCATCACTATTATTACAAAACATTTTTTTAAGAAAATTTGAACATAATTAGATAAAAGTACGTGGTAGAATACATCACAGGAATATACACTGTGTGGTATAAATATAATATTTTGTGACTTTAGAGGTTATTAAAAAATTACAAAAAGCAGGCCTGTTCGTTTTGTACATACAGCGTTATACACCAAACGTATGAACAAACGAAATAATTTTTCTATTTGATCTGTGCTGTTGGGAGTTGTATGACGCAATATATTTGACGTCAATACGTTTTACCGTAAAAATACAACTTGCCTCTAAATTTTCACAAACGAAACTACGAACACCCTTATAAAACGAAATAAAATGGAGATGAATCGTTCTATTTATCAACCAAATAAATTATATTCGAGGAAATTAAATTAGTTCAGGTCTCTGTAATCAAGGTGAGATTTCGAAAAAGATTTTGTGGATTCAAATTTCGCGCTAAATTTCGAACCAACGGCCAACCAGGTAGACAACACGTCGACAAAAAACCTCCCTATTTTGTGGCGGCATTTTTTAGCGGCAACTCGTGTTAGCATCACATCGCACAAGCCCTCGCCGAGTTTTTTTGCACCATTTCTCAGGGCTTCGTTTGTGATTACACGTTCAACTCGTTCGGACCAGTTTCGTTTTTAGTGTTTAATTTTAATTTAGGAATAATTTAACGTACAGAATATGCCGCCAAAGAGAAAAGCCGCAGCCGCCAAAGTAAGTACGCAGCGGTGTCCGATTAGAATATCTTAACCTCTCCCATTGTTGTTTATCAAGGCATCAGAAGCAGAAGCGGTGGAAAACGGTGCGGAAAGCGCGGATCCACCGAAGACGAAACGCGGCAAGCCGGCCAAACAAACCGAAAAGCCCGAGATCGTGGAAGAAGTGAAGCAATCGAGTAGGAGCACGCGTGCGAAGACCGCTGCAGCCGTCGAGGAGAAGCAAGTCACTGAGGTGGAGGAGAAAAAAGAGAAGAAAACAAAGGGTAAAGCAGTGAAACCGGCGGAGGAAGCCACAAGCAAGAAACCGGTGGCTTCTAAGAAGGCTCCCGTTAAGAAGAAAGAGGTGAAAGCTAAAAAGGGGACACCGACCAAGAAGTCTCCAGCTGCGAAACCAAAGACTGCTGCTAAAGCGTCAGCAGCAAGAGGAGCCAAGAAGGACAACGGTTTGTGATTTTATTTTGTACCTATCTACTTTAAATGTGTTTAATATGAAATATATATAGTTTGTTGTATTTCTTTTATTTATTTTGTTTTTCTTTTATGGTTGGGATATTTTTTTTGTATGGAGAAGTAGAAAAAGGTGTATCGCATTGGAATAAAGGTTTATAAGGTTTGTACTTCGATACGTAGCTTGCATGATGCTCCTCTAATGGAATCTAACACTAATCTAATCAATACTTATGGGTTTTATTAGAATTTCTAATCATAAAATGGCAATCAAAGTAGCATACATATTCCATTCTCTGGAACACTAATAATTACATCTGTCCTTTTTTATCTTTTATCTATAAACTCTTGCTTATCCAAACAAAAGAATGATAAGAAAAGGATGAGATTTGTGCGCTTTGGTATTTAGTTTATTTATCGTAGGAGGCGATGTTTTACCTTGGTATTGGTTAATGCAGGTATGTATTTTGGAAATATTTTATGAATGTTAGGAAGTATGATTTATGAAAGTTAGGAATAATGGCTTGGTAAACAGTGACGCCTCGTCAAAAGAGGTTAAACCTTTAGTAATAATTAAACTAGGCCCTGTTCCATAACGTATTTATAGATATTTTTTTTAATAAAATTGAAAATGTATTTAGTAGTAAATTTGCAATTATTTAAAATATGTAGTTTTTTTTTAATAATTGCGTTTTTGTTGGAAATATGATTAAATTTAAAATAGAAACAGCCTGTATATTTTTCTTTCCTTGATTATCAAAAATATTTAAATCAAAATCTAACGTCAAACATAACACCAAAAAATTGCGAACATAACAACTAACTAATAGAACGCATAAAATGCTTTTGAAAGATTTCACATAAAATCATGATTTCTTTTTTAAATGAAGTCTCATGAGTCCTTCACTATAATTTAACAGAAAAATCTTTTCGAATTCCAAAAATATCTGGTAGTTGGTATTCGACTTTAAAGGTATTTCTTTATAGATTAAAAACGATGCATGTATAAAACATGTGTTAATTTTATTACAATTAAACAAAATGCCTATAGTAACTTTTTTATAGTTAATATTTGCATATTTTCTTAGTAACGCTAGTAGCAAAATTTAAATTACCCACAATTATTTTTAGTAACTTCAACAGAAAGACATCAAAGTAACTAGTAATCTAATACAAAATCATTGGTAATTTCGTGTTTCAATGTTGAAGTTACTAAAAATAATTGCGGGAAATTTAAATTTTGCTACTGGAGAAGCGTCAGAAATTGCATATATTTCACTCTTCATCCGGTAAATATCGGAATATATCGGCATTTCTCAGAAAAATAACTTTTAATTGGAAAACCATGTATTTGATATCAATGGAATCACTTCGTCTTCAAATTAGGACAGACATTTAAAAAAAAACATTTTAAAGAAAAAATGCCGAAGTGCACTTTATTGTGTCTCAAAAGGCTTAAAAAACTAATGGGCGCAACGCTTGTAATTTTTTGCTGTTATGTTGACGGATAGATCAAAAAAAATTGTAATATTGGTATTATAAAAAAAATTAATAATCGAGTTTTCTGTCTCAGGATATTATGTAGAATCCAAATATGCGAAAAAATACATTTTCTAAAACCAAAAATGATAGAAAATTATAGTGTAGATTTTATAATTGCAAGTTTACAGTAAATAATATATTTCAATTTTTATTAAAAAAAAAATATATAAATAAAAATATCATCAAGGCTTGTACCCTAATAGCCAAATTTAAATTTCCCGCACTTATTCTTAGTAACTTCAACGTTGAAACATAAAATTACCCACCATTTTGTACTACATTAATAGTTATTTTGATGCCTTTGCGTTGACTTCACTAGAAATTGTGGTGGGAAATTTAAATTTGGCTACTAGGGTATAATTACTTATTCCTGTTTTTTACACTATGCTGCTATTGCTGATCCTGGTACAAGTGTGCTTAAAATATTGGGAATGCTAGAATTTTCGTAAATACAAATCAGAAATGGCTTATTTGAATGCCTTAGAATGTGGAATTTAGATCTTTATTTGCAAGGAGACAGATTCTAGGAAAAATACCTGTCGGTTTTTAATAAGGCAAATTAAAAAGCTAATTGCTGTTTCCAAAGTTCAATTTTTTTCTGTGCTTTTTTTTATCATAAAATGGTATGAGAATTTTTTTTTAATTTTTATTAGGTATCTATATTTTAAATATAATTTCTTTTTTTTTTTCACTTAAAGATATGTTGTTTCGATCTACATGGTTCTTTCATCTTCTACTAGATAACAAATTATTTTTTGTTTCTCAACACTATATAACATATATTGCCACAAATTATGATTTATTCACTGAGAAGTTATACAATTCCATCCTTGCGCAAACACACGAGCCGCCACTGAGTAACGCGGCTATGTAGTTGCGTCCAAAATTTCAATTAAAAGTATATTCCGTAAGATACCGCCAATTCTATGGAAATTGAACCAAAAACTGATGTATAGAGTGTTGATTTGCATCATAGGATAATTTTGCAGTAATACACTGTGCGTTTCTACTTAAAAGGTACTACATATATGTTTATTTTTTTTTTAATACGTATACCGTATCGCTAATATATTTTAAGGTTAGGTTTTTTTTTTTGCTACACAACTACTAATTACATACGTTTGGTAGTTGATATCAAAAAAAAACAAGTGGACTTTATAATCTTCATTGCATCTGTATTTATTTTCTAACATTTCGAATCAAGGGAATAAAAACGAGACGGTTTTAATTTATAAGTGAGAATTTAAAAATTAGCGCGAAATTTAAATGTTTAAATTTTGATAAATTTTATGTGTGAAGAATAAAAATATGTTTTAAAGTCAGATTTGTTTATAAAAAAGCTTTTGTATTCAAAGGCGTAACGTCCAAATATAAATGCTATTAAAGGATTAATGTTTGTTTAATATTGAATAAAAAATTTCCACCAAAACCACGTGAATATAAATATTATATATGTTTTAAGATATTAATATTTTAAAGTTCGCGATTGATATGAAACTTAAAGCCGGTTTTCCACCAAACTAGTCTAGTTTCTGTTTTGTTTGTGTTTTTTTTTAGAACTTGAAGAACAAATTCTAAAGAAATTCAAAATTTTGTTTCCACCAAGCGACTATATTTTGTTCTACCTTTGTTTTCGTTTTCAGGCCATTTCAATTAGTTAGTGGTGAGTTTTTGTTTTATTCAGTAACAAAGTTATGTTTTTTAGAGAAAATTTATTACTTGTTTGGGTTATTGGTTTGTATTAGGTTTATTAGACATAAAATAAATTTATAAACATGTCTATACTAATCACTTAAAAACAACAACAAGAGTATTACTGCTCTTGATTATAATCACTTTTATCCAGAAAAGGAAGTGATTTAATCAAAATACTCTATGTTGCCTAGTAAAACGAAAACAGATTGAAACTATAAAATACAACACAACTGTTTCCACTAGGCCGATATGAGTTCATAAACTTATCGAAACCTTTTGATGTTATCGCTTTCATTTAGGACACTAAAACAAAACGGCAACTGTCGCCTAAAACTAGAGTTCCGAAAAAGTTTGCAAAAAGTTGGGGTTTTATTTTTTCGATACGTGTTTTTGGTTTGACCATTTGGTGGAAAACTGGCTTAACTGTAACTTGAATACTTTCACAAAATTAATTGTGCCGTAATTGCAAATAAATACAAGAAAAATATAGAGAACAATTAGTTATTAGAATGCATTATCTTGTGATATAGATACTATAAATTAAAGTTGTACAATTTCTCATTGTAGGTAGATGTGCTTCAAAAAAAAAAAACCCATTAAAAATCATGTAAAAATTGTTTCCTCAATTTTTACATGATTTTTACAATTCCCTCCCAACTTATTCCAGCTACTAAAACTGATCATATATGATGGGGTTTGCAGGTATATATAGTACATGATGTTAACTCATTTAGAAGTAAATCGTACGCAATTTTTTCTAAGCATGTGCTAATGTTGGAAAGGACAATTGTGCAACAGGAGAAATTTTTTAAATTTTATTATACTTCACTTATACGAGGTAAATAGTTAGTTTATTTTAATATTTTATAGTAAAAATTAATAAGTTTATATAAAGCCTGCGTGTTTGTTTTTGTGATTTAAATTCTATAATACAAGGTGGGGCAGAAAAACCTATCCGATTTCAAATCCCTTTTTCTCAGAAGAGGGAACAGGTAGAGTAGTGGGGTAAAAACCGTTAGTAGGCCGGTTTTATGCCATTTGTCAGTAGTCAACATGCCTTGGTCTGGTGAACATCGCGCTTTTGTTATTGAGCGGTTTATCGAAAACGGCGGTTCGATAATTGCTACACAACGTGCGTTTCGAATTCATTTCGGACTCGGGCGTCATGATCCTGTTCCACATCACGCTACGATTAAAGGTGGGTGTCAAATTTTCGACAGACGGGATCGCATTGAAAAGAAGTCGCCTGGACGTCCCAG
Organism: Protaetia brevitarsis; assembly: GCA_004143645.1. NCBI lineage: Eukaryota > Metazoa > Arthropoda > Insecta > Coleoptera > Scarabaeidae > Protaetia > Protaetia brevitarsis. Next base: position 495,677 of record RXPK01000166.1, read on the forward strand.
GACAGCAACAGGACCTGAAAACGTGGCCAATGTGCGAGCCGCGATTGAAGATTCCCCGCGTCGTTCGGCGCGAAAACATTCGCTCGCTTTGGCGATTTCCAACCGCAGTATTCGGCGAATTTTGCACCGGGACCTCAAAATGCATCCCTAAAAAAATGTTGGCACAGGAATTAAGTGAAAGGGATTTTGAAACCCGTACGAACCTTTGTCGCGATCTATTAAATTATAGAAATTAATCACAATATAAGATATTTCATCATTAATATTTCTAAAGCGAAACAGTTTTTATTATAGTTAACAATAATTGTAATTAGCGGTACGCATTTTGAAAGAATATTTTTTTTATAATTACACGAACAGTTTCTACAATAAAGCCAACAAATGTTCAAAAATTCTTATTAATTCCTGCCTTGTTATTATTAATTTTTTCTTCTTGAATTTAGAGAATATCAAGAAAGCATTTTTTTTTTGTAACTTTTCATTTTAACGCATTCAATGCAACACTTATTACCCTTGCATGTCGCTACATTGTCGATCTAAAAACAACATATAAGATATCATTCAGCAGAACAAATAAACGCCTGTGGTCGCACAAAAATCTACATATCTACATTCCATCCTGTTGAATTCCAGATAAAATGGAAACGTCCGAAGCATCTACAACGAAAACCAAGGCAACGACTAAGAGAAAAGCCCCCACCACGAACGATGAACCAAAAACCAAGAAAGCTACTGCTGGGAAGGAAGCACAGAATCAAACCGAAACCGACTATTCCACCATGAATTTCGATTGCGATAAGAGAAATGCGTCGGGCCAGCTTCCGAACCTGAAGATATCCTGCTGGAACGTAGGAGGCGTAAGAGCTTGGCTGAAGAAGAAAGGATTGGATTACCTAGAACACGAAGAGCCGGATATATTCTGTCTGCAGGAGGTGAAGTGTAGCAAGGATAAGCTACCCGACGAATTGAAAAGGTGATGGACTATAAGGCGTATTGGTGCTCCAGCCAGAAGGAAGGATACGCTGGGGTGGGACTATTCAGTAGGATCGATCCTCTGTCGGTAAAATATGGAATTGGGAATGAGGAATTCGATGAAGAAGGACGGTGTATCACCGCTGAATATGATCAATTCTATTTGGTCAACGTTTACGTACCGAATGCTGGTGAGTATGCTGAAATTTTTTGCGCTTAAAAAATCTTTTTGGAAAAGTGACAATTTTAAGTGTCTTAATAGGATCAGGCCTTCCTAACAAATTATATTAAAATTGGCTTAATATACTTTGTTATTATGTATAATATGTAATTTTCATATTTGAGAGTAAAATCACTTCAAAAATTGATAAATTTCAAATTATGTCCTTAAAAGGTGTCACAACTGTTTTGGCCAATAAAAAACTGGCGATTATTATGTACGCCGTTGTCACATATTAACTATTTTAACGAGCTGCTTACTACCGATTAAATAAGTTCCATAGATAACTTGATAGTTAATTCAAGATAATATTTTTCGCATCGATATGGACCTTTACTTCGATTGACCCACGCGCAATATAAACGCTCATTCCCATTACATATAGAAGTGCAGTATGATAAATAAGAACAGCGTTATGCGAGGGTGGGTATGTTATGAACATATGTCTTGAAAATCGTGTAGAAAGCCGAAAAATTAAAGAGAAAATAACAGTTAGCGCATAAAAAACGCAATGCAATTCGCGTTTCAAAATACCGCAAATTAAAATGGATGTATGATTTATTTACTACAAGTTTACAATTAATTATTCATTTAAAATTAATTCATAACCTAGGTACTTGCAAATATCGTCAAAACTACTGGTAGGTAAAACTAATCGTTCTCTCGTTGTGTGTATGTAGTTTTGACGATATTTGTAAGTACCTAGGTTATGAATTAATTTTAAATCAATAATTAATGTGTAATTTGCATCGTTTTTACTAGATTACCTGAAGACGATCTAATTTTGGATCGAAACATGTAGTAAATAAAACTTTTGCAATTAATCCATATGACCAATCATGGACTCACAAGCAAATGAAAGAAATTGTTGAGAAAAGATCTTCTTATAGTTAGTTTAAATAAGTAATAATGTTAAATATTCAAAGAAACAAATATTATACAAGGGTTAATATAAAATTAACGACTTTTTTTCTTTTTTAAAGTAGCAGACCGTGACTTCATATTTGAGTGCATTTTTTAATTCTAAACAACTAATTTTAATAACATTTTGGTGTATTCTTTGAAATGAGGATACTTTACTCTTATACGATTTCCATATTTGTTAGTCTGTCCCTGCTAATTGATTTCAAAACAGTCTAAGTGTGCCCCAGTCTAGATTTTAAGCATGCACCAACGTTTAGCAGTATTTATTGTACAATTGTGCAATTAATAAAGAAAATTCCACACTTTGCACACTTAGTGGAGCGCACTGTATACAATACCTAGGTGTATATACAGTGAACCGGCAGAAAGTACGCAGCATACGGGATTTTTTTTTTGTCTTTAAATTTAGTAACTTTTTTCTTACAGTTTACCTCTGCATACGTTAAAACTAAAATAACACTCATCAAATATGCCAAAAATTTAATTGTATACGAGGGAAGGTCAAAAATATGAAAGTACACTGAGTAAAGTACCTCAGTTTTTGAGTTTAGAAGATCCTTTTATTAATAAATATTGTTTCAAATTCAATTCTATATCCAAATATTTCGCTTAATTTTAGCAAAAAATGAGATTTAATAGTTTTTTTCGGAATTACCTGTATACAAAATTGATTGAGATCATATAGCAGTGATATCCTATTCTCTGTATAATTTTTGAGAGAAAATCATGCATATTATGCCACATTACTTTGTTTAAAAGTTGTTATAGCCCTGAAAAGGAAAACTTTAAAATGGGATTATTATTTTTGCTGCACACCTTGATTTGCTTTCAAATGATACAAAATAATTACAACATAGACTACTTTTCTTTTCCAAAAACTACCAAATGCTTCTTTATTAGTAGCATATGCTATAGAACTATTAAAAATTGTGCATCGATTATTATTATCGATTATTTTCTTAGGTTTCGGAATTACATATTGTAAAAATCAAAGTAACAATGAGTACATTACAAACAAATAAATTAAATAACTGTCATTGAGGCATTTAGTTTTGCTGTCAAAAAGATGAATGCTGAACAGTTACCTTTAAAAGAAAAAATAGAAATATTTATGATACATGGCGAAAATTATCATACCCATCGGGAAACAGCAATTATTTTTAACAATAGTTATATAATAGCAATATACATAATTCCACTGTTTTAAGAATTGTGAAAAAATGCAAAAGAAAAATATGATCCCTAACTTTGATCATTATAAAAAATCCTTTCAGGTCGGAAATTAGTTACACTACCTAAAAGGCTAGAATGGAACGCCGTATTCAAAGACTTCGTTGCCAAGTTGGACGAAGAGAAGCCGGTCATCGTGTGCGGCGACATGAACGTTGCCCACAACGAGATCGACTTGGCCAATCCCAAGACGAACAAAAGAAACGCCGGCTTCACTCAAGAAGAGCGGGACGGACTCACGGAATTTTTAGGGGAGAAGTACGTGGACTCGTACAGAAGCTTCTACCCCGACCAAGAAAAGGCCTATACCTTTTGGACCTTTATGGGGAACGCACGTGCTAAAGATGTCGGATGGTAAGTTTTTATATTATATCTTCGAACCTTATATTTTATCTCGAATGCCATATGTGATCACAAAGATATGCAACTCAAACAACAGCAGCTGTTATTTCCTCAGGAATTTTATTGAAAATTTTATACTCAGTACGTATTAACAGACCTATCAAAATAAGATCACGATATTGTGTTTATTTTTGGTAAAGTCCATATACTTACTGTTCAGATGTTTTAAGAGGTAAGAGAAACTTCTAGAATCTGTAGATATTCGTAATTGCCTAAAGGTCAGATACCAGCATCATATTTCTATGTGTGAGTGTTTTTCCAAAATAAAATAGGCATTGATCATCTTTGATTAAAAAACAACATAATAATAAGTTGGTAATAGATCTATGCTAATACGATTTCATAGATGATATATTGCGTAACACACCGGAGATAATTGCGGCCCAGTAGTCCCATAATATTCTTAATGTAGGCTATTCTCCAAATGTAATACGAGAAATTTCGTTTTTTTATTATCTGCCTTATTTTTCAGATTTTATATGTAGCAAATAGCATAGCAATAAGCATTTATTTTACTGTTTCCCTAGAAAAGAAAGTTTTGTCTTCTATCAGAATACATATGTTTCGAAATAGAAAAGCTTCTTTCAACACAAGATGTAATTGGTGCATTTTTTTTAACTTGGCAATACATTCTAAACTGAAATTAAAGTCGAAATCGTTTACTGTTTCACCTTCCCAAATTTTCTTAACTTTCTTCAATTTCAAATAGCCCGCATTTTTATTTATCACCGTTTTTACATTTATCATATATAGAATTACCTATTGTACCCTTAACCTTCTTACATAGCATATCAAATTCGTCTACTATTTCGACTGATTCCCAGAGCGACATCCCTTGCGTTTCCAGTTTGCGAATGGAACTTGAAACAAAGCTATAATTTGACTTAATATACAAAAGGTTTTGTAGCAATTCTGTTGATGTTAGTATCTTTTTACAATTTTCTAGAGCAATGCAGTCAGCAGTGATTTCAAGAATTACATTTTTTATTCCTTCAAAATTATCGGCGAAAAAATTGCAGCTTCTAATCATGTACTCCATCTCGTAATAATCGGTTCAGGAGGCAACTTAACACCAGGAAGTCGCTTCTTATAAAATTGGATTCGTAAAGGTGCTTTTAAAAATACTTTTTTGACATTGCTAATTAATCATTAATCAAGGGAATTGATTCCTAATGTCTTGGCTATACGATGAACCCGTGAGCTAAACAAGTGGTATGAATATGTTCTATAAAAAAAATTAAATTTTGTGCGGCTTTTATTCATGTATGGTACAGCGTCGGACAACATTAGTAAATTTTTTTCACAAGGTATACTTCCAGGTAAAAGAAATTTGATAATTTCTTGAACGAATTGGGCAATTGTCACATTATTTGTTTTTTTGAAGTTCTTTACAATAAATTAAATATGATTTACTACAAATATCTTTATGAAGAATTCCTATTAACAAATGGGGAATATAACGGCCACACTTATCCGTACTTTCATCTACCATTATATAAATAAAATTATTCCCTACCAATTGTTGAATTGCTGCTATTGTTTGCTGGTAACAAGATGTGACAAAATTTTTCGTAAGGTACTTTCGTCAGATATATTATGTTTGCAATATTTTTGCAGAAATGATTTCAAATTAACATTGTTTAATCTTGCTAGTGGTATGTGAAGTTGATGCTACACATTGATGTATAGATTGCTGCACACATGCGGATCGCTTTAGTTTTTCACATTCTCCAATATGTGATGGAGTTTTAGCGTGTTGATCAATCAGGTATTTTCTCTCAGAAGACACCTGCAACAACAATTGTCATTTTATATTAAAGTTAAAGAATTTAAAAACAATTGTAAAACTTTTAGTAAAATTAAACTTACCAGTTTACTGCAGGCTCGACAAAATATTTCGTCGCCATCCTTTACCAGTTAAGGATATGGCTTAATCTATAAAGAAATTTTGTTCGCTATACTCATTGTATGTACGCACAGTGTTTAAAAACGTAACACAATTACATGCTGTTTCGCTCAAAGATGTTCAATGAATGGATAGTTTATTTGGGAATTAATAATAATAAAACGTATTTACCACATCCCTTCTGCTAGGCGAAATTAAATACGTGCAGTTCTTGGAAAAAAGTGTTAGAAAAACCAATGTAAAAGTTTTATCGTTCTGAGAATTGTCGGTTGTCAATCTATATTAGGAATTACTAGAAATTTTTACTAATAGAAAGGATAAGAAAACGCTTAAATATGCAATATATGCGACTTTCGTAAAACTATGCATAGAAATGCCTAAATATGCAATATATGCAATCACAAATTAGCGCTAATTAACTTCAATTAGTGTAATACGTCTACATATAGACTATAATTAAAGATATGCAAAAAATTAAATATATGCACTTTGCATATAATCCGGTCTCTAGTTGTAATCTACATAATCAAAAGCGTCATGTAAGTCTTTAAACACCACAATGTTTAACAATTGAAAAAAGGAACCATTAGTAGATTTCAGAGTTTCGCTTGTATTAATTGATCAAAATTAACAGATTCATACTGCACTTAAAAAACACTGCCAATTTTTCTGCAGAAGCTTTTCTAGACAAAAAAAAAATGAATACAACGCGAAAAGGTTTGTGAGCCGTTGAACTATAATCCATTTGGAATGTATATATTAAAATAAAAATTGAATTATAGACAAACAACTAAAGTCACTTTTTTTTGCTCCGTTATGTAAAACCAAATAACAAACCATATTCATACCATATAGAAACGCTATCCTCCACTCATTTAAATTACTAATCACTTGGCATTCAGGATAAAATAAGGGTACCATAAATACGTAGGTACCATTATTCTACATTGTATCACATTTTTACAGGCGTTTAGATTATTTCATCGTCTCGAAACGTTTCATGGACAACATTTGCGATAACGTCATTAGAGCCAAAGTGTTTGGATCTGATCATTGTCCGATAGTATTGTATCTGAACGTTTAATATTTTGTGATTAATACCAGTGTAAATAAGTCGTCCGAAACAAATTTGTATATAAGGAAAAGGAAGTTAAAACAATCTTTTGCTTTTTTCTCTTAGTTTGTTGGTATTCAATTAAAAAAAAATATATACTACAAAAAAAATAAATAAAAAAAACATGTTATTAAAGTAATCATAAAGATTCTGTGATTATTTGCAGTACACTAGAGAAAAATGAATCTCTCAAGGACGTTTCAGACCTCGCTATTTATTTATTTATTAAAAGATAGATAGGGTGGTGCCAAACGGCCTTTGTAAAGGAAAAAATATATATGTATTCACTTCACGATGTTACCAATATACAAACATCAAAACAGTGAACTTCTCAGTAGCTGTCGAAGTATTTTAGTTATATAAATCTCAGTACAAATAATGTTAAACAAACATCGCTTATTACTAATGTTATTCTTTAACTTTTAAGTTTGCAACATATATAAACCCTATAGATTTTACTTTTATACGTAATATATCACTGGTACGCGTGATAAAGAAGACCAATCATTGTTTGATTAGTACTAAAACTTATGCTTAACAAAAAAATAACTTGTCCTCTTTTCCACGCGCATTTAGGATTGTATAATAAAATAAAAAAAACAAATGTTGAAAGTTGGAAATGAGTGTTAATTAATAATCTATAGAAGTTTGTTACCTGAAATGGAAAATAAAATATGACTATTACCGATTTGTTCTTGTTTAAAACGTAGCTTTTATTTTAATATATATATATTGCTATGGTATTTCCCTTACAAGACATTCAAGCGAGGACACGGTTTGATTTTTAATGTTGAGCAGAGTTCACATGATTTTGACGGAAATGCAGATTTTGGATACAGCAGATATTTTATTTGGGGGATCAAAATGATTGTTCTTTGATGGGCAAAATCGTAGGACAATGGGTATTGGCGTCGATCGTCCATTTGTAAGATTGGATCCCATTAAGTAGTCAAGCATAATATATATAACAATGCACTTTTAAGCTAATAATATGTTTATTTTATACTGAAAGGAAGTAATGTAATTTATATGTTTTTTAAGGAAATAAACTTTTGTAATAAAGTGTAAAAAAATGTTAAAACATTCGGAAATATAACAAGGAGGTAGTTAGTTAGGAGTTTGTTACCAGAAAGTATGGCTGTCAATTTGTTCTTGTTTGAAACATATTTTTTACTTAATATTTTTTATATAAGTTTTGTGTTACTATTGTTATGCTTAAGTATCAGCTCATCTCTTTCTCTCGCAACAGTTTCCACATCTGTTTGTATTTTTGACCTGATGATATTATATTGGTTTTATACTGAAAAAGAAATCTTTGTAATTTGTATGGTTCTAATAATTAAAAAAAAGAAAGTTAAAACAATCGGAAATATGCAAAGGAGAAGTTTGTTACCAGAAATACGAAAGAAAGTACATATATATATGACTACCAATTTGTTCTTGTTTGAAATGTAGTTTTTATTTTATAGATACCGTGTTATCTTTGTTAAATTTAAGCTTCTTTAATGTTTCTCTCGAAATAGTTTTCCCGGCCGTTTGTATTTTTGACAGATTGTTGTTCGTTTTATACTTAAAGAGAAATCTTTGTAATTTATATACTTCTAAAAGAAATAAACGTTTGTAATAAATGTGTATTGAGCTTTATTTTCTCAAATGAGAGATGAAAACCACACAGTTAAGGTAATATCGTGCCGTTCATTGTTAAATTCCAGCAATTTTGGTTTTCTTTAACCTTAGGATGCTCGCGTGGGCGGTATTTACACCGCGCGAACGCTTAAATTATCTTAATTAGGTGAAATAAATATGTATAGGTTCATTTATTCAGGTAAATCCTATAAAATTAATTGTATTTGTAATATTACTCATTAACAATTCAGTTTAAATTAAAAATAAATAACGATTTGAAATTTAAATTAAGTAATAAAATCAATGTGGAAACCACATAATAGAATTTTCTTGTTTAAAATTTAAGCAATTAAAAAACTTACTTATTCGTATAATGAAACAAAACTTGTTTAATCCAGACGATATATTCCATCTAAGAAACAGGAAAGATGATTTAAATTATCCGCGCAAAAGAAAGAGCGTTTTTATTGGCTTTTGCATAACAACATTCAATCAAAATGTTTCTTTTCTATAATTTAAATTAGTCTTATTTCTGTGATAGTTATAATCACCCAATTTACAATATTTATAAAGGTTAGTATTTTTAAATTCAGCGCAAAATACTATTTTGTTTTTTGTTCGAACAAACGTTAAAAAGTTGATTACAGCGCCATCTGTGAAAAGATGGCAGCACTTTTACCTATTGCATGAAAGGTTGCCTCCCAGAAGTTTGATTTATGTTGCCAAAAGATGATTTAAAACTAAAATCATTTAATAGAGTATGAAATCGTTCATCCTTTTCTCGTTTAAAATTCAATTAAAAGGCTTTTGCTTATTGACTTTATAAAACATTGTAGAAGTTTTGTTTTATTATGTCAATTTTTCAACTAACTTTTTCATTACCTATCTCTTGTATAACTATGACCAATTAAAATGCTCCGTTTTTTAAGGATACTTTAAATCATTCCCATTTCTGAAACACTTATAATTTGACTAAAATCTCTATATTTATAAAAGATTTTTAAATAGTATTGGTAGTATCACCGATTACAGCGCCATCTATGGAAAAATGGCAGCGCTTTCACATTATGTATGAAAGGTTGCCTAAAAGAATTTTTATTTTGAGGAATACGTTCATTTATTCAGATAAATTTTAGGGAATTTATTTTACATGTATTTTAATGCTTATTCACATAATAAAACTTTAGACATGTTTTGTATTATTATGTTAATATTTTTGATCTCAGAAATAGAAGCGATTTCCAAAAAAAAGGACACTTTCAACGCTTACATAACCACAACCATCAATGTGTTTCCTCTTTACAGGAATAATTTAAATCACTCCCATTTCTGAAACACTTGTAATTTGACTACAATCTCTATAATAAAGACCTTTGTACAATATTTATAAAAAAAATGTTTCTAAATTCAATAAAAAATAATGATTTAAATCACATGCTTTTTTGAAACGTTTATGATTTGACTAAAATCTCTATAATTAAGATGATTTTACAATATTTATAAAGACCTTTTATTAGTAGCTTTAAATTCAGTTAGATATATAATATACTTGCTGTTTTTTGTTCCTTTTTGTACGAACAAATGCTGAAGAGTTTTAAATCGAATAGCGCCATCCATGGAAAGATTGGAGTTTTTTCAAGTTGTGTATGGAAGGTTGCCTGACAGAATTTTTACTTCATTTTTTCAGTGAGCTTAGTGAACTTATTGTATATGCTTATTGACAAAACATTAGAGAAGTTTTTTATTATGTCAATGTTTTTGAGCTTAGAAATAGAAGTGATTTCAAAAAAAGGGCTTTTTTATTAGCTCTTGTATGCATAACCGTAACCAATTAAAATGTTCCCTTTTGACAGACAATTTAAATCACTCCCACTTCTGAAATACTTATAATTTGGCTAAAATCTCTATAATTAGTTTTATTATATTTATAAAGACATTTCTATTAGTATCCGTATTCAATAAAATATGTTGACTCTTTGAGCTTAAAAAGTTTTAAATCAGTAAAATGCCGATTACAGCACCATTTGTGGAAATATGGAAATTTTTTAACGTTATTTGTATGAGAAATTGCCTAATACAATTTGAATTCAGGATAAATGAAACTTAAAATTGTAGTACGTACTTTCATTTATTCAGATAAATCCTATGCAATTAATTGTACATGTAACATTCGATATATTATCTCATTAACAACAATTCAGTTAAATTAAAAATAAATGATAATTTCAAATTAAAATCGATTAATACAATTATAATTTAATTAAAAACTTATTTTAATTTAAAAGCTCCTTTTGTTATAGATAATATAATCTCCATCTGTGTGCTTTCTTCTTTAATTATACATATCAATATACCACTTATACAATATCGTTTCGTCTAATTGTTGCAATTTACGCCCCGTCGTCATCAACATCTTCCAAAATAGCGTTCCTATCGCCCGATGACGATTTTCGTCTCGTTAAAACCCCTTGGATGTTAGTTTTCATCGTGGACCCGAATTTATTCTTCACAGCTTCGGAAGATGTCATTAGTATCGAATAGGTCGACGTTAGGTCGCCTTCTTTGCTATGGTGTATGCCGTAGAGGAAGTATATAAGGATTCCTATAAAATATAAGTAGGTTTAAGAGTAGAGGTGGTACACAAAGTCATTTCGAGCAAACCTATGATCATCCAGACGAAAAACCGCAACCATGTAAGAACGTTCAGGTGCACTATAAATTCCAGGTTGCATAGGATGCTTAAAGCTGGTAAGAAAGGTACTAGAGGCACTTTGAAACGGAGTCTTTCGGAACTTTGGTAATGAGCGGTGATTATCAATAGACCTGAATGATCATCAAGTATTTCATGAGTATTCTTCGTAATTTAAGAAAGAGGTCAAAAAGAAATTGAGAGAAAAAGATATATTCATGGAAGGTCAAGTTGTGGAAAAACGTTGAACAATATTTAAATAATGTATACTGGAGCATGTAAAAAATAATGAGGAAAAGTGGAAGGAGGAAATTCAAAAACTAATCAAGGAGAAAAGAGAAGAAATATATGTATAAGTAGTAAAAAGGTAGTAAAAGATTATAATGTACAAAGAAAACATGGAAAAAGATTACAGTAAAAGCAACGAAAAATGATCAAAAATGATTAAAATTTTGAGAAAACCAGAAATTGTATTAATAAACATTAAAGCGATTAAGAAACAAGAGAGAATATACAATAGTGATAGTAAAAGATAAAAATACTAAAGCGAGTAATTAAAAAAATGGCCGCGTTCAGAGTACGTAGCTGCTCCTAAACGGTTTGAGAACTGTTGACAATTCGTCTCAAAAACGCAACGCTACATTTGCGCTACATCAATAACATACAATGGAGCGGTCGCCATTTTGTGTAGCGAAAACCGCTACTGATATGTATCATATTCGTACTCTGAACGCGGTCAATGTCAGTTTCAATTTGAATGAATGTCATATTGACAAGAGCTGAAGTTAATGTTTTCCAAAATTATACTAATTAATCCGCTTGCTTCGTCAAAAATCGAACGAAGAAGTTTTTTAAAGTTGGCAGGTAGCAAAAACGTAAATTCAGTACTAATCACAGTTCTAATAGAGTTTAATATTACATTTTCTTCAATAAGTATTGTCATTAAAACCTCTTCCTCTTGGTTATCCATAGGTAATTTATACATATATAAAATTTAAGATATAATAAACACTTTAGTTAGTAGATATATTTATATGCAAAAAGAAAACACGATTGAACATGATACAAATAACCTCTCCACCTGTCAATTTTTCAAGTTGCGTCCATTAGGCCTATTTACATCGCCATGTTAAGCCTGGTTTAATTTTAAGCGATGCTTTGAAGGTGATAGTTCATGTCTCATGCATATAGTGAACGTCATAGTCTAAGCGTCACTTAAAATTAAACCAAGCTTAACGTATCGATGCAAACGGCCATTAGTGTTTTATGTCGTTCAGGCAACATGCAGCGCTGCAATCAAGCGCTGCTTCTCAGCGTTTAAACGTATTTTTTCCCTGAATGCGACCAGCGATAGCGCTGTAGTAAGTAGTGGTAAGTGTAAGTAATGACGTTTAATTGAGCAAAATTGTAATTCGTACAACTTTAACGTATTACAGTCTTACTGTTGATTCACAATGATGGTAACGTTAATGTAATGGTAATGTTGATGTTAATGTTAATGTAAACTACTGCTATGGACTGGCACCCCGGGTTTCGGAAATTCAAATGTGTATTTTTATTTATTACTTATCAGCCTTGTCAAAACAATGATAGAGTTTCCCCAAGTTTTGTTAAGAATATTTATTTAATTGTTAGTTTCATTCTTTTTGGACGTTTGTGTATATTTAAAATCATTTATTTGTACATTTTGCGTACTCCCGTATTGGTTAGTATATTTGTTAGAGTTTTTCTTAGAGTTGCGCTCTGCGTTCAACGCACGATTTGTATATTTCATATATATACGGGAGGCCTTCAAAAGGGCAGGCAGTTCGTTGAAAGTTGCCCGTAAGTAGAGTTGTTGTTTTTTTTTATTGCCGTTGAGGTAAATTCATTTTTATTTTAAATTGTTGCTCGGTTATTTGTTTGATTAGCTTTCAAGAACTCCTAATTAATTATTGCTGTATTGTTTAATTGTGTACACATTTGGATGTTAGATCAGTATTATTGTAAAAACGTTCTAGAGGATTCCGCGAAAGTGTGTTAAATTATCCGTTTTTTTTTTTAATTGTTTTGTATTTTGTTAATCACTCGGGGAAGGTGAAGTGAGCTTTGAGCTATAAAATTTAAATTTCAATGTAAATTGTATCTATTTCTCCACGTGTAAATTATAGTTTAGATTTCATGACCGCGTGGATGATTTTTTTTTATGAAATTCCTTCTAGAACGAATCTTCCATTTTGTTTGTTAAAGGATTTTAAATCGTCCTTTGTCATATTAAATTCTTGCAGTTTTTGTTTGTCCAGAATCTTAAATTCCAGGTTCATTTTCTGCATCATCATTATTGTAATTAAATGTTTTTTTTTCTTTTTTTTTTTAAAAATAAACTTAATGATTGTAAATATCATTTTAAAATCACTAGTTCTTTTATTTTTGATTTTGCCAGTTCTATTTTTTTGGATTTAAAAGAAAGTCTAATTTTACATTCGCCCACTTTAACTTTTTTAGAAGCTACCTTGAGATTTAAGTATCTCTGGCCCCCTTTTGAATTCATTTTTGCTGAGCTAGCTAAATTAATTTTGTCATTTTTAATTTCTCTTAAATTTTATGCTTGGACCATCAGTTCACAGCACTACGTACATAATGATGTTTAGAAAATAGGCAGCAAAATTTTGGAAACGTCACAGTGAAACATCGCCTGAATGTTGGCAATACTGCAAAAATATTTAGTGTGTTCTGAAAAATATTAAGAAATAAAGTTGGTAGAAGCTAAGGAATAAAATAACCTATGTATATGTATGTGAATCACATGAATTGAAACCTGTTTTTAAGCGATCATCATCCAATAATGAACTTTGCGGAATTAACGCAAAGTTTATGAATACTTATACCTCAATAAGTATAGCTCAGTGTCAATCATTGCTTAGTAGATTAAGGATAATGATATCGAAAGGAATCGAAAAGTAAATCTAGTCAATTACGTAGTTACCCGAAAGATTATCAGCTGTATTTGAGAGTTTTAAAGCTTATATGCTTTTCACGTTATTTTCAAATTTTTATTAGCATTTGCAAAGTAATGCGCATGTGTACAATCTTTAAAATGATTGGTTGACGTTAACTCATATGTTATTTTAAAGATTAACATCAGATCAAGATCAACATCATTCTGTACAAGTTCTGTCTGAACACAGCTATATAACCAACGTTTTAAACTTAACATTAACATGCTAACACTAACATTATTGTGAATTAGGCATTACTCAATTAGTCGTCTTTATTTCCACGTTTTAATGCATATGTCATGAAAAATTGAAAGTCAAATATCTCGCCTGTAATTTTTAGTTCGATAGGACTAACGCTGTGGCTATATGGTTATTGACTATCAAAATTTGTACTTACATTGCCACGTATGTCTATATAATGTATTTATTATCTATGGGCCTATGTCAAACTGTTTTTTTTATGATGAATTTTCGTCAATGACAATTAAAATAGCAATAAAATTACCTATAAATGTGTGCGTGTGTTTTTCTAACTAAATTAAAGGATATGCACATTTTACATTGGAAGTAAGTAAGTTTACAGTTGATAAGGCCAAAAAAGAATATTATGGCCGAAGTAATAAATAAAATAGTCAGGCTATCGCTGGTGTATAGTTGCGAATCCTGAACTTTAACTGAAAGTCCAGAATTAATGGTATTGGCATAAGATTTCTAAGGAAAGTAGAAAATAATGTAAGAATACGAAATTCCATCCTGTATAATACAAAGTATTTAAATTCATTTTATTAAGACGTAGACGATAAGTATTCGCTGAAGCAGCGCCTACCTCATAGGAAATAATAGTCTATTTTTGTTTAAAATCTCGCGTAGTTGAGGTAATATGGTATGACTTTGTATATTATCTGCTTCTTTGTTCATTGTTTGTTACAAATGCTGACCAGCAGATCCCACGTTACTCTCAAGAAGGGCGTTTGAAGTTCAGAAAAATAACGCTTTCGGTCATACTTGCGCCCTCCTGTAAAGAGTGGCCGAACTAGTTATCGGTGCGAAATGACGTCACAACTAAAGTTTATAAAAATTCTTGCATTGCTGTTTTGAATTAATTAGTGCGCGGTCCTTCGTTTTAGCTTCAGGAATAAGCACGCGTCCCCATTTTCGTCCGGGCGTTTCC
Source organism: Protaetia brevitarsis (assembly GCA_004143645.1). Lineage (NCBI taxonomy): Eukaryota > Metazoa > Arthropoda > Insecta > Coleoptera > Scarabaeidae > Protaetia > Protaetia brevitarsis. The sequence continues at coordinate 510,909 of RXPK01000166.1, forward strand.
ATAATTTAAAATTAAATTACTCTTCTTAAAATTTTGCAATTAAAATAAGCCTAAAAATTCGAGATCAGGAAGCAAATAATAATAGAATACGGGAAGAATTAATTACCCACAAAATTTCTGCTTAAAACTAACCATTGCAATTACGTAAAAACCGTAACTCGTTCGGTCTCTCTCTCTCTCTCTCCCTTAATAAATAATTTTGTAAGTAAGAATTACTAGAATTTAAGTTAATCAACATTATCAAGAAAAGCTTAAAAATTCATTCAGATAGTTGTGCTTCGTTTTGTCTTTTGCTTGATATTTTATTAAATTTGTAGATTGATAGTTTAACTCTATTGTCACAAAATTTATTCAATATATTAGTGTAAAAAGTAACCATTCTATTATTTCACCATACCAAACTCGAAAGAAGTTTATTTGGTAGCTATAATAAGGGGTTGGAGAGGAAGTGATCGACGGTAAAGAGAAAGCCGACGAGGAGGGTAAGTCGACAATCTTTAGGCTAACTAACGGCCCTGCTTCGACTGGCGGAGGAAAACACCGTTGGGAAACATCTTTGGCTAAAATTACTAAAACCATTCGCTACCGAACAAAAAGTTTGTTTCTCAGCAGTGGCTCGCCGGTCAAAAGAGCAGGAGGGGTTATCTGTGAGACGGAATTTGGCTCAGCCTTATTTGAATTTGGGTTGGCCATCCCCAAAAGTTTCCTGATAGGAAAACCCGTTCCGTTACAATAAAACAAGAAGAATTAGAACTGAGAGAGTTAGGGAAGAAATGCCGGAGAGGAAGGAATGACCAAGAAGGTTTACGAAACTAAAATATATGGAAAACAAAAATATAATAGGAAGAGAATTAAGAACATGAAACAATTGAGCTGACAAAAGATCAAAAAAGCGGCGAGAGAAGATAAAGCCAAGAAACTAAATTCAATTCAACAAAGAACGTATAGGATTAAATAAAAAAATCTTTGTAATTTTTAAATTTACTTACATCCAGCCATGCCCAGTACGAAGGAAACTGTTAAAGTAATAGTCCACCAAATTCCATTCTTCAAATCGTTGGCAGAAACCTGTATCAATACGCATAAAGCCCCGGCAAATATCGTGTAGACAAATACGGAAGTGGTGACGGCACATCCAGGTTCGCAGTGTCCCAATACAGGACCCAACCAGCTGTATTTAGGTCTCAAAGACCCGGTCAAGGATATAACATCAGAACCAGGCGTTGTGGGTTCAGAAGTCGAGCCGGAAATCTCAGAGTTGGGGGTCAACATTTTCGCGGCCGTCAAAGGAGGTTTATATCTAAGTATTATCACAGAGGCGCTCACTGTAGTGTAAGCGATTAAAGTTCCTATAGACATGAACTCTACCAGTTTCTGTAAGTCGAATAATAATGCTATAATAGCAGTGAGAATTCCAGATAAGATCAAGTTCGTTAGTGGGACTTGCGTCTTCGTATTTACGTTGCCCAAAAAGCTAAACAGCAACCCGTCGACGGCCAGAGCATACATGCAACGAGGCAATGAGAATAAGGACCCGAATAATGTCGTAGTCATGCCGCAGATGGCGCCCAAAGAGACGACGTATTTGACCCAATGCATGCCAACGCCGGCGAACGCTTCTGGCAACGCCGCGTTGGGATTTATATCGTAGTAAGGCACCAAGAGAGTTAGAGCCGCGCAGACTAGGATGTAACCTAAAGTTACGATACCCATAGAGATGACAGTCGCCATTGGGATTGAAAACGATGGATTCTTGGCTTCTTCCCCGGCAGTGGCGATGCTGTCGAAGCCTACGAACGCGTAAAAGCAGGTGGCAGCACCTGCTATGACGCCTCCGAATCCGTAAGGGAGGAAACCCCCTTTATGCGAGGTCCAGTTTTCGTCGTTCGAGTAATAGAAGCCCACGACTATGACTAGGGCCATTACCGCTAGATTCACGAGTGTTAAGAAGCTGTTGACTATGGAAGAACCTTTGACTCCGATGCCCAGGAGTAGGGCGTATATTAGGCAAACTGAGAACGCTAGAAAGTCCGGGTATTTTCCTAGGAGTTGTTCGTGAAGTTCCCCGGTCAAGGAGATCGTTGTGTTGCTTATGAGTCCGCCGAAAAGGGAGTCGACATATCCGCTCCAAGCTCTCGCTACGCTAGCTGCACCTGTAAGTTAAGATTTGACAAGATTATAGTGGAAGCGGGAAAGATAACATACGCTACCGACCATTCAAGTTAAGACAAGTAGTATATTCTTTTTTTTTACTTAGTTAATTGTTGTAAACACAGAAAGCTTTTTCAGAAAAAAATAGTTTCATTTATACTTTCTAAAGCATATGTGGACAGCAACCGGCCCAAGATTTGATCCGGCCCGCGAGACATTTTGAAAAACCCAATTAAAAAAAATATTACACTACTAACTCATACTCACTCCAAATGAGGAAGATCGAGTGATATGGGGTTTGTCGCTTGCTCCTGCGGAATCAAGTGAGCGAGCAAGCCGAGTGGCGGCGATCATCAAAGAGTGAGGCGGCAAACATCAATGCCGATTTGATGTTTGCCGCCTCACTGGCGGCGCAACAAAAGATTATAGCTTCTCAAATGTTCTACACTAGACGATTCTAGATCATTCCTTCATTTTGCCTATATAAGCGGGTGGATGGACTTTAGTTCAGTTCTATTTGAGCTACCGAGGTGATAACTTCGACAAGCGATATCCTAGCGAACTGCTAGTGCCGTCAATTTGCTTTGTGACTTTGTGTGCATCTTGAGTGCTTACTAATTATATTTTGTTATTAAGTTTATCGAACGAAAAGTAAACGAAAATGATGTCTGGTGGAAAGAAACGAAAAGTAGATGCAGAGGGTCGCCAGTTTCAAGAAAACTGGACTGAAGAATTCTTTTTTATCTTGCGCAATGGTAAGGCTATTTGTTTACTGTGTAATGAATCCATTTCAGTGATGAAAGAATTCAATATAAAGAGGCATTACTGAACTAAGCATCCTATGCTGCACTCACTGACAGGACAAATAAGAAAAGACAAAATCCAGAAGCTTACCGCAAATTTGGAAAAACAGCAGCAAATGTTTCATAAACAAAGAACACAACTTCATAATGTTGTGAAAGCTAGTTTTATAGTTAGTTCAAAATTGGCAAAGTCATTAAAACCATTTGCCGAAGGAGAATTTATCAAGGAGTGTATGTTAGAAGTTTGCAGTGTTTTGTGTCCTGAAAAGAAAAATGAATTTGGAAAAATTAGACGAACTGTTGCCCGACGTATAGAAATGATGGCTAATGATATGAAAACAACTTTTACTGACCGTATGCCTGGTTTTGAATCATTTTCCATAGAATTAGGCGAGAGCACGATTTGTCTGACACAGCTCAACTGGCTATATTTATTCGAGGTGTTGATAAAGAGTTCACTGTTACTGAGGAATTGCTTGCTTTACAGCCGCTAAAAGGAACCACTACAGGAGAGGACATTTTTAATGAAGTTGAAAAGGTATTCACAAGTTTTGGTTTGCCATGGTCAAAATTAGTTGGTGCAGATGGTGCACTTTCTATGGTCGGCTTACGTGAAGGTTTCATCGGAATTTTGTATGAAAAAGCAACTGAATTAAATGTGCAAAAATATGATTTGATAGTCCTTCATTGCATTATCCACCAACAGAACTTGTGTTCTAAGTCCATTGGACTCCAGAATGTTATGAATGTGGTAGTAAAAACCATCAATTTTATTCGATCTCAAGGGTTTAACCATCGTCAGTTCAAGGCGTTTTTGGATGAAATATCAGCCGAATATGACGACGTAACATATTATTGTGAAGTCAGATGGTTAAGCAAAGGAAAAATGCTGAAACGGTTTTACGAGCTTAGAAATGTGATAGCAGATTTTATGCAAATAAAAGATAAACCACTATCTGAATTGAGTGACCCAAAATGGATATGTGACTTAGCATTTCTGGTCGACGTTACAGGCCATTTGAATGATTTCAATTTGAAACTTCAAAAAACAAGGACAGTTAGTAAATGATTTGTACAGCCGTTTGAAAGCGTTTCAAAACAAAATCCGCTTGTGGGAGGCACAGTTGCTGTCTGGTAATAGTTACCATTTCACCACGCTCTCTGCGTATGAAAATACTGCTTATGCTCAATATGCTGAAGAACTCAAGTTACTGTCGGAGCAATTTTCTAAACAGATTTAGCGATTTTAAAATCATGGAAGACAGTTTCAATTTATTAGCTACTCCAACAATAAGTAATGTACAAAATGCTCCAATACACTTGCAAATGGAGTTGATCGAGCTTCAAGAAAACTCACTCCTAAAATCTAAATTTGAAGACGTGGAGTTGTGCGACTTCTACAAAAAATACCTCGAAGAAGACCATTTTCCGGAGCTTAGAAAATTCCTAGGAAGATTGATTTGTGCGTTTGGCAGTACTTATAAATGCGAACAGTTCTTTTCAATGATGAGATTTAATAAATCAAAACATCGTACAAGGCTGACTGACGATAATTTGGAAAATTCTTTACGTCTTTGTATCAGTGGAATTCATCCAAACATCGATGGATTAGTTTCCCAAATTCAAGTTCAAGGGTCTCATTGATTTCGTTGTCGCTATTTAACTTTCGTAGTTTGTAATAATTCCAAATTTCACGATTTAATTATAATGTTGTATCTATTTTTTTCATTTCATTTTCTTATTTTAATAAATTGCATTATAATAACATTGTCGTATTATTTCATGTCTGATATCTATCGCGAACAATTATGAACACTAATTTAAAATGTACTACTTTTTGCACACTAAAGTTTGGCCCACAACATGTCAAAGGCAGAGAGAGAACAAGCCTTTGTAAGCCTTTACGGCTTACATTTTTTTTACTTGCACATCTTAAATCCGTTTTTTTTTTTTCTCGTAAATGTATCTTTGGGTGTAACTTACTCAGAAACAACAAAAAAATCCCATCATTTCCACCATTTAATCTGGTCCAATCTGGCCCAAACAAAATACATACCTATCATGTGCTCCAAAAGTATATTCCATCCAATCATAAAAGCCCAGAACTCTCCTATGCTTATGTAAGTGTAAACGTAGGCCGAACCAGCTTTCGGAACCCTAGTTCCGAACTCTGCGTAACACAAAGCGGAAAGAAGGGATGCTAAACCAGCCAGCAAGAAAGACAAAATAATCCCCGGTCCGGCAATGTCACGTGCCACTGTTCCAGCTAAAACGTAGATACCGGCACCCACCATATGACCAACACCTAGAAATTTATTGTATCATAAAACAATCTAACTTCTTCTCATGCAAAATTAGCGCCAAATATATACATATATCACGCAGTTTTCTACTTTTCAACCTGTCAACGTCAAAAGTCAAAATGGTTCGTTATAAATTTAAATTTTGCTTAAAAACGTACCCAATAACGTTATATCGAAGGTGTTCAGACATCTGTTCAGAGGTGTTTCCATTACATCCGCTGGCAGTTGTTTCGTTCGATTCATTTTCGAACATAACCCCGACATGACGTGACCCAAAATCATCTTTCGAGAACTAGGCATGGTAAATATAAAGCAGCTCCTGAAAAATATCGGTTTTTCAGCTGTTGAAATTGGAAAAATTAGCTCCGATATTATTATTGCTTGACTGAATAAATGTTTTATTAACATATGGTTGGAATCACACTGATCTTACCTCTTCCCTTCTGTTGCTTGTGTTGGAAAACTGTTGAATTTGCTTTTCTGTTCGTTGTTTCGTATTTTTTTTTATATAATATATATTAGTGATTTTTACGGTGTTCTCTTTCTAAAAGATCTTTCGTTTATATCGTTTAAGTGAATAGGAAGGTTCGGTGGTGAGAGGATTTGCGCAAGCACGCGAAAAGATCAATATTTTGGAATAAAACAAGCTGGGTATATACAGGGTTGTTCACGCTATGTGGCACGGAATACTGTGGGTAAAATACTCGACATTTTGGAATAGCTGGGAGTCTATTGCAACTTTTTAAAATTATTTTCATATCACACGGGTGCTCCAAAAGCTTTAAAAGTACCAAAGTTGTTTTTTCTAAATGGAACCTCTTGTATATTATTGCATTTCTGAATTCCCGGATCAAAAAAGTGTGTGTTTCAATAAGCTTAAATCTTGCAATTTTTCTAAATAATTTAAAAAATTGACCTAATTTTCAGGTTTAGAACACTTAAGAAGTATGTAAGTTATGCAAGCGAAATTTACAGTAAAATCTAAAAATAGACCATATTTTATAATCCAATTATAATAAACTTTACAACTTAGACAGAGTGTTTAAAAGTTAGAACCACTCAAATAAAAGCTACAAGTGGCAATAATTTGATTAATTTAAATAGAATGCCCTATTTTTTTAACTTGCCAGCAAATGCACTTGTTCATTACCTATCGAAGCTTAATCTTTTAAGTCTTAGTCATGTTTTTATGATAAATTATGATTTTACAATTCAGTACTAACTGGTGTTTAACTAAAATTATTTATTACTTTAAATTATAACATACAATAGTATAATTATTAAGTGACAAAACTGCATCTCTCAGTTCTTCTATGGTATGATGAACATGAAGTAATCTAATGGGGTTAGATCAGGCGATCTTGGTGGCCATCTTTGTGCTCTAACGAACCTGTCAGCAAAAATCTGTTGAAGATATTGGCAGGTTTGTCGAGCAGTATGTGCTGGAGCATTATCGTGCTGAAAATAACCTGCTTCAAGCTCATTTTCTTGTAACTCTGCAATAAACAATTCCAACATCTGTTGGTAACGTTGGGCTGTTACAGTTTCCTCGAAGAAAATTGGCCCTATTATTCGTTGCCTGGACATAGCTAACCAAACTCCAACTTTTAGGGGATGCAATTGCATTTCTCGAAATTCGTGTGGATTTTCTACAGACCAGATATAATAGTTTTGTAAATTGATATAGTCTGTTAGATAAAACCAGGCTTCATCCGAGAAAAATGATTTGTTTAGCAAGTCATCGTCCCTTAAATTGTTATTAAACCAATGACAATATTCCAATCGCCTATCGTGATCTAATGGTAATAATTCCGGTACCGTAGACACTTTATAGGGATGAAAATGTAACTTTCTTTTGACAGCTTATTGCGCTGAAGTGTATGATAAGCCTATAAAATTATAAAATGTAATAAACTATTTCACTTAATGTTAATATTGATTTTTTACCTGTTTGTTGAGCTATTACCACAGATAAATTCCCTTATTTTCTTACAGTATTCAGAAATACTATTGTTGGTGATATTAGATGTAAATATAAACGATTTGAAAAAAATTATAAGATAAATAATCGAAAAGATACTAAACACGCACGCCAATGTCGCTAAAATGTCAAGAAAATCATTTAATGTATGAAATTTGTGTGTAGCTAACTTCGCTCATTAAATTGATAATAAGTATAGATAAATTTTTCCGGAAAACAGTTTTTTTCTTACGACAATCATTTTGAATCACATAGTACTTACCTATATTTTGCATAAATGGCTTTGTGAATCAGACGCTACATGTCTTTTAGACCTATTAAAACACCCTGTACACATGATGTATAACAATACCACATAATCAATCTGTAAAATGAATCAAATACAAGATAGTACAAATTGTATTTTATTTCATAATATACCTATCTTAATGATGTATAAAAATAAAATATTAACATAATAATATCATTTCATTACAATTAATAACTTCAGTGTTAGTTATTAGCAGATCTCTTAAATATAGACATGTATTATTTCCGCACTTATAGTGATTTTGATGCACTGAATTTGGTAGGTTTAGTATATTGAATCAGTATCTGATTTGATTTCAGCAATTGCTGTGAAAATTTGAGGTTATGGATAAATTAGCTGTCAAACAAATACTTAATCTATTTGTTTTGAAACGAATTATGAATAAAATGTAATGTTGTTGTAATCACTAAAACAAAAATGGAATTGCATACGTAATCCACTATATCGATATTTTTGTTTCATTAAAAAGTGCATTAAAAACACAAGTTGTTACTAAATTTGGTATTAAAATCCTTCTAAGTGGAAAACATTTTCAACTCTGCGATGATTAGTTAGGCCATGTTTGCTCAATAGATCAGCCCCATTAAGCTATAGAAAACAATAATTAAAAAATGGTTTAATAATAATCCTTTCATAAACAAAATCGATTTTACCTTTAATTCTTTGACATGCTCGAAATTATAACCTTTATAAAAAGCTATACTTTGCAGCGTCCTAATTGACCTAAGTCTGCGCGTTGGGTCCAGCTCCAATAATCTTAGGAGCAAGTCTTTGGATGGCACATCGAAATCTGTGTCTTCAGGAAGGTTGATCTGCAAGGTTTCCGTACTTTGGACGTTCAGGGTAATGATGTTTGGAAACTATAAAATGCAAAAGAAAAATCGATATAAGAAATGTTCTGATACAAAGGAAGATTAGTTTATGCATTTATGCATCGTTTTATATCTATATTAGTAATTAGAAAAATAAATGACATTGGGAACCTTTTGCTGACGAAATTTCGTTCATATTCAAAAAGTTGTGTTGTTTATTTATAAAGATGAAATCAACAAAAGCTAATGGATTGGAGCAACTACTGCTGAAAAATAATTTTATTTTGTTTTCTTCGTGAATAGAAAGATAATAAAAAAAAATATGCCCTCTGACATATACCTAGAATATTTGAAATATTGCCGGAAATTTGCTTCGACTAAAAACAACGCGTTTGTAATCGCGATTGAAAAGTCAATTAAGGAATAGATAGATGGCATGATAATCTTCTTTTACTAGCCTTAGCAATGCCCGATGTGTGCTCGTACAAAAAAAAACAAATATTACCAAAAAGTAATTAAATTTTAAATTGGAAAACCACAATCCGTTATAGCCAGGAGAGAGAATGTTTGGTGCTGTTTCTTTCCGTTAGTTAACTAAGATGTAAGTGACGGTAGAGAAAAAGTGATTTCTGAAACAGTGGCGACTCGCTACAATGTATATACTATAACCGAAAATTGGGTTTTTATTATTTAAAAAGGGATTTTATTTTAAGGAAATAAAAATTCACACAAATAAGTGTTTAAATAATGAATAAATTAATTAAATTTGGTAATGCAATACACTCGATTATATCCAAAGCTGAGGTTTACATTCAAATATCTAATTATTTATTTAGATGATTATTTAAACAATTATCTGTGAATAATTTTATTGACAAATAATCTTTCATTTTTTATTTTGTCATTTTAATTTTATTAATTATTTTCGAATTTCAATATAGTTACCTCAGCTTTGAATGAGAACGAATAATAAACAAGTTTATTTGTCGTTCATAGATAACGAATAATAGATAATCTTATTCATTGTCCGTGCATAACTAATAATACATATAATTCAGGTTCATTCGTTATTTTCGAGTAATAATTTTTGTCTACTATTAAACTATAGCGGATAATAAGTAACGTTATTCATTACTCACGAATAACAACTCAGTTAATTTTTAATTGTTATTTTTTAAATCGAATAAATTCTATATATCGTTGAATAATAATTAATAATGAATAAAGTTTACCATCCGCTCATAGATAACAAATAATAGATAATCTTGGGAATTGCTCATAATGTTTACCCAAACGCTCATGTATAATAAATGTTCAGTTGTTATTTATGAACTCAAATGAATTTTATTCATCTTTGGATGACACCGAATAATAAATAAGTTTATTTGCTATATAATAGATAACAAATAATAAATAATCTTGTAGGTAACAAATATAGTTTATTTCTATTCATTGCTTCTAAATTCGAATATTTTTTGTTTATCTTTGAATGACAACGAATAATAAATAAGTTTATTTGCTGTTCATAGATAACGAATAATAGATAATCCTACAAATTTCATGTGGGCAACAAATACAAATTTATTTCTATTTTAGTTCGAATAAATTTTGTTCATCTTTGAATTACAACGAATAATAAATACGTTTACTTGTCATTTATAGATAACGACTCTCAGATAATCTTATTCATAGTTCAACTGGAACTATTTATTTTTCTTCGTCCGAAAGAAACCAAATAATACTTGCAATAAATTTTATTTGGGGTTCATAGATAACGAATAATAGATAATTTAATTAGTTTCTTGTGGGAAACAAATATCGTTTATTTTTATTCGTTGCTTTTAAATTCGAATAAATTTTGTTCATATTCGAATGACAACGAATACTAAATAAGTTTATTTGCTGTTCATAGATAACGAATGATAGATAATCTTATTAATTTAATGTGTATAACAAATATGGTATATTTCTATTCGTTGCTTTTAAATTAGAATAAATTTTGTTCATCATTAAATGATAACGAATAATAATAAAATAAATCTTATTTGCAGGTCATAGATAACGAATAATAGATAATTTAATTAATTTTTTGTGGGCAACACATAGTTTATTTTTATTCTTTGCTTTTGAATTTGAATAAATTTTGTTCATCTACGAATGACAACGAATACTAAATAATTTTATTTGCTGTTCATAGATAACGAATGATAGATAATCTTATTCATTTTATGTGTGTAATAAATATGGTATATTTCTATCCGTTACTTTTAAATTAGAATAACTTTTGTTCATCGTTGAATGACAACGAATAATAAATAAAATAAATCTTATTTGCAGGTCATAGATAACGAATAATAGATAATTTAATTAGTTTCTTGTGGGCAACACATAGTTTATTTTTATTCTTTGCTTTTGAATTTGAATAAATTTTGTTCATCTGTGAATGACAACGAATACTAAATAATTTTATTTGCTGTTCATAGATAACGAATGATAGATAATCTTATTCATTTTATGTGTGTAACAAATATGTGGTATATTTCTATGCGTTGCTTTTAAATTAGAATAACTTTTGTTCATCGTTGAATGACAAGGAATAATAAATAAAATAAATCGTATTTACGGATCATAGATAACGAATAATAGATAATTTAATTAGTTCATTTCTGTTCAACCTTTTGAATAAGAAATTATGTTATACATCGCTCGTAGACAGTTAAGACAGTACGTACATAGATTTTGCACAATTTTGGGTGAAATAAGAACTTTTGGTGCCCACTAATTATATTCGAATTTATATTACATTTTAAGGAAAAAAGATATCCTACAGCGATCCAAATGCAAAAGAAAAATACATATTTATAAAAACTAAGAATGTTATATATCACTTCTATTAATTAAACTAAGTAATATATAACATGCAATTAATATTACTGAAAGGCGAAATATTGAAGCAATAATCGGGTACATGTGGCCGACTTGAGCAACGCAGATTACCAGATTAAAATCATGTTATTACCTGGAATAGCATCGTTACTCGCTACAGAATCCTATTAAGAAACGCAGATGAGATATTGCCTCTCTTGATGGATAAGTAACTGTACATACATGGCAATCTACCGGAGTTGAACGTGTGGCCAATAAGCTGAAGGCATGTATGTGATATGTACATAAAGAAGGAGCACATAGAACATATAAAGACATAAAAACATGCGCTGCAAGCGCGCCAGAGTTAGGTATAACAACTTGGCCCATTATTATGTGTCTTTTCTAAGAAATTTACGAATATTTTGGTGAAATAATAAGTAAGAGTCGTTTCCCATACTTAAAAGCATTTATTAATGCAAATATTCCGATGGAATTAGTTACTGGTTAGGCTAAAGTTCCAGTGTGAAGAAATAAAACTGCCAGAGGAATCTTGTACTATTTCTGAGTCTAAGCTTACTAAGGATCCACAGCTTCAGAGAATTAAAACCAGAACAGAGATGATAAGAGTTATGTTGGCTGGAATACATGGAAAAACATGGGTGTTAAGACCAAATGATAAAGGCGTCCATCAAATTATTTTTGAAAACAACAGCCTTAATCAGCGAAAAGAGAAATATTATCTCTACCTAAGGATGGCCGTTTGGTCTTTGCTGTGTATTTAAAAAAAATAAGTTGAAGATGGTCCCAAATGTACGAAATGTGGTATTGTATTTTTTATAACACCATGTGATACAGAATAAAAATTTGGCTTAAAAAAGTTTTTTTTGGTTTTCCGTTATCTGTTCAAATAACCGCACTAGACAAGAAATAAGAATTTTGCGATTTTCTTTTTTTTTTAATATCTCAAAAACTATTGACGGTATTTGAATTTCTCTACACAATTTTATTGCTCACCTAATTGCGCAACTTCTCTCTAAACCGTTCACGAAATCCCTATGCATAGGGCCCTTATCTTGGACAGTTTGTATATTGAAGGAAGCATTGGTTTCATTTAATGGATAAAAGAAATAAGAGAATTAAATATAAAAAGCCAAGAGACGGCAGTGTTTCTGGAGATTTCACGTCAAAAGGTTACTTTAGGACACTTTGAGTGCACCTACATTGGATCAACCAGACTGGAACAAACGAAAAAATCATGTTCTTCGTCTACAAGTTTAAAGAAATTAAAATTGCACAAATGGACTTGGAAATCGACTGATATATGTGTCCCCACATGGGGCCAATTGCTTTCTTGGCTTTAAGGTCTTCAATTTTTTATCTACAGCAAGTATGTCTGTGGTTGGGACGTAATAATATTGTCAGTCATGTGGGAATGAAATGAGACCACATGATTTCGACAGATGTTTTTAACACAAATTTCGAGGGAGAAATCACGGATCAGATAAGCTGGAATCAATCCAACTGCAGAGACAGGTTCAGAAAATTGAACTGGTTTACAGACGGATCAAAAAACCGAAAACGGGTTTTCACCACTTCCACTAGGAAAATATGTCACAGTTTTTCAAGTAGAGGCATACGCAATATTGCATTGTGAAACTAAAATCAATCAGAGGGCTTATGAAAATAAGCGAATCTGTATTACTACAGACAGCTAGGCAGTACTGAGGGTACTAGTGAACCCCAAGATACAATTAAGACTGGCTCTGGAATATACCTATTCCAGAACTGCATTAAAGTTACTTTGTTGTAGATGCCCGGACATTTAGCAGTCGAAGGAAACGAAAAAGTCGATGAGTTAGCAAGAAATGGGTCATCTGCTTCATATATAGGCTCGGAATCTGTTCTAGAAGCGTCTAAAAACACTGCACGAGAGCAGGTAAGAAGTTGTCTCAAAGGGAAACAAAGAACATTGGGTTAATACAACCACGCAAACTCATGGTAAGACCTTTATCAAGGAACTATCGAAAGAGAAGAATGGAGAACTACAGCAGCTCACATCAGTAGGAATCATCTTCGCATCGTGACAGGTCTTCTAACAGGACACTGTATACTAAAAGGACACCTGTAGAAAGTTGGGATTAATACTGGAGATACCATGTTCCTATTACTTCTCATGAACTATTTAAAGTTATTCACAGTTGAGCTTTAATTAAAGAATGTAGTAATGAATTATCTGAATTTCTTGCGTGTGCTATCAATGAATCTGTGATGCAAGGTAAATTTCGAACTGCTCTCAAATCAGCGGCGGTCTCTCTATTACATAAAAAAGGTGATCCCACAAATATTGAAAATTATCGCCCAATTTTACTTCTAAGTGTATTTTCTAAAATTTTTGAGAAAATAATATCTAATGGAATATATTTTATCTTGACAAATATCACTTGATTTCTGATGTCAGTATGGTTATAGGCCTGGGCATTCTACAAAAACTGCTATACGTGACTGCATTCAACATATTTATAACCAAATGGATGTCGGTAGATTTGTAGTTTGTATTTTATTTGATCTAACAAGAACTTTTGACACAGTTAGATGCTCGTCATTCGTGGTATTTTAAATCAATGGATAGTCTCTTTTTTGAGCGATAGAAAGATAATTGTAAAACATGTAAAGTCTGAACCATACCCTGTCAATGTAGGTACACCGCGAGGCGGTGTAATGGGAACTTTGATTTTTTTGTTATTTATTAATGATCTCCCACATTATATCTCTGAAGGGAATTTTTTTTTTGGATGCCGACGATGTTTGCATTGTTATAAGTAGTGACAACAAGTTTGATATTTTGAAAAAAGTTGATACAGTTTTGAGTGAATTTGAGAGATGGTGTTCTGCTAACTAACTAAATATAGATGTTCCTCCGAATTTAATTTTTCGTTTAATGACGAGAAAATAATGTCCTCGTCAACTTGCAAATTTTTGGGTATTATTTCGGATAGTAATTTAGCGTAGGACGATCAAACAGAGAGCATATGTGTTAAGCTTCAAAAAGCCTATTATGTCATTAGTTCACTCAAATCTGTCTTGGATACTAAGTCATTAATTGATATTTATTACGCATTTGTGTATTCTGCTTTGACTTATGGAATTATGGTTTGGGACCAGGCGGGTACACAAATCGTGTGTTTGTGATGCAAAACCGAATCTTTCGACTGCTGTTTGATTTACCTTTTAATAGTTCGTGCAGAACAACTTTTAAAACACATGACATTTTGACCATAACTTCCATCCATATCTATAAACTTTTAATTCACTTGCATATCAATATTGGAAAGTTATTCGACTTTTGCTAGCGTCCATGGGCGCTGCACCCGACATAGGAATAATATTGTTTTAAACAGGTACTGCCACTCTTTCTATAGAAAATCTCCAATGTTTGCAGGTTTTGGCAAGCAAAAAGGAACCCAAATAATTACTTCGATCAACCTGTACAGATTAGTGAACAAATGGCAGACTAAATACAAAAAGCCAAGAGGTTATAGGGTTTCCAGACACTCCATGTCAGACGGCTCCCACAACAAAGAAAAAATTTTGTCTTAAGACCTCGAGGTATGATGTCACCTTTTTCTGTAAAGAAATCAAAACACAAAACGGAAAGATTTTTTGTTGTTGTTATTGTTTTGAACAAATTTCCCATTTTGCATCATCTTCCTTGAAGAACACAACTTCAGCACCGCAAAACAACACCACAACCCATTCCAAATGACGCTCACATCTAATTAACAATGCACGGTAGCTAATTACACTTATATATTCAACAACAAACATAATCTATGCTTGGATTCACAATAGTCGTGAACTCTTGGTCGAAAGAGAGGTGTGTCTATTTATAGAATATACATAATTGTCTAGTTTAACGCGTTCTTCGACTCCTATTTCCTTATTCGCGGCCACGCGGACAGAGAGGCCAAGTACAACAGGATAAAATGGTGGATAATGATGGTGGCAGAGTGTGAAAGAAATGTTTGCAGAATATCCGCTATGACCGGATTGGAGAGGTATCGTGTTTGCGCTGAACTCAAGTGTCTGTATGTGTGTAGTGTATACTTAAAGCGTCGCTGGATCATTAGTAATATATAACGTGTGGCTTCTGTATTTAACGATTTTTACTTAGAAGTACAGTTCCTGTCGCGAGAATATGCCAACATGATTGCTTGTGTGCATTTCTCTGTTTTGCTGCATATAGGCAACATCTGCCAAAATTCACGTTGTAGGAAAGATCAGAGTTGGAATTCCTTCTTTTTTTGAAGTATGTGTTGCAACAGTCTCCTATGTTTTAGATTCCATAGGGATAGAGAAAGAGCTCAGAGGTAAAAACCTCGTTCTCCGTATTTGCTCAATTGTCTTAGAGTTCATACGAATTAAGTCACACTCAGTTATTTTGTCTATGCCAGGACTAAAACGAATAAAAACGGTTTTCTTGCTGTTGATATGAAGCCAGTTATCTTTAAACCATTTAACAAAACTGTCCAAGAGTTCCTGTGTCTCAATAATTAAATCCTTCTTGTTACAATCAGACACCAAGAAAGTAGTGTCGTCAGCATACATCACAGTATTGCCTTTTGCAATTGTAGTTAGCAGATCGTTCACATAAACAACAAGGGCCCAAGAACAGATCCTTGAGCGACACCTCTCTTAATATGCAAAGCATTCGATCTACATCAGCGAATTTCAACAATCTGTTACCTATTTAGCAGATAGGTAGTAAATCATTGTAATAGTTTCCCGCGAAAGCCGTAGATATAAAGTTTCTCAAGTAATATATGATGGTTAACCAGGTCAAAAGCTCTACTTAAATCCATAAATACACCAATGCATTTTTTACCTTCGTTAATTTCATTGTATAGTAAATTTATGAATTGAAGCATAGCAGTTTCAGTAGAACGATTTTTAAGGAAACCGTGTGCTGGTGTGAACTAAAAATTTTAGCGTAATTAAAAAAAGATATTAATTTCTCACATATAATTTTTTCCATTATTTTGGATAAAACTAAGTAGTTATTTAAATCTTTTATATCACCTTTTTTATGTAAAGGCAGAACTTTTGCACTGTTTAAACAACTGGGAAAAATGCCATCACTAAACGATCTATTGATTAAGGCCGTAATAGACTGCACCAAAAAGTTAATATTATTTTTAATAATATTATTATTGATCAAGTCTAATCCAGAACAGTTGGATGATTTTAACTGCATTATAATGTAAGCTACTTCTATTTCCGAAATATAATTAAGGTACATGGTACGATCATTAACTTTTATATTACCACTATCACAAACATTATTTTCAAGAGGCGATGCAAGATCATTAACACTGTGTATGAAATGCATGCTGTTTTCTAAAAACTGAATTATCTCGAGGTATGCACAAATGTGAAGAGCATTTGTAGAACACGTGATTGCAGGAATAAACCTCAAGCGATAGTCAGATCGAAAAGAAAGATACCTCTTGTCTTTTTGAATGGTATGAATTGTTTGCCTTCTATATTACATGTGCCCAAAATCAATTGCTAAGATTGTCTAGAGTATTCGCTACGTTTCATTGAGTGTTATTCTATACCTGTCTCTATGATTTTACAATACAACTTCCTATAGGGTAACTTGTGATAAATGAGTCAGGGTGTCACACTGTCACAAACATACAAACCTCACTCAACGCACACACACAGACATCGCACACCTGTAGTCAAGTACCTCTAAAGTTTTTTCTCTGGAACTGACTTAGCACTGCAGTTATTGTATGAAGAATATTTACTTTCTTACAAGTAGCAAACCGCGTTATCTAAAAATGGATAAAAAATACTCGTCAAAAGGCGAAAGCATCTTCGTATCAGCGCGAAAAGAAAAAAGGCTTCTTTTAAGATTTAATATTCTACTGTACAAAATGTAAGTTCCATATCTACTTACCTAGACATTTTATTACTTTGTCATTGCGTATTTCAGTGCGCCAAAATCCAAAAATAATTCTAGGGCGGTCAATATAAATGACTATGATACAAAGTATGTAATCTAAGCAGATATAAAAGAAATTGTAATTTATAGGTACATTTTACCCAGTCGAAAAAATGGCTGCGTGCATTTTTTAATTTGCATTTTATTGATGTTCTGTTTCGTAATACCAAGGGCACCAAGGAAATTATTGAAGTGGTTTAGTATTTATAATTATGACTCGTTAATAAAAAGTAGATACATTATCTATTATTAACATTTACATATTTTAAGAATTTCCCACTTATTTAGAATATAGGTAGGAAGTAGGTTGGGTTGTGTAAAATACACAAAAAGACAGTACTGAAAGCAGAATTGAATATCCTTATATTTATGCCTTACGTGATGCCATAGCAGACCATCTGTACGTAGATACGTCCTCAAAACAAACATCGGTCTGTGCGTTAGGTTACGATAGAAGCCGGCGGTCTGTCGGCATTTGATGGAAAAAAGAAAAATTAATATTTCTGTTTCGGGCGTTATTATTAGTCCAAATTCAAAAATTAAAAAAGTTTTGTCATTAAGACATTGGTCTTCAAATGCGCCGTTGAGCCGATTTTAGAAATTGTTTTTAATAACAAACTTACAACATTTAAAAATTTAAATACATAGAAAATAAAAAAAATTAAAACGTTGGCGCAATTTCAAACATTATTTTAAGATAAATACAGTTTAAAATTTCAAAGTCGGTCGTACCGTTTTCCCAAAAAGCGCGGAATACTTTTCCTATATATTTATCTCTGTCGCACACTTGGACATCCAGATTCACCTTAAGCTCGAGAGCAAACGAAGCCCGTAACAGTTTTCTTCACTCAAATCAGTGATGCTAAGGTAAAGAAAGGTATTTTTGTGGGATCCCAGATCAGACAGCGACTTCGAAAAGAAAAATTTATTCAGGCGCTAAATGGAATTGAAAAAACAGCATGGTTGTCTTTTAAGGAGATGTGCGACCGCTTCTGAAAACAGATATGAAATAAGTATAAAAAATTACTCCAAGTTCATCCACTTTACCTTGTGGGACAAAATAAATCTGAAATTTTGTTCACCAGTGTAATTTATACACATGGAGTAGAAACTATAAAACAGTCACACTCAATTGCTTTAAGCTTTAATATTTAATATATCTTGAGTTTAACGGAAAAAAAATGCCGGCAAGTCGGTTCACTGGATGGTGTGACCTACACGACCCCACCCACGATTCGCCAAAAAGAAATCTCTTCTCTCTCCTGGTCGAATTAAAAATTTCTCTTTCGCAGTAGGCAGATAAATTGCCAATTTCATTACGGCGCGCTATGTCATGCATTCTTCTGGCGTGCGATCTCGAATGACCACCGGCCCGCTTCTTGTATTTCTAACTTTCATCTCGACTTGTTTCTTTTTATATCATCCTTTTTTTTCCCCATACCGGCCGTGTGTGCGCGTCGTGAATAACTCACGTGCAAAAACTGGATAGCTCGAGGTTAAGAAAGAACGAAGCCGCTGTTGATGTACCCCGACATCGGGGGAACCTGTTTAGAATCTTGCGTATAGTGGCCTCGAACGTTTTTTTTTCTTTCGCCTTATACTCGGATCCGCGCGCGTTTCCTCCGCCTATTTCGTATAATCACGTAGAGGCGAATGGAAGTAGCTAGAGCTTCTTCGCTCGTGGTAATTCCGACGACTTCCTCTGCGACGACCCTATATCATCCATTGATTTAATTTATCAGGAGGAGTGCCATCACCTCCGGATGCGTCTCTCAGTCAGATGCAATCCTAAACAATGGGTCTGAACTTGCACTTGGTCGCTGACAGGACGGTGCTGCGTTTATTAATTGGATAATGCGCCGCATTAAGAAGGCCTATGGAAGATTCCCAAACTGTTTCGGTCTTTAGCATTCTTAGAAATAAATAATAAAGGTGTCCATCGGATGGGTCTAGACTGCCCCCATGGTCGTTTCGTATTTCGCGGTATCTAGATGAGATTTATATGTCTGGGGAATTCCCAGCAGGTAAATTAAGGTGACTAGATTGTCACACAGGCACAGTCGAGAGGACCCTTCAAGCCTTTTTTTTCGTCAGGATAATTAATTAGCAAGGTTTATGAATAACCATGGGATACCAAATGGAGTACATCTATCTAAACAAGGCGCTAAATGTAGATACACAGTGATAACTAGAGACCGGATTATATGCAAAGTGCATATATTTTATTTTTTACGTATCTTTAATTATTATAGTTTATATGTAGACGTATTACACTAATTGAAGTTAATTAGCGCTAATTAGTGATTGCATATATTGCATATTTAGGCATTTCTATGCATATTTTTACAAAAGTTGCATATATTGCATATTTAAGCTTTTTCTTATCCTTTCTATTAGTAAAAAAATTAATATATTCTAACTTAGGGTCTTGTGGGTTAATTATTAGACATTTTTAAAACTTTTTTTTTTTGATTAAACTCACAAAATAAAGTTATTAAACAGGTCAAAAAATGAATTCCTACACAAAGTTGACGAATCTTTTCCATCATAAATAGTCTAGTTACTTAAATATAACTGTAAGGGTGAAAGAAGGTGTGCAGAAATTTTGCAGGGAAAAATTGGGGATGCAACCCAAAAATACTGCTTTGGATGTATACAGCGATAGTGAGACCGATCATCACCTATGCATCAGTAGCATGGAGCAAAAGAACTAATCTGGCCACCGCGAGAATTAACCTCTCGAAAGTGCAAAGAGTAGCATGTGTATGCATAACGGGGGCTATGAGAACCTGCCCAACAGCAGCTATTGAAGTAGTATTGGATCTTGCCCCCCTCCACATTGTAGTAGAGGGCGTGGCGAAAAGAACCGCACTAAGAATGGTCAAGGAAGGAATGATTAGGCATAGGCCTCAATCTCCTGACGGTGATCAAACTGGGATATGCCCGGGATGACATGTTAAAGAAATTTAGCTTTGTGAAGGAATTCACCACAAAGCTAAGTAACAGGAGCGAGTGGGATCATAACACCATCTTAAATCTTAATAGAAATGCCATCAAATGGTACACTGATGGCTCCAAAACGGCAGAAGGAACTGGAATAGGAATATACGGGCCTAGAACTACATATTTCGAAAGCTTGGGAAAATACCCAAGTATATTTCAGGCGGAAATACACGCTATTGGAAGATGTGTTCAGTTCAATATGGATAGGAACTATCGGAAACAGGAGATTATCATCATGTCTGATAGTCAAGCAGCCATCAAGGCGCTGAGCTCATATGAAATCAGCTCCAAGATGGTCTGGGGAATGCCTAGGGAAACTAAATGAACTAGGCAAAAGAAATAAAGTAACCCTCCTGTGGGTTCCGGGTCACACAGGAGTGGAAGGAAACGAAATAACGGACAACCTCGCGAAAAAAGGGGCTGGAATGCCTTTCGTAGGGCCTGAACCCTTTTGCGGGTTAAGTAGCAGTACAATACTAAAGAAACTAAAAATAGAAATGGAGCAGAGAAAATCCAGTTACTGGGAAAATCTCCAGGGAATGACGCAGAGTAAAATTCTTCTGGGAACTTACAAACCAGAAGAGGTTTACAGAATGCATCAACCTGAGTAAGAACAATGTTCGCATATTAACAGGAATACTTTCAGGCCATTGTAGACTGAAAGGACACCTGAGTAAGCTTGGAGTGGAAAAAGATCCTGAATGCAGATTTTGTGGGGAACAGGATGAAACACCCATCCACCTCCTCTCAAACTGCGTAGCACTGTGCAACCCGAGGGCATTGTACCTGGGAGCATGTGAAATCGAAGAGGGAGACTTACCTAAACTGGGGCCCTCTGATATCCTACACTTTTTAAAAGGAATAGGATTGGGAGGCCAACTGTAAAGCAGCAAGAATGGGGGACACAATAGATCCTTTAGGTCGCAGTGTAACACCACCCTTCATCTACATACATACATACAAGGGTGAAAGAAAATAAAAATTTTCTCATTTTTACCGATCCTTTGGGGAAAATATGGACAAATGTGAGACATAACATGCTTGTTCATCGTTACTAGTGATGGGTTGCTAATAGGAAGTAAATTGCTATTTTGTAGCAGCTAACAACCGTCAACTTTTATATTCATAAATTAATGAACAAGAAAGTTCAGGTGTGATAAATATCGAAATTGATACAATTTTCGAACGCTCTGTATGCTAATTTATCAATCAATAGCCAGTGTAAATTGGTATAAACTTAGAACACGTTGTACATTAAAGGAAATAATCACTTTTTAATCAAGATAAAGGTCATTATATTTTTCTGTCATATTAAAATCGGTAATTTTGAATACTCTGTATATTAAATAAAATTAATCACTCACTTTTTAATGGAAACATGAATATGTAAATTCAACTTAAATGTGAATCTAAGCTCTACAACTCTGCGGTTGCTTATGCAACTGAAGCTACGAGTACTCTATACCTAGCCATACGTAATTCAGAACTGTTCCTCAATCATTTTTAATTAACATTTAAGTGTAGTCTATTTTCGGTTGCATAAATAATCAAGAATTTAACAAATTAACGTATTTCTGCTAATAACTGTTATGATTAGAGATCGGATTATATGCCAAGTGCATATATTTTATTTTTTGCATATCTTTAATTATATGTAGACGTATTACACTAATTGAAGTTAATTAGCGCTAATTAGTGATTGCATATATTGCATATTTAGGCATATTTTTACAAAAGTTGCATATATTGCGTATTTAAGCTTTTTCTTATCCTTTCTATTAGTAAAAATTCCTAGTAATTCCTAATGTAGATCGACAACCGACAATTCTCAGAACGATAAATCTTTTACATTGGTTTCTCTGATACTTTTTTCCAAGAACTGCACGCGTTTAATTTCGCCTAGCAGAAGAGATGTGGTAAATACGTTTTATTATTATTAATTCCCAAATAAACTATTCACTCATTGCATATCTTTGAGCAAAACAGCATGTAATTGTGTTACGTTTTTAAATACTCTGCGTACATACAATGAGTATAGCGAACAAAATTTCTTTATGGATTAAGCCATCTCCTGAGCTGGTAAAGGATGGCGACAAAATATTTTGTCGAGCCTGCAGTAAACTGGTAAGTTTAATTTTACTAAAACCTTTACAATTGTTTTTAAATTCTTTAACTTTTGATATAAAATGGCAATTGTTGTTGTAGGTGTCTTCTGAGAGAAAATACCTGATTGATCAACACGCTAAAACTCCATTACATATTGGAAAATATGAAAAACTAAAGCGATCCGCATGTGTGCAGCAATCTATACGTCAATGTGTAGCATCAACTTCACGAAACTTAGAACAAGAAGAATATAATACGGATCTGTGTAACGCATCAATTTCGTCTAACATACCATTAGCAAGATTAAACAATGTTAATTTGAAATCATTTCTGCAAAATATTGCAAACATAATATACTTGATGAAAGCACCTTACGAAAAAATTATGTCACATCTTGTTACCAGCGAACAATAGTGGAAATTCAACAATTGGTAGGGAATAATTTTATTTATATCATGGTAGATGAAAATACGGATAAGTGTGGCCGTTATATTGCCCATTTGTTAATAGGAATTCTTCATGAAGATATTGTAGGTAAATCATATTTAATTTATTGTAAAGAACTTCAAAAAACAAATAATGTGATAATTGCCCAATTCGTTCAAGCAGGTTTATCAAATTTCTTTTTACCTGGACGAAGTATACCTCGTGAAAAAATTTTACTAATGTTGTCCGACGCTGCACCATACATGATAAAAGCCGCGCAAAATTTAATTTTTTTTTATAGTAACATTATTCATACCACTTGTTTAGCTCATGGGTTCAATCGTGTAGCCGAAGACATTAGGAATCAATTCTCTTTGATTAATGATTTAATTAGCAATGTCAAAAAAGTTTTGTTAAAGGCACCTGATTTACGAATCCAATTTTATAAGGAGCGACTTCCCGGTGTTAAGTTGCCTCCTGAACCGATTATTACGAGATGGGATACATGGTTAGAGGCTACAATATTTTTCGCCGATAATTTTGAAGAAATAAAAAATGTAATTCTTGAAATCACTGCTGACTGCATTGTTCTAGTAAACTGTAGTAAAGATAGTAACATCAACAGAATTGCTATAAAACCTTTTGTATATTAAGCCAAATTATAGCTTTGTTTCAAGCTCCATTCGTAAACTAGAAACGCAAGGGATGTCGCTCTCGGAATCAGTCGAAATAGTAGACGAATTTGGTATGTATGTAAGAAGGTTAAGGGTACAATAGGTAATTCTATATACGATAAATTTAAAAAAGTGATAAATAAAAATGCGGGTTATTTGAAATTGAAGAAAGTTAAGAAAATTTTGGAAGGTGAAACAGTAAACGATTTCGACTTTAATTTTAGTTTAGAATGTATTGCAAAGTTAAAAAATGACATCTGTGGATGTTGAAGGAAGCTTTTCTATTTCGAAACAAATGTATTCTGATAGAAGACAAAACTTTTTTTCACACTTTTGAAAAACGTTTAATTATAAATTGTTTTAGAAATATGTTGTGAAAAAAATTTTGTGCAATAAAGTCAATGTTTAAATTTCTGCTCTTATTTATTTTATGTAAAAATTTTGCAATTGTCGCAATTTTTTTGCATATACATATGCCCCAGGTTTATGTATATTTTCTCAAAAATCGATGCATATACAGAGTGTATCCGATATAGAGGTAAATATAATAATATGTAGCAGCTATAATCATATACAATCAAAAAGTCTTAATGCACAGGGGATCTATCTGTAAGCATTAATGAGAAAAAAAATATTTTGTAAATGCCGTGAGCTAGAGCCGCACCTGTGCTCAACCTAAATGCTGTCCCGAGTATACCCCCACATACCACTATCATTCAACCATTACTGCTGTTAATTTTGTGTGGATCGCCGCTTGGAGTGCAAACCACTTTGAACATTTTATTTAAATTCTTCCCGTCTCGAAAAAACGATCCTTTTTCAGGACCATCATGATTTCATATAAAGAAAATCGAAGCTTGATGCATCGGCAAAAGCGCGGGAATGCATAGATTCATTTTCGCGCGATATCATAGTAAAAAAGACGTGTTTTCAAATTTTCTGTATCTACATTTATTTCTATGTAATTCGATTCAATTCATTTTGTGTTATATGATTAAATAAATCCAAAAGAAATAACTCAGATTCATGTGGTACCGTTTATTAACAACTAACTCTCGATTCGACAAAGCAAAAGAAAAATATTTACGTTTTTTGTAACTACTGAAGTCGCATATCCGGTGAAACTCGACCGTCTTATCAGGATATTAAAAATAATACTTTGTAGACTTACGTAGAATGCTCTTAACAAAAAAAGGAATGTTTATTTTATAAAAAGAAGAAATTTAAAATGCCTCAGTTTTGCTATTTTTACAAGGGGTTTTATTTATTCAGAATGACGTTAAATTAACTTACGGCATACCATTAAGAATAATACTAAATGAGTGCAATGTATTTATACATAATACCACGTTTAGCGGGTGCTTAACATGACGTTTCCTTGCATCAGGCCCGGACTAAAGAATTTTTGGCTCTAAATTTTACTTTTTTTTTATCCCTTAATAATGAAATCCGGTTTCGGTGGGTTTGTGCTTTTTATGTCGGTAGTTAACACCCAAGTAAAATTTACTTTTTTATTTGATACACCCTATATATGCGCATATATTCCAGTTTTTCTTTGCATATAATCCGGTCTCTAGTTTTGTCGCAGCACCTGTTTCAATGCATTACCCTTATTGGGAGCGTCATCTAAGCTGGATAAAAATGCACAACTTGGTCTTTATTTCTGGTAAATGCACTGTGAAGAAAGTGAAGAAAATACAGATGTTTTCGGTTTAAAACGCACGGCTATGTAGAACATATGTTAATTTTGACAGCAAAATTTGAGGAAACGCTGTATTACTAATTTCATTACAATGATTGGATGAAAATATTGATTTGCGCAACGCGGAAAGTAGTGTAGGATCAGGACAATCATTCTCGATCTCAGTGTATTAGCTTGGTATTTTGATGTTTCCGACAACAAATCTTTTTTCGGTAATTTTCGTCTAGTTTAACTTCTATTTATTCATAGCGCATGCAATAGTGACACCAGCGCATATGTTTGAAAGGTTGATTGACTGATTGACCCGCAAAATCTTCTCATAGGTATTGGAAATCGCACGTCAGAAATAACACTTAGAACAGAAGACCTTGAGGAGAGATGAAAATATAATTGAAATTCGTACTATGCATGTAAATAATTTCATTTTTTTTTATAGTTCACTATAGGAGAAACAACTTATTGTACACTCTTCATAAGGGAGCATTAATACATCCATAATTTCATTTATACAGTTGGATACCTGCTTGATGCAACTAGTTCAAGTGTGCCCGACTCTTGCGCGTCACTGTACTTACATTCTTCTAGCCTTTAGACACTGAAGACGCTTATTTAGTGTACGCCACTGTTCGCTACTAGAGGTCTCATCGTTCTTGTGGTCAGCCGATGCAGAGTTATCCTGTACTCGTTGCACGGCAAAAGCAATGACCCCGCAAGGTCACGGTTACATCCTACCGCTAGTTCTCGGCACTAGATACCATAATACCCAATACCAATTTCGCGCGAACATCTATCGTATATAGTAAGATATAACACTCTCCGCTTACCTTCTGCTGTTTCACTTCTACGAATCTCAGATGCTATATACTGGAAATACATATTATGTATAGCTAGAATAGTGTGGTTCGCTCCTAGATATAATAAATAATAATAAAATATGTTTGTTAGAATTACTACTACACTCAAAAAACTTACTATGTTGAACAAAAAAAAAAATGTAGAATTCTATTAGTTAACTTAAAGCTTCAACTTATTTTAATATTAATTAAAATGGTTCCTTTAATATTACTAGAAAGTTAACACGTTTTTTCTTTTTTTTTTTGAAATTACGTTTTAGGTTCTGGAAACTGAAGAATATCAATATACAATAGTAGCATCACATTTATTT
This sequence comes from Protaetia brevitarsis, assembly GCA_004143645.1. Taxonomy (NCBI): domain Eukaryota; kingdom Metazoa; phylum Arthropoda; class Insecta; order Coleoptera; family Scarabaeidae; genus Protaetia; species Protaetia brevitarsis. Next base: position 537,220 of record RXPK01000166.1, read on the forward strand.
TGGTAGCAGTTTTCTCCCTACATAGTATAGCAAATATTTTAAGATATTAATCTATAATATTTATCAAATAAACATCTATTTGATTGTTGAAAGGGCGACTCCCTTAACCGCTTACTATGACGGTGAAGTGATCCTTGCGATCAACCCTTAAACACGCGGGACAAACACTTAGCGTATATTTTTACAATATATCAACCGCTTGTTCCTCATATTATTCACTCGTACAAGAAGTTGCGCTGTTTCCATAGACTTTAGGTCAAATAACTCCGACAACAATAAAAAAAAATGCATATTTCATATTCTTTTTTGTTGTGGCAGCCGTTTGGAAGTAACTTGTGATAAGTTACTCTTCAGGGGAGATTGGTGATTGTCATTTGAATTCCTATCACAAAGCTAATTAAAAGTTTTTACCTCATTGGAAGGTGTTGAAGGCGATCGTCAATTTTTGACGCGGTCGCTCGCTTAGGCTTGAATAATACGGATATTTTCTTCTTTAAGACTACATACACTATTACAATTGGACAGTTGACTTTATAAGGTATGTGTGATGTTTTATTTTTTTCAGTTTTCGATTTTCAGATTTGGTTCTGTAGTTTATTATTATTTTTACTTGGTGCTTTCAGATCAAACTACTTGTTTTACACAACTAATTTGGTATTAAGCGTTTCAAAAACATTGCCTTTTACTGTAATCACTACTTTTATATCTATAAAATGTTAATTCATAAAAAAGCAACTGTATTTAGGAGTTAACCGTTTTTAGGTCTGTACAGTCTTTAGAATCTGCAACTATGTTTGTATTGGACATCTTAAAAACATTATTATTTTAATGTATTTACCGTGTTTTCAAATATGTAAAGCTTAAGTAAGTAAAACGAAATTACTGAATATAGAACTACATGTTTTTAGATCAAACTGTACTTATTTTACACAGCTAATTTGGTATTAATCTTTACAAAAACATCCCCTTTTGTTACAAACACTATATTCATCCAAATAAAATACAAATTACTAATAATTACTAACTTGATTTAATAATTATTAGGAAACCTTTTCAGGCCAATCTGTTGTTTACAACTTTACACAACTAATTTGGTATTAAGCGTTATAAAAACATTGTCCTTTGCTTTAATCACTGCTTTTAAATCTGTAAAATGTTAATTCATAAAAAAGTAACTGTATTTAGGAGTTAGCCCTTTTTAGGTGTGCACAGTCTTTAGAATCTGCAACTATTTTAGTATTAGACATCTTAAAAACATTGTTGTTATAATGTATTTACCGTGTTTTCAAATATGTAAAGCCTAAGTTAGTAAAACGAAATTACTGAATATAGAACTACATGTTTTTAGATCAAACTGTACTTGTTTTATACAGCTAATTTGGTATTAATCTTTACAAAAACATTCCCTTTTGTTATAATCACTATATTCATCCAAATAAAATGCAAATTATCACAAACTAACTCGATTTAGTAATTATTAGGAAATATTTTAAGGCCAATCTTTTCTTTACAATTTTACACAACTAATTTGGTATTAAACGTTATAAAAACATCGTCCTTTGCTGTAATCACTGCTTTTAAATCTGTAAAATGTTAACTCATAAAAAAGTAACTGTATTTAGGAGTTAACCGTTTTTAGATCTATACAGTCTTTAGAATCTGCAACTATTTTGGTATTAGACATCTTAAAAACATTGTTGTTTTAATGTATTTACCGTGTTTTCAAATATGTAAAGCCTAAGTTAGTAAAACGAAATTACTGAATATAGAACTACATGCTTTTAGATCAAACTGTACTTGTTTTACACAGCTAATTTGATATTAATCTTTGCAAAAACATCCCCTTTTGTTATAATCACTATATTTATTCAAATAAAATGCAAATTACTGAAAACTAACTCGATTTAGTAATTATAAGGCCAATTTTCAGGCCAATCTGTTCTTTACAACTTTACACAACTAATTTGGTATTAAGCGTTTCAAAAATATTGCCTTTTGCTGTGTAATCACTACTTTTACATCTGTAAAATGTTAATTCATAAAAGAATAACTGAATTTCGGAGTTAACCGTTTTTAGGTCTACACAATCTTTAGAATCTGCAATTATTTTGGTATTAAACATCTTAAAAACATTGTTGTTTCAATGTATTTACCGTGTTTTCGAATATGTAAAGCCTAAGTTAGTAAAACGAAATTACTGAATATAGAACTACATGTTTTTAGATCAAACTGTATTTATTTTACACAGCTAATTTGGTATTAATCTTTACAAAAACATCCCCTTTTGTTATAATCACTATATTTCTTCAAATAAAATGCAAATTACTGAAAACTAACTCGATTTAGTAATTATAAGGACAATTTTCAGGCCAATCTGTTCTTTACAACTTTACACAACTAATTTGGTATTAAGCGTTTCAAAAACATTGCCTTTTGCTGTGTAATCACTACTTTTACATCTATAAAATGTTAATTCATAAAAAAATAACTGAATTTATGAGTTAACCGTTTTTAGGTCTGCACAATCTTTAGAATCTACAACTTCTTTTTTGGTATTAAACATCTTAGAAACATTGTTGTTATAATGTATTTACCGTGTTTTCAAATATGTAAAGCCTAAGTTAATAAAAGGAAATTAGTGTGAAGTAAAGTGCTGAAGAAGCACACAAAAAGAACTGTAGGTCAGGAGACATCGAAAAGTCAAAATTGACAGAGCATGCTTGGAAAACATAGAATAGATTGGGAAATCATGTCATAATGTCCAACAAAAAGAAAATTGAAGGAGATCGCATACATAATGACGACACCAGATGCTACCAGTGCTCCAAATCTGGAATTGCATAGTGTCCATACACTGTTAGTGGCAATCAGATAAATTAATAATACATAATCAGAATTTTAGAACAACAATAATAATACAGGAGCAATGAAGAGTAAAATTTTGAAAAGCATCAATAAAAATATGATGAATCTTTCTGTAGAAGTGGATTTTAAAAATCTTAACAATCAACTTCTTAAACAAAAAACACATAATAACTCTCACGCTCATAAGTTTCCACGCATTACGTATAAATATAGGCTCCAAATGACATATATCTATGCTAGAGAAGGCAGTGCCCAATTTGTGTCCCAGTAATGTGTACACTCTATAATATAGAACAAATACATGAGCAAAAGTCATAACCACAAGATGGAATACAATTCCATCGTCAACTACATAATTTTGGAAAAACCTGTCGACGGCAGTTAGAAAGATTGCCGAAACCGTTGGATGATGAAAACCAGCCCAAGCAACCAACTTCGTATTCTATTAAAACATATTCTCTAGAATCTTTCGGCACGAATTATAAAATTTTGCTATAACTTTTTATGAAATTAATGCCCAAAAAGGCAGTTTTATGGTTTTCTTCAATTTTAATTGCAAATTTTATGTTTCCCACACATAGATAAGATTAAAAATAAGATCTCCAATATTTATATTTTCAACTTTGAAAGTTAATCATTAACTATGAAAAGACCCTGAATTTTTCCTCCACATTTAACTCTCAAAAACAAACACCCGGTATATGTAAGTACGCTCAACACTCATTATGCATTCGTCTGGTATATCCCGTAAGACAAATAAAACTGCATCTAAAGGGGTTTTTAATAGTTACCTTACGATTACACGCAAGCTATATTCCTATGTAAAATCAAAACGTGAGCGGACAGCAAATCCCCTAGACGGCAGAAAAGTGGACAGAGGTCCTATATAACACACCAGACGTAGAAAGACTCGTTTAACATTGCGAACCATCATATTAACGGAAAGAATGCCAAGTCGTAGGAGGTTATATCTATGCAGATTGTTTTTTTTTTTTTTTGGAAATTATACAAGCAGATAAATCGTTTTGGAAATGTTTTAGTGACATTAAATTGGAATATCAGATTACTATTATTTAAACATAAATATTTGTTCGTATTAATCTGAAAGAGATGTTGTATTTCTTGGTTTATATTATGTCAAATTTGTTATACTACTACGACAAAGCGTTTCCTACAGTTTTATTACCAAATTGACGTATTGTTTGGTTCCTGCAACTAATCGACATGTTAATTCTTCGAAAATTTTGTTTTTAAATATGTTTTTATACCTTAAAATGGAGAAGGATTTCTGTTAAGTAATTCCGTTAAGTAATTTTAAATTATGTTTATGTAGTATGGGGGGGGGGGGGGGGTTAATGATTCGCATTTTGAATGTGGTGGGGTAGATTTTTAGTTAGAATTGGGGAATGTGGAGGTTACCTCTTCCAAACTCAGACTAATAACAATAATAATAGCATATGGTCAAATATGTATTTCTAGCCTCTAAGAAGGTCATAGGATTTTTCTTCTTTAAACTTTAGTTGGCAGTATAAGCTTAAAAACGTGCAAATTGATGTATTCTGCGGCGTGTATGTGGTGCAGGTTGACAGATTAAATTTTGTCGATTTGTAAAAAATATTCTATTTTTTAGGCATGGATAAATGAAATAATTCATAATTGTCAAATCTGGAGATCGGGGTGGAAAGTCTACTACCTCATTATCATCGTTTCCATTGTCTTATAGGGTGTTGCATTTTGTTACTGGAAATATCCCTCGCGGAGTTCATCATCATGTAGGGGAGACTGGAGCACGTTCGGACATTTTGAAATTACTCCTTAAACAAAAGAGCAAAGACAAGCTGCTTTAGAGTTCAATATTAGAAAGTCAACCCTGTTTGATCGAATTAAAGCAATGAAACGGAAATATGGAGACTCGTATAATGATTCTGGAAAAGAAGAGGAAGAAGACACTACAAACTACCACCTCATTTGACGCATCGTATGCAGCCCCTAGATATATCCGTGTATGGGCCATTCAAAGCACGATGCAAAGTCGCTTTTAAGGATCATATGAGCAATAATCCTGGTAAGACGATAAAAATTCAGGACATCCCAAAAATTACCAACGACCCATACTTACAATCTTTCACACCAGCTAACATCACCAAAGGATTTTCTAAAGCAGGCATTTGGCCAAGAAATAGCTACTGTTTACTGATGATGATTTTCTAGCAGCTTGTATAACTGATCGTCCTTGTTCCAGTTCATTACGAAACTGTGAAGTATCTCAAATTGATCTACCCCCGGAATCTTCTCCTATTAATAAAGAATCTTTCGATATAGTGACCTCTATAATTGTAGTTTTTCAAAAAAACTAAGTCTTGCAATGAAATTCTTCAGGAATTACAACCGTATCCTAAAGTTGAAGCGCGCCAAGAAATAAGGAAGAGAAAAGTGAAAGCCTGTTCCAAAATACATACCTGTTCAGAAGAAAAAAATAGAATAGAGGAAGACCTTGACAAAAAGAGAAAAGAGTTAGCCCACTGGGCAAAAAGGCAAATTTTTCAAATGAAGAGAAATAAGGTACAGAAGAAGCAAGTTGGATCGTCCAGTGATTCTTCTGATTTCGAAAAGCCTATCAAAGATAAGAAAGGAAAGTCCACCATATGCGAAGAGTCTGGTCAAGACAGTGTTTTTAATGGAAACTTTGATGAATGAACCCTTTTCCAAGGTATATTGGATGATGAGAGCATATTCTTAAGAGATTATATTCTGGTGAAGTTTGCTACTAAGAAAACCATAAAGTGCTACATTGGGGTAGCATAAGAGGTGAGTCTCCAAGTTTCCTCAACCAACTAACATTAAAGGAACCGCTAAACAGTCTGGATTTTTCAAATTTGCTATAACGTTTAATAATTTAAACATTCAGGAATATAGTTGGCTAGTATTGCTTCTTATTTGAAATTTTAAAAACTGTGATTAAAAGAGTTGTTTGTCAATATTTTTGTGTTTAATTTAGCTATGTCGGAATGTACCCCATGTGTTGTCTGGAAGTGTCCCGGTATGGGGCAGATTCGGACAAATGCTATTTTGGGAAAAAAAGGCATATTCGAGAAAAACCATGCAACATTATCGTATTTCTTATATAGTATCTCATACAAAAATGTATACGTATTAAAATGTATATGAGAAACTTTCCATATCCCATTAAATTATATAGATGCTGAGATCAGCTATATTTTAAATTGTTCATTTTAATTGTCTACCACTACCTGGTTTTCGGGACACGGATCCTGTTTAACAAAAGTTTGCCACTGATCCTTGCATCAATTGCCGCAAACTGTCATTATGTTACTATACTGCTCGAAATTCTATTTTCTCATTTTACACAATTTCCAAACTATGATTCGATAATAAAAACTTTATGATTTATTGCATGTAAACATTTTTGAGTGTCAATAAATCAATACAGTACACATGACAGGTGTATTTTATTTGTCACTATCAACATGACACTTTGAATAAATAAAGTCATGGCTTGCTGGAGGGTAAATTTAATTTATCATATTGTATTTGCCAATTTCGTGTATAACCAAGACATAACAGAAAGAAGAAGACATCCTTCACTGCCGGATCTTAAGGTCGCAGTTACATCACATCATTGTCACAGTAATTATCTAAAAAACAATACTAGCAGGCCCTGTTCTTTTCCGCTCTCTAATTGACCGCTTCATTCACAAATGTCGGCAAAACGGATTACACATCGCAACCTTGCTTTGCGAGTTCGAATAGGAAAAAAACAAAATCCAATGAATCATTATCTATTTAAGCATGACTGGCACACACCTAGACTATCTACGTACACTGATATATCCGCAGAATATCAACTAGTACTCGTTTTACGCGTAAATCAATAAATAATTTTTACCGGTAATGCCTTATTTTAACTACTTATGTACTTAGATAATGTGTGTGTTTGACGTAATATGATGTATATACAAATGCACAGACAGTATTGCCACATACAGAGATGTTATCAGAAATTGGAAGTCGTAGAACGTGAAGTGTATCTTTAATGCGATAGTTGAGAGTATAGATGGCACTTTTCATTAAGTTCAAGTGTCCTATGAGTTAAATAAAGTATATTACGGCAATTTATTACGAAAAGCAAATGTTTGATGTGGTATTGCAGAATAGGAATTGTAGATTATCATAATGTATTTACTATATGAAGTAAATCAATGACATTTAATATAATTAGGTCTTGAATATAATAAAATGATTTTTAACTTATCGAACTCATTGACATGTATTGCGCGGGAAAGTTATTATTGGTCAATTGCAATAATATTCATCTTACATCGGTGATGAAGCTGATGATGGAAAGAAAAACAGTGGATCTTTATTGTGTTAGTGAATAACAAAACATATTTTCAAAACCCAACCTGGAGTAACACTATACTTATTTATGATATAAAGGTCCAAATAACGGTGCGAAAGATATGACATTGAACGAACCGTCATGTTATCTATGATATATGATTTTCCGTAAGAATTAACTTATCGATTTATTTATGATTCTAGGCATCGTGGGTGGAACATTTCTTAGAAAAAAAAAACAAAACTGAACTTTACGTCTGATAATGTTTGAATTTGCTCGTCAAGTGCTTGTAAATGAGAACTTTTGAGGGCTGATTTCAATTTATTCAACCTTTCTTTTGCTTTGTGAATAGAATAAAATCACTCTTTTGTTACCTACAACCAAATGCTTTAATTATTATTTCCTTAACTGTTTCAGAAACTAATATTTTTGGCAAAATATGTAGAACAATTCAGAATCATTTGTATGACATAATATGGGTACAATTTCCAAGATTTTTTCAAGCAATAGATAAATATTTGATAACGATGTCTTCCATGCAGAAAACTTATATCGAATATAGAAAGTTAGCGTAGTGAAATAGTAGAACCGCCATCTTCACGGCAATTTCTGTACTTCTAGAATATGTTTAACGTATTTGCTACTATAGGCCAGAAAACTTTGCTACAACAAAGTCTCTTACCTGGAAACCTTGATACTAGATTTGATGTCACCTACTGTTGTATGTTTGACTGAGCACTGGCTTTCGAGCGATTATATATACTAGCCTATCCCATTTCATCAAAATTATAATTTAATACATTGTTTTTGTAGGAATGGCTCGAAAGGTGGTGGTGCGACTGTTTATGTCGAACGTTCTGCTGATGCTTAATGTAAAATCTATAGAGAAGGAATTCGAATTTGCATGCATTAGGATACAATTAGAGACACGTGGTTGCTCATTGGCGGTGTGTGTCTATAGACTACCCTCGGGCAATATTAGTACATTCTTTGAGAACCTACTTGCTTTGTTGGACGAGATTAGTGGTTCGGAAGATGTAGTAATGTTGCTGGCGACTTTAATATTAATTTCAACGAAAACTCCATTAATGCCCGACAATTACTAGATATTATGTCCTGCTTCACCCGTGTTACGACGTTATCAAGCACATTAATTGATAATATATTTTATTGATATTAATTTTTCTGGTGATTTAAAAATATCTAAAATCATTCCAGTGCTCAAAAAGGGTAGCTCAACTGACATCAAAAACGATTGCCCAATAAGCCTGCCTCATGCATTTAGCACCATTTTTGAGAAAATTATAAATAATCGATTGATCTCTTATTTGACACAAGACAAAATATTAACTGTTACCCAATTTGGGTTTGTTAATGACAGTTCAACCGGTGATGCAATTCTTTAATGTGCTAAATACGGTGTACTACAGTGGGCTTAATCGGAATGAGTGTCTGGTGGCGTTGTTTTTTGACCTTAACAAGGCTTTTGATACTCTGGACCAGCACATTTTGCTGGAAAAGCTGCTGGGAATTGGTGTACGTGGGGTTACTTACAACTTATTTAAATCATATTTAACAAAGTCCTTGGTTAGCATAACGGCCGAACGGGACAATATATCGCGGCTATTCTGTTCTCGATGCTGGAATGTATCATGTGGAGTACCTCAAGGGCCAGTCTTGGGTCCCGCACTCTTTAATATTCATGTTAATGACCTGTCTCTATATCTTGATAAGTGTTTATTGTCGCAATATGCTGATGACACGAGATGCGTTGTGACTGGGTCTATATATGATGTAGTTAACTCAGCAAACAATACAATCAACAGTATGGCAGCGTGGTGTCATGGTTATGGACTTACCTTAAACAAAGACAGAAATGGCCAAATCCGTGGGCCTACCAGTTTTATACATTAAATGTAATGGCAAGTCAGTACCACTTGTAAATTTCTTGGTATCCTCGTAGATAATGACTTGAAGTGGGAGACTTATTGTGTTGCCCTAAATGCTCGGCAGTATTCGCAATCTGCAATCTTCGACGCTTGTAAAATTATCCAGAAAGTTTTTTTTGACCAAGAAAAATTACCTAAATTTCTTAGTGTGTGATTTTTAACAGAGAATGCTAAATTAATTCCAACGCGCATGCAAGTTGTTTCGGATATTCCACGTTCAAATTGTAGCAGAGTGCGTAACAGACTTTAAAGCATTAAAAGAAGAACAAATAGATTTTCTAATATGAATTAATACCACTTACTAATAATCAGTATAATAGTTCTAAAATAACAAGAAAACAGAACCACGTGTGGCCACCAACACCATGTCATTTCTGCCTACGTTTGACTTGAATCAGGACATTCTAAGTTAACGCATGCGCGCCTTGCTTATTTACTTATCACTTTTGAAAATTACGATATTTATGACTGTAATTTTGTAATGTATGTAAATAGAAGGGTGATGTTACACTGCGACCTAAAAGATCTATTGTGTCCCCTATTCTTGCTGCTTTACAGCTGGCCTTCCAATCCTATTCCTTTTAAAAAGTGTAGGATGTCAGAGGGCCCCAGTCTAGGTAAGTCTCCCTCTTCGATTTCACATGCTCCCAGGTGCAATGCCCTCGAGTTGCATAGTGCTACGCAGTTTGAGAGGAGGTGGATGGATGTTTTATCCTGTTCCCCACAAAATCTACATTCAGGATCTTTTTCCAATCCAAGCTTACTCAGGTGTCCTTTCAGTCTACAATGGCCTGAAAGTATTTCTGTTAATATACGAACATTGTTGTTACTCAGGTTGATGCATTCTGTGTAAACCTCTTCTGGTTATAAGTTCCCAGAAGAATTTTACTTTGCCTCATTCCATGGAGATTTTTCCCAGTAACTGGATTTTCTCTGCTCCATTTCCATTTATTTCCATTTATCACTTTTGAAAATTACGATGTTTATGACTGTAATTTTGTAAGAATTGTAAGAAATTTTAAGTTTCTCCTAAGAGATATTAATATTTTTCTTGGTAATATTACAATGTTAGAATTTTTTTCTAGGAAACAGAAATTTTCCTATAATATTCATGTAAAATACTAAGATTTCGACATTTTCCTTAAGTTTCTGTACATTTACCCCAATTCAGTGCCGAAAATTATTAAAAAAAGTGATTTTTACTAAAAAAAATCACCTAATTTTTTTAGTATGTATGTACCCACGTATTTCACTGATGATTTCCCACCTCAAAATGAAAATTATTAATCAATCAATTTTAAACAATTAAAGAGTATTGCTTACGTTCGGTTCCTTTTGGGGTTAACTTTGTATGAACCACCATAATTTTTAGCATTCGTTAGGATTTTTTGTTGGTTGTTTAGATTTATGTTGGCATAAATCAATTCTGGTATAACTTATTATAGGCAATTTCAAATTTATTGACAATTGCAAAGATAATATATATTCCTTTAGACGAAGTTAATTTAACTGTTGCATGATAGATGTTCCTCCTAGTTTGAATTAGCGGAATCTATCCAATAATATTTGATATTTCAATGACTGAATTTATTTAGGTATAATTGCCACGAGTACAGATTTATTAGCAAGCAGCTGGAATGATGACTTGACAGGTAGGTTGATGCATCCATAAGTGTCGATTGGTTACGATACTGAATTTAAATATCAGAGAGGTCGCTAAGAGAAAATAAAACAATAAAAATGTCATAATAGATTTTGTCTAGATCTGAAAAATGAAGTGTATATACCGGGTAATTTTACTGTGAAAGTACACTATGATTTGTCTACTACACAAAAGTCGTAAATTGCTCTATCCATCTCGACAAAAGGTAATGGCAACTTACAAGGAAATAAAACTATGTATACATCAATTACACAGATCTATTATTAATGTCAATGTTATTATCGTTCAGGCGCGAAAACACATTTACATTTTACATATATATACATGGCTGTGTGTCGGTGATTCACCAAAGTTACAATCGAAGATATGCGTCCTTGGCAGGTCTCTTAGTGTCTAGCGATGGAATGGTCGAAAATTTCCGAATGAGAAAAGAAATATGTGCACCGCGAAAAATGAAAATGTCGGTACAACAAAAATTATTATTTTGAACTTTTTGCATTCACTCAACCAGTTTTCGTTTAAATCAACACACTTAAATTTTATTGCAAAACAGTAATGAAAGAGAACACATATTTTAGTTGAATTATATGTATTAATTAAAACGATTATTTGCTTTAACCATCAATGGAACTACAAATTTAGTTAACTGAATGCATGTGCGGCTGATTTGAACAAACATTTATTTTAATCCAACATTAAGATTATTGGATGAACCACAATTGTAGATACCACAATAAATTCAAAACATCAGTGCAACTAATTCCGCGTAATTGATTTAAACATTCCGGTGGTTTGAGTATATTTAAATACAAAAATTTGTTGAGTGAACCAATTATTGGTTGAATCAACACATCTTTTTGTCTCGGTGTGGTGCCAATTCAAAGAAATGCAGTTTTTGTTTTTTTTTTTTTGATTATTTTGATATTAGAAAAGAACTTCCTTCTCATTCGTTCTGTTAAAATACACAGACGGTGTTCTATATTTTATAATAGCTGTTATAGGTTGATTGTTCTTTCGTCTAACAACTTATATACAAGAATAATGATGGGGCATTGTCATTGTAACGAACCATGGACAAAAATCATAGAGTCGACTATATAAATGTTTTGGGATAGAGCTTTAGTCAGTTCCACGTAAATGACATCAGGATTACAGGTGTTTTTAGCTATTCTACCGTCCCTATGCGCAACTCCCCTTGCATGCCTACCACTCGGATTCGCAGATCCACCGCTGTGGATGGCTTTGTTTATTTATAGATCTTCTCTGCGACCGCTTCCATCCAAGGCCGTCGCAGGATTCTTCAGCAGCCATTGCCTTTACTTGCGAAAGGTGGCGAGGTGCATCTGCAATTATGTCTAATAGTACGCTAATTATCGTCGATAGAATGAGCTCGGGGGCTTTTTAACGAAAAAGAGAAAAAACGAACGAGAACAACGAATAAGACCGGGTCTAGATCCAAGCCACGCTTCTATACACTACACACGCAATGCGTGTACAAGCACCATGAAGGCAGCGGACGCGATATGTTAATGTATATATGTACTTGTTCGAGATGTAGTAACGATGGTCCGGATCAACAGGTTTATTAGGTCTGAGAAGATCTGGTCTAGTTATATACATTGGCCTCTCTGATCTCGCCCCTTCTTTTTTTTTTAGTCGTATATCGGCTAGGTTTTTTTCATGCTACTTTTGTTCGTCGATCTTTTCGATTTGGATCTTCGATTATTCGATGCGTATATGCTTAAGGATTATTGTGCGTTGATATACGGCTTCTTCTGTAAGAGATACAGCGGCAATGGTACTTTACACGTATTGATGCAAACCTCGGAAAATGAGAAGTAACATCCAAAAGTATTTTTTTGTGAAACTATGATTTCTTTGCAACGTAAAATTGTCGACATTTATAAAGGGCGTTAATATAAACCCTATCGAGGGAAATCATATGTATAGTTAGAGTACACACTAAAAAATTTAGGAAACTTTTTTTGATAATTATCTGCATTGAATGGGGGTAAATGTAAAGCAACTTAAGGAAAATGTCGAATTGTTAAAAAATTTCCATAATACAAGTATTTTACGTGAATATTATAGCAAAATTTCTGTTTCTTAGAAAAAATTCTAACATTGTAATATAACCAAGAAAAATATTAATATCTCTTAGGAGAAACTTAAAATTTCTTACAATTCTTACAAAATTACGGTCATAAATATCGTAATTTTCAAAAGTGATAAGGAAATAAGTAAGGCGCGCATGCGTTAACTTAGAATGTTCTGGTTGAAGTCAGATGTAGGCAGAAATGACATGGTGTTCGGCCACACTTGGTTCTGTTTTTTTGGTATTTCAGAACTATTATACTGATTATTAGTAGGTGATATTAATTCATATTAGAAAATCTGTTTGTTGTTCTTTTAATGCTTTAAAGTCTGTTACGCACTCTGCTACAATTTGAACGTAGAATATCCCAAAAAACTTACATGCGCGTTGCAATTAATTCAGCATTATCTATTAAAAATCACACACTAAAAAATGTACGTAATTTTTCTTGGTAAAAAAACAGTTTTTGGATAATTTTCCAAGCGTCGAAGATTGCAGATCGCGAATACTGCCGAGCATTTAGGGCAACACAATGGATCTCCCACTTCAGGTCATTATCTACGAGGATACCAAGAAATTTACAAGTGGTACTGACTTGCCATTACATTTAATGTATAAACTGGTAGGCCCACGGATTTGGTCATTTTTAAAGTGAATTAACTCAGTTTCATCTTTGTTTAACGTATAAGTCCATAATCATGACACCACGCTGCCATACTGTTGATTGTATTATTTGCTGAGTTAACTACATCATATACAGACCCAGCCACAACGCAACTGGTGTCATCAGCATATTGCGACAATAAACACTTATCAAGATATCGAGACAGGTCATTAACATGACTATTAATGAGTACGGGACCCAAGACTGACCCTTGAGGTGTGTGCATTCCAGTTGAGAATTGCCGCGATATATTCTCCCGTTCGCCCGTTATGCTTATCAAGGACTTTGTTAAATATGATTTAAATAAGTTGTAAGCAACCCCACTTACACCAGTTCCACTAATCTCATCCAACAAAGCAAGCAAGTAGGTTCTCAAAGAATGTACTAATATTGGCCGAGGGTGGTCTACAGACACATCGCCAATGACCAACCACGTGTCTCTAATCGTATCCTAATACATTCGAATTTCTTCTCTATGCATTTTACATTAAGGTGATACGTATAAGCATCAGTAGAACGTTCAACATAAACAGCCGTACCACCACCTTTCGAGCGATTCCTACAAAAACAATTTATTAAATTATAATTTTGAATGGTATCTGATTGCTCCAAAGCCAGTACTTAGTCAAACATACAACAATAGACATCATCAAATCAAGTATCAAGGTTTCCAGGTAAGAGACTTTGGAACGGAAACTACAAATGTTTAAGTGAAAAACTCTTGGTTTATACAAAGTCGATACAGTTACAGATAAAGTAGTAATAGATTTACGTCAAAATTGTATTAGAAAACTGTAAATCATCACGTCATGATGTTCTAAACATATAATTAGTAGCAAAGTTTTCTGGCCTATAGTAGCAAATACGTTAAACATATTCTACAAGTACAGAAATTGCCCTAAAGATGGCGGTTTTCCTATTTCACTGCGCTAACTTTCTATACTCGATATAAGTTTTTTGCATGGCAGATCAAATATTTATCCATTAGCTGTCAGATACAGTTGCCTGATTGCATACGGGGGTAACTGACGTGCAGCGGTTTAAAAATTTTACTTGTGAGTATTCCAGACTACATGAAAAAATTTTGGAAAAATTACCTATAGTTAGAAATAATCTAAAAGTAACATACCTTTACGGTTTTAAAAACACAAAGTTGCCTCAAATTCGTACTGAAATTTTACCAACAATTTTTTTAGTGCGTAGGAACGGCATCATTACAGGTACTGGTCCAGGTAACTACAAATCGGACGCACTTGTGGTTCCAATAAGCGGATCAGGGCATCAACAGAAATCAAGATTCCTCTTAGGATATTAGTATAATTAGTATAATATTGGAAACACTTTAGATATAAATTTAGTGGAACTGGGGTCTTTCTAAATGCGTGACATAAATTTGTAGGGTCAGCGAATGAAACAACCGTGCTCTAATCGCTATAATCGCAAAAAAATATGATTGTAAACGTCTAGAAGAAATACACAAAAAAGAGAAGCAAGCAAACATGATTTTGTGTTTTTTTTTATTTTAAGATTAAAAACATTTCAAAAAGCCATTCATGTAAATCATTTCAATTCTCTCTTGTAATGTTATACCCTCCATTACTGTTCAAATATTCAACACTAACTAATTTGTATTGGATTAATAATCTAAATGGGGATCGGACAATGTGTAAGTATTCACAGAGTTCGCTACCATTCAGTGAGCCTCCTACGTTATAACAAATCTTATTAAGATCTTTTTTTGATTTGATGCAGTGTTTTAGAGATATTCCGTTGTCTCAATAAAATAAAAAACTCACCAAGTATTAAAAATATTGTGGATCATCCTGTACATATGTACGCACGCAATTTTTTTTTCTGTTCGTACAATTCTAATCTCTAGATTACCGTTTCCTTTAGTCGATTTGCAATTTAGAAAAACAAGCAGGAATGCATCAATTGTCGTCTGCGAATAATTCAGAACACGAGCAGTCTAATGCCGTCACGTGTATGTGAGAAAAATAAAACGAACATCGACAGTTGTGTGTGGAGACAGGCTAGACAATTATTTCCATGTGTAAGCACACCTAAAACATTTACATTTTCTTCCTTTCAGTCGTTCTTTTAACGCAGGTATTCATTGATAGTAATTTTTATTTCTTCATTTCTTTATAACTTTCCTACAATCGAATTTGTGCAATAGAAAACGTGATATTATCTATCTTCTCGTTGCCAGAAAATATGCCATAGATACGGAATCAACATAAATTCATAAAACATATCCCAACATAAGTATTATTTAATCATTAATTATCTGGCAAATTAAATTTAAATATAAATATTTTTTGTTACTCTATCAGTAGGTTAGTAAACTAATTATTTTTACTATGCGTAAAAGTTCTCTTGCGCGTATCATTTCCAAAAACGTAACCTACGGCTTACTACTGTTGGCAACCATGAAATCCGCGCCCGTAAGAAAAAAGCCAGGGAAATAGGAGATGAGACGGTTAGAGCAAGGAGTGTAATAACTTGAGAACACGTGTACTTTATTGAGTTGATATTATTAACATAGTAAGGACAAGCTCGCATCAAAATCCTTTGTTCTTTTGTGGTCCATTTTCAATTATCTTCAAGTCCAGCTGTCATTTTGTAAAGCTATTGCCGGGGATTTTCGAACGTATGGAATAATTTATATTTTAAAGAAAGTAGAAAAATATATTTAAAAAATACACAAATTTATGCGTTTTTATTCTGATTTTATTGCAAATATTTATGAACATTTATAGTAATAAAAAACACGATTCCAGTAAAATAATGTTTGATTAAGTGATGCATATATTTGCAAGTGTTTTACGATAATTATATTCATATTCTTTCCTTTTTGTGAAATAAATCTTTATTTATATTTTTATAGTGTAAAATATTGTTCCAGGAATAAATATGTTGTGGTTCTTTCTCAAATAAATTAATAAAAATGCAACAGCTTCGGTGGAAGGGACTTTCAAATTTCTGACACGAATACACAATAACTTTTAATTATATAGGGTGCAAGAGTTATGACTATATCGTTCTGTGCAATACAAAGATTGTTCCTTTTTATTCGACTACTTCATTTCTAACATCCGACCCTGCACTGGTTTGTCAACAATAATGTCCGGGGGTGCACAAGTGGATAGAGTTCAGACGTAGACTATATAATATCGAATTGTTTATAATGTGAATAAATGCGATTAAAATTTATACCAGTATAATGCAGTTCAAACCAAAATCACATTATTTTAAAAAGTGAACATAAAATGAATTAGGTTAGTTATTGCGATAAATAGCAATCTAGCTTAAAATGTGTATCTAACAAATAAATTGATTTAATGTGAGTTAGGAATCTCTGCACAACGATAATAGTTCTTTTTATTCATGTAGTTTCTTAATTCTTGTCGTGTCATATATATTAGATTCATTCGGACATCCCAAGAAACTGCGACCATCATTAGCATCAAAATTTATCTTGCGAGAGTGACTGGCACTACAACATAATACCCATTGGTGTCTTCTTTCACGGTTATTTGAGTTATTTCACTTAAACCTAACAATATAATATATAAGAAAGTATGTAAATGTTATGGCCACTGGCCACCGATCTTACCTTTTACACAAGACTATAATGGCTCATTAAATGTTTTTAAAACTGCAGGAGTAATTCAAAACTAATAAAATACCTAAAATAATTAAATAAAACAAGTAAATCATTTAGATTAAAAGGATGAGTAAATTAATTTGTGTAGATACGAATGTAAATAATAACAAACTGCCATATTGGAAAGCTGTTGTTTGAAGTGAAGTTAGGTTTAGAAATTTGGCCCCTATGACTCATCCGTTGTCCTTACTCGTTGTACTCTATTATTAATAAATCGTTGTTAATAGGTTCTATTCTGTATGAATTGAAGATACGAGTGGATGTCGCATTTTAAAAACTTTGTCTTTTTTGCATGAATCAAGGTGTTTTGTACCCATCTTTCACATAGCACCATCGAAAATCCCAGAAATTCAAGAACACTCGAGTCTTGTGGATGTATGAAGGGGTTATGTTACACTACTTTTGAGAAAAATTACATAAAAAAACTTAATTTCTGAAAAAGTTTGATTTTGTACATAACACCTTCATCCACTCGTGTCTTCAATTACTGACATTTAATACCCTGTGTTTAATACTACCAACAGCAATCTTTCCTCCTCGGAAATATATTGTTTTGCATTGGAAGAATATTTTATATTTAAATATTTAATACAATATACATCACTGTGGATTGAATTATAAAATACTGCCAGTATTTTCTCCAAACGCGATGACTGCTTAATTAAAATTATGCATGTATTTCTTGCAAAAAAACTAATTCCATTCAGCGCGTGCACTGCAAAAATTCCTACCATAACAAATATTTGAAAGAAGAAACACGTAATTATGCCAAACAATAATAAACATTTCCGAGTAGTCGAATTAAAACTACATACTGTTGAGAATATGCAAATAGAAAAGTTGCTTGACACAATTTTTTTTTGTTGAAATAATAGTTTTTTCTCGGTGTATGTATACATTGTTATTGCTATATTTTTCCCCCAATAATAAACGAATAAAAACCTTAATTAGCTACATAATAGTAAATTCTCGGTAAATTATGACTCACATCTTTAGTATAAATCTATGAAGCGAAAAAAACAAAAACATCCAACATTACATAAATGCTTGTTAATATGACCTACCTATTTGTTGTTCTGTCATATATCCACCTATTTAAAATTTAACAATTATAGGAATTACCGTGCATGTTTAATGCAAAAGGCATGGCTTTTACGTCGACAGTAATGTAACAAGCTCCGTGCAATATTTAATTCATAATTAAGTTTAATTTGTGATTAACACTTCATCGAAATGTTAATCACACAGGTGCAAACGGTTACAATATTATGTACTCGTATTAACTCGTTACTTTATCCTGTATTTTGAGCTAACATTACATTTAAGGAAGCTCTAATGAAGAAATAGGAACCATTTTTCACGGAATAATATACTCTACCTTAATTATATCAATTGTCGTGTAGGTACATACGTCATAATGGGTATTATCCGATTCTAAGAACTTGCAAACAATCCTAATTATCATTTAATGGACCTTGTTATCTGTTTACATACGTCCGGATTCTGGAATTGAGAAATGGACGCGCACAATTGAACCCAGATGCCTCTAGACCTCGAGCAATCAGGAAACGTATTCAGAAATTGAACGTGAAACAGTTGAATAGCCGTAAAAACTGGAGTTTAACGGTCAGTTTAATGTAATGCACTTATAAGTATACATACATCCATACATGTAAGAAAGGTTTTACAGTCACATTACTCATTGGATCATAAATTATATTAGCAGGAAAATATTATGAATGGGCATTTTGCGGTAGCGAGTGAGGATTGAGCTTTTTTTTTTATTTCCCGCTGGAGTATTAAGTCAATATTACGGCTGCTACTTTTTACTGGGAATGCAGTGTCGTCAAATGTTGGAACATAAGGCAAGAAGGTGCAATGTTACCGAAGACTCGGTGTTAGACGGCTCCCACAAAACAAAAAAAAATATTATTTTATCAAAACATTTATTAACTCGTCACATGCAACCTTAAAACAGCACTGGAATATATGCGCGTATATATGCATCGATTTTTGAGAAAATATGCATAAACCTGGGGCATATATGCAAAAAAATTGCGACAATATGAAAAATTTTTACATAAGAAGCAAAAATTTAAACATTAACTTTATTGCACAAAATTTTTTCACAACATATTTCTAAAACAATTTATAATTAAATGTTTTTCAAAATTGTGTAAAAGAAAGTTTTGTCTTCTATGAGAATACATATGTTTCGAAATAGAAGAGCTTCTTTCAACATCCACAGATGTGATTGGTGCATTTTTTTAACTTTGCAATACATTTAAACTAAAATTAAAGTCGAAATCCTTTACTGTTTCACTTTCCAAAATTTTCTTAACTTTCTTCAATTTCAAATACCTCGCATTTTTATTTATCACTTTTTTAAATTTATCGTATATAGAATTACCTATTGCACCCTTAACCTTCTTACATAGATTATCAAATTCGTCTACTATTTCGACTGATTCCGAGAGCGACATCCCTTGCGTTTCTAGTTTACGAATGGAACTTGAAACAAAGCTATAATTTGATTTGATATACATAAGGTTTTGTAGCAATTCTGTTGATGTTACTATCTTTTTACAGTTTTCTAGAGCAATGCAGTCAGCAGTGATTTCAAGAATTACATTTTTTATTTCTTCAAAATTATCGACGAAAAAAATTGCAGCCTCTAACCATGTACCCCATCTCGTAATAATCGGTTCAGGAGGCAACTTAACACCGGGAAGTCGCTCCTTATAAAATTGGATTCGTAAAGGTGCTTTTAAAAATACTTTTTTAACATTGCTAATTAAATCATTAATCAAAGGGAATTGATTTCTAATGTCTCCGGCTACACGATTGAACCCATGAACTAAACAAGTGGTATGAATAGTGTTACTATAAAAAAAATTAAATCATGTATGGTGCAGCGTCGGACAACATTAGTAAAATTTTTTCACAAGTTATACTACCAGGTAAAAAAAAATTGATAAACCTTCTTGAACGAATTGGGCAATTGTCACATTATTTCCTTTTTGAAGTTCTTTACAATAAATTAAATATGATTTACCTACAATATCTTCATGAAGAATTCCTATTAACAAATGGGCAATATAACGGCCACACTTATGCGTACTTTCATTTACCATGATATAAATAAAATTATTCCCTACCAATTGTTGAATTCTGCTATTGTTTGCTGGTAACAAGATGTGACATAATTTTTTCGTATAAGGTACTTTCGTCAGGTATACTATGTTTGCAATATTTTTGCAGAAACGATTTCAAATTAACATTGTTTAATCTTGCTAATGGTATGTTAGACGAAATTAATGCGTTACACAGATCCGTATTATATTCTTCTTGTTCTGAGTTTCGTGAAGTTGATGCTACACATTGACGTATATATAGATTGCTGCACACATGCGGATCGCTTTAGTTTTTCACATTTTCCAATATGTGATGGAGTTTTAGCGTGTTGATCAATCAGGTATTTTCTCCCAGAAGACACCTACAACAACAATTGTCATTTTATATCAAAAGTTAAAGAATTTAAAAACAATTGTAACGCTTTTAATGAAATTAAACTTACCAGTTTACTGCTGGCTCGACAAAATATTTTGTCGCCATCCTTTACCAGTTCAGGATATGGCTTAATCCATAACGAAATTTTGTTCGCTATACTCATTGTATATACGCACAGTATTTAAAAACGTAACACAGTTACATGCTGTTTCGCTAAAAGATATTCAATGAATGAATAGTTTATTTGGGAATTAATAATTATTATATATTTACCACATCCCTTCTGCTAGGCGAAATTAAACACGTGCAGTTCTTGGAAAAAAGTATTAGAGAAACCAATGTAAAAGATTTATCGTTCTGAGAATTGTCGGTTGTCGATCTACATTAGGAATTTTTACTAATAGAAAAGATAAGAAAAAGCTTAAATATGCAATATATGCAACTTTTGTAAAAATATACATAGAAATGCCTAAATATGTAATATATGCAATCACTAATTAGCGCTAATTAACTTCAATTAGTGTAATACGTCTACATATAGGCTATAATTAAAGATATGCAAAAAATAAAATATATGCACTTTGCATATAATCCGGTCTCTAGTTATAACGATTATATTTATGCCTGTTCTCATTACCACTCTTTTTGATAGCGACTATAGAAAAAAAAAACATACAGAAGACAAACAACTTTATTAAAAAAAAACCTCGAGATATACACAAATTTTTCAAGTTCACCAACCTTAATTCGCCCGAGAAAAAAAATTCACATGGCGGCCTGCGCCTGACCCCGCAATAAAAATGTTAATTTTTCCAGTAAACACCGATTCGAATCGCCTGATGTCTATGTATTCCTAAACTTGCCGCTCTTCATGTCCATTCCGTCGATATTATAGTAAGTGTATAAATTGTAAATTGTAACATAACCGAGCTAGAGGTAAGTAAGATGATTTATTTTCGTACTTGTCAAAACAAGCACGCACCGTAACCTTAATTGTTTGTAGTGTAGGCACCTCGGTAGTTTTATGATTCATTCGCTGTACGTTCGAGGCGCACAGGAATACAAGTAACGTGTTTAATATACATTGACGTAAGAAGGACTGTGTGAGGCCCATATTAAATCGACTATTAAAACGTATAAAGAAAGAGACACCGAATTTCCGAATCTAACCACCATTATGGATTATACTTTTGTCGTTGATGATAGGAATATATGATAATGACTGCTTGTTTTTTTTTTTGATTCAAATATGCGGTTGGAAGTAAAGGAGTACATCCTGAGCTATACAGTGTGTTAAAAAAAGGTTGGCGGATATTTTACCCAAGTATAGTGGTAATAAACAAAAAAGTCTTAGTCAACATGGGTCCGCAATTCAACTGTTTTTGACATATAATCGATTGCATATTTTAAAATAAAAAAAAAAACATTTTTCGGTTTTGAGAATAGTTCCCTTTGTCAAACAACTGATTGTGACTTAAAATTAGTTCTGTCAGACATCTGTCATCAGATATTTATCATTTGCGTCAATTTTTTTGTTCTCAAATTATGCATAAGTACACAAATGCAGAAATGGCCGATATGCATTTTATGTACGGTTGTGCGAATGGTAATGCCACTGAAGCACGGCGTATGTATGCCGAAGAATTTCCAAATCGGTTGTTACCGAGTGATAAGATTTTCTCAAGACTTCATATACGGCTGTCCGAAACTGGTTCATTTAAAATTAATGATGGTTCTAGTAGACCTAGATCAGTTTCTTCTCCCGCAGTAAAATTAGATATTTTGAGACGGGTAGAAGACAACCCAAATATTAGCACCCGAAGACTTGCCGCAGAACTGAAGTCAGTCTCTCTCATTTGGAGAATTCTGCGGGAACAGCAGCTCTATCCTACCACATTCAATGCGTGCAAGTTCTTGCTCCTCTCGATTATGATGCACAAAAAACCCTATTTTTGTCATTGGGTTTTACGAAAGCTGGCAGAAACTCCTAATTTTGCGACTCAGATTTTATTTAGTGACGAGGCTGGGTTTACAATAGACGGAATATTCAATTTTCATAACAATCACGTCTGGGCAGATGAAAATCCCCATGCTGTTGTTGAACTGCATCACCAAAACCGTTTTTCGCTAAATGTTTGGCTTGCTATTTTTGGAGATTGTTTAATTGGTCCAGTATTTCTCCCTAATCGTTTAACGGGACAAGTATACTTGGATTTTTTAAGAAATGAATTACCCGTTTTGTTGGAAGACGTGCCACTTTTTAACAGATTAAATATGTGGTTTATGCACGATGGAGCTCCTGCGCATTTTTCCATCGTAGTTAGAAATTTCTTAAATCAAGATTACAACGAGAGATGGATAGGACGGGGTGGACAACTGCATGGCCTCCAAGGTCCCTGACCTGACACTTCTAGACTTCTATGTTTGGGGGCATCTAAAACAATTAGTGTACGCACGATCTGTAAACAATTTGGAAGAACTCAGGCAACGAATCGTAAATTGTTGCGAGGAAATTCGGACGACTCCAGGAATTTTCGAAAGATTGCGTCGATCTTTCATAAGAAGGTGTGAAGCGTGCTTAGAAATGAACGGTGGACATGTAGAACAATTTCTTTAGTTTTACTTTAAATAAACATTTGTTTAATTTACATTGCGATCAGAATTTCTTTGAAAATTTTTATCCTACTAAAACAATATGCAATCGACTATATGTCAAAACAGTTGAATTGCGGACCCCATGTTGACTAAGACTTTTTTGTTTATTTCCACCAGTACTACAATTGGGTAAAATATCCGACAATCTTTTTTTAACACACTGTATATAACAACATCATACACAAATTATTGTTAGTATTTCAGTTATAAGTTACCACCAATGTTTACTACTAGAATAAAATACAACCAACATATATTGCAATATTTTAGTGCCAATTATTATAATAATATCAATGTGATTTTAATAATAAGAGAAGCTATTCAAATGTATTTGACAAAAATTTACTAAACTCTTCAATTTAAAATAATTTCTTCTGCGCCACGCGTCTTCCGCAAAAAACACGATTGTGACCGTCTAGATACACAAAAAAGAGAAGCAAGCAAACATGATTTTGTGTTTCTTTATTTTAACATAAACTAACATTTCAAAAAGCCATGTGTTCGAAACTGTGCCCCTTCACTTCGATACATTTATTTATTCGCAATTGGAATGCTATTCAACGATACAAAACCGTACTTTATTCAGTACTTGACAAGCTGTGAATATTTACACATTGTCCGATCCCCATTTAGATTATTAATTATTAATCCAATACAAATTAGTTAGTGTTGAATATTTGAACAGTAATGGAGGCTACACATTACAAGAGAGAATTCGTTGTTGAATGGCTTTTTGAAATGTTATTTAATGTTAAAATAAAAAAAAAACACAAAATCATATTTGCTTGCTTCTCTTTTGTGTGTATTTTTTCTAGACGTTCACAATCATGTTTTTTGCGATTACAACACAAACTGTTATGAATCGAAAAAAAAGTTTCAAACAAAAACTACATACTTGATGGCGTAGAATTCGAATCTGCAATACAAAATGGGGGTTCCCACTTAGGATTTCAAAGTTGTCCCCCTTCCCACTCTGGAGGGTGAGGGGGAGGTGAGGTGGGGGATCGAGTTCGGCACCATTCAGTGAGCCCCCTACATTATAACAAATCTTATTAAGATCTTTTTTTGATTTGATGCAGCGTTTTAGAGATATTCCGTTGTATCGAGATAAAAAACTCACCCAGTATGAGGGTGATTCTCAATATATGCGACAAACTTTAAGAGCTGATTCCTGAGGTTTATTTTGATCATAAAAGTTCATATGAGTATATGTCCAAAACGGTTTGGTTTTAAAGTTATTGAATGTTTAATAATAAATTATGAACTATGACTAACACGATATAATATCACAGTAGGTTCTTCAAAAAATATTGTGTTGAGAGAGAATTGTTTATTTGTCATTTCAATATTTGTCAATAGTTGTCAGAGTATTCATTCAGTTTATTGCCAGTTTCTGTTTTCTAAAATGATGTACACGAATGCTGAGATGTGTGATATGCGTTTCGTTTACGGTCTTACCAATGGAAATTCGCGTGCTGCTAGACGTCTTTATGAAGAACGATACCCGAACCGTATCATCCCGCATCATTCAATATTTGTCCGTCTTTACCAACGTCTTAGTGAAACGGGAAATTTTAAAAAAACGGACGACTGATAACGGGCACCCATCTACAGTGAGAACTCCACAAGTTGAAGAAATGGTACTAAATGAAATTGAGGAACATCCTACTACAAGCACCAGAAAAATTGCGTTTTCTTTAAACATTAGTCAGGCCACAGTTTGGAGAATATTGAAAGATCAACTGTTGTGTCCATATCACATTCAACGGGTGCAGGCACTTTTGCCGGCAGATTTTCCGCAAAGAGTGGCTTTTTTGTCAATGGATGCAACACAAAATCGCACAAAATCCTGACTATTTTGCTCAAATATTCTTCACTGACGAGGCTACTTTCTCTAGAAACGCGATTATTAATTTTCATAATAATCACATATGGACCGAAGAAAATCCGCACGAACTAGTGAATGCCCGTCATCAACATCAATTCTCTGTCAATGTGTGGGCGGAATTGTTGGAGATCACTTGATAGGTCCACATTTTTTACTGATGCGGTTAAATGGCGAGGTATACCGCAATTTCTTGAAGAGGAGCTACCACTACTGCTGGAAGAAGTTCCGTTGCAATTAAGATTACAATGTATTTTATACAGACGTGCTCCAGCGCATTTTAGTTTAGTTGCTCGCGAGTTTTTGGACAATACGTATCCAGATCGGTGGATAGGACGGGAGGTCCACAACCGTGGCTCTCGTCTCCAGACTTAAATTCTTTCGACTTTTTTCTCTGGGTCACTTAAATCATTAGTTTATACGACTCCCATTGAAAATGTCGATGAACTGAGAAATCGTATTATCGCAGCTTTTCAAACAATTCGAAATACCCCTGGTATTTTAGAACGGACTCGCCAGTCAATACGACGGAGGATAGAAGCTTGTATTGCAGTTGGGGGCGGTCATTTTCAACAGTTAGTATAAGTTAATTTTGTTTTACTAATTATTTTGTTAATTTATAATAAAAACATTGATTATGTTAACTTACTATTAAACATTGTACAACTTTAAAACTATGCGATTTTGGACATATGTTCTTATCAACTTTTATGATCAAAATAACCCCAGGAATCAGCGCTTCAAGTTTGTCGCATATATTGAGAATCACCCTATATACAGATTTTAGCTCTAAACTTTTGGTTAACATTGTAACATCATTATTAGGGTTACCAAAACGTCTTCGTCATTTCAAACGGTTCCCAAAGCGCACAAACACTTCAAGACATACAGATAAAAATCTCTACCGCAATCTAAAAGACACAAAAAAAAAAATTGCCGATCAAAATACTGGCGCCTCCATCCGAGCACTGGACATTCCATTCTATACAGATAACTCATTATCTGACCTGCTCATTAACGGGGCTGCGATATGTCGACATCATGTAGCTCGGTCGTCCCGAGCGATGGCAGCGCACCTAAAGAAGCAAACAGGCAAAAAAGAAGTAACGGTTTCCACTTTTTGCCCTCTTCTCCGTCGGACGTCCACGTCTGATTATTATTCGTTCGTATTTTTCGCTCTGCCGCGGCGCAGCTAATCTTCTGTTTACATCTCGCCTGGATGTTGGGCCCTACAGGCGCGGATTCGAGGTAATTATTTACGAATTAGGACTGGCGTACTCTGCGCTAGGTAATAATACACTTTGTAGGTTTAATGTTCGTCAGTTAATGCGGTAAAATTGCGCTTGGCTTGTAAAGCATCAGTAATTTTGCAAAAATATGAATTTTGTACTCTACAGATATTTATTTTAACTACATGATGCAAAGAACATTAAGAGGCCGCGGATTTTACCAAAGTAGGTGTCGTTAAGAAAATATTGCCGACTTCACTAAAATTATAGTTAATCTAATAAGAAAAACGTTGTGAAGACAATCATATTATCTTATTTTTTAATTTTATTAATTAACACACCAATGAGTTTATCTGATTAGGTTTGTGTTGGGGTGGCTTACGAATCTTTTTCACTGCGACCTTTTCAGATCTATTGTGATCCCCTTTTTCCTAGAAGACTCTATAATTTTGCCCTCTTAATTAAGGTTATCATCCTTAAGACTGGCTTCTTTGTGTAGATATTACCTGTGGAGATCTTCACGCCCATTACTAGAAATCTTGTTCCTGCCAGGCACAGCACGTGAACTGGTGTTTCTTCCTCCTCTTGTCAGAATCTGCAAGTAGCATCTCTTATTCTGTGTGGAATCGTCGGTTTGAAAGGTGATAAATAATAATATATTTTGTATGGATGCTTTATCTGGATCTTTATTACCGTAAGAAATAATAAAAACCGTGAACAATTCATATAACAGACATAAACACAAAAACTGTCACGTCAAAACTTATTTACTCAATTATACCCAACAACCAAAGAAACAAAGCACACTCCCTAGTTTTCTTGATAGCGGCTCATCATCTATGGATAATATTAACTATAAATAACACTCCCCCTTGATGAGACGCCTATTCCTATTCTATCTGCGAGTGTTGAAGTCTTTCTTCCGTTTAAGGCCTTCGTCATCAAGTTTGCAGCGTGATCATTGGATCTTACATACGTAAACTTTATAATGCCGTCTTCTACCTTCTCCCTCAAAAAGAAATGTCCGCAAATCGATGTGTTTGCTTCGTTCTAACGTTACCTGATTGTCAGCAAGACCCATAGCTCCTTGGTTGTCAGTAAAGATGCTTTGTGGCTTCGTTGAGAATTCGGCTGCGTCGATTTCTCCTAAGAACGATTGTAGCCACATCACTTCTTTGGCTGCCTCGCACATGGCTATATACTCAGCCTCTACGGTGGCGAGTGCCGTGGTCTTCTGTTTGTTGCTTCGCCAGGATAATGCTCCCCCTGCCAGTAGAACCACGTATCCACTATAAGACTTCCTGTCTGTCTTATCATTAGTCCAATCTGCATCGCAGATGACTTGAATTCCTTTCCCAGTACGTCGGTAGGTAAGGACATAGTTTTCGGTCTTCTTGAGATATCGAAACGAGTGGCGCACTCCTGTCCAATGCTCCTGCGTTGGATTCTCGTTGAATTAGCTCAGATAGGCAGCTGCATGGGCAATATCTGGTCTCGTTCCGTTTGCCAGATAGAGCAAACTTCCCACAGCTCGTCGATATTTCGACTTATCTATCACTTCATTAGTATTCGAAGATCTCAAAAAATTTGTTCCGGGGTCCAACGGTGATGATGCACCGCGAGCTTCCTCCATCCCGAATTCACTCAGAAGTTCCTTGATGTGGACCTTCTGATCAAGCGTAAGTAATCTTCATGTCTCGTCAATCTGATGTTTAGTATACTCTCTGCTTCCTTCAGATCTTTCGCTTCAAACTCGTCGCTCACCTTCTTCTTAAACTTGTTTGCGAATTCATCGGTTCGTGCTGCTATGAGTAAGTCATCGACGTAGACTCCTATCAATAGATTGTCCTTCATGTATACGCATGGATCCGCTTTTGACCTTATCATTCGTATCTTCGTAAGAAACGCATTAAGGGTTTGATTCCACTCTCTTCCAGACTGCTTTAGTCCATACAGACTCTTCTTCAGCAGACAAACTTCACCCGTATTACCGTTGTCAAAAGGCTTAGGCTGTTCCATGAATATCGTTTCCTTTAGTGTACCATTTAGATAAGCAGCAGTAATGTCCATTTGGTGTATCCTCCACTTCCTCTCTACCGCAATGGCCAATAGCGCTCGGATAGACTTCATCTTTATGACTGGTGAAAATGTCTGGTTGTAGTCAACGCCTTCTACTTGGTTAAATCCTTGCGCTACCAGTCTTGCGCGATAACGGGTTGGGTTTCCGTGTTTGTCATGTTTTCGTTTGAACACCCATTTTGATTTTATGACCCATTCTTCCTTCTGGTCTTTTGACTAACGTCCAGATCTCATTTCGCTCCATGTTCCCAATCTCTTCCTTCATAGCTTTTCTCCACTCTTCATTGCCTGGTGAAGTGAGAGCTTCTGTTAGCGTGGTTGGGTCTGGTGTGATTGCGCCTCTACTTAACATACAGGTGGGGCATCTTGCATGCGTTCCCTCACCTCTACGGCACGCATGCATCTCACGGTGTTTAGTACCGTCTGGTTATACCTTTCAGCCACGCCGTTTTGCTGGGGTGTCCCTGGTACCGTCACTTGTCGTCGTAACCCATATTTAGTTAGGTATGTGTCAAAATCCTTACTGAAATATTCTCCGCCGTTGTCACTGCGAAGCGTCTTAATGGTTGTACCGTGCAAGTTTTCGACCATTCTTCTATACTTATCAAATTTGTTCAAAACTTCTCCCTTCGTTTTCATCGGGTAAACGACTGCATAACGAGTGTAGTCGTCTATAAAGGTTACGAAGTACTTAGAACCTCCCCTTCGTAGTAGGTGTATCCTTGCCCACAACATCTGAGTGTATCAGCTCCAACAGCGCGGTTGCTCTGCTCGCACAAGACGTTGGGAAGCTCTTCTTGCGCAGTTTCGCTTTGCTGCAGATGTCACATTCCTCTTCTTCGTCCATCTTGACTTCAGAGATCTTCTTCTCTTTCACAAGCTTGTTCGTCGCTTCCACACGCAAGTGTCCTAGCCTTCTGTGCCAAAGATTCGATGTCTTCGCGATCCTTGCTGAGGGCGTCCTTCCTTCTATTAAATAGAGCCTGATAACAGCATCATCTACCAGGCCTATGTTGTACATATGCCTATTTAGTCTACAGTGACCACTGTCGTTTTGACAGTATTCCTATATTTACTCAGTAGCTCTTTAGTAAACTCAGGCCTCTTTTGCTTGTCTCTATCCCGGTGATGTTTGCCACCACTCTCTGGACTGATTATGTATCTATTCATTGATGGATTTTTCCAGTATTGGAATTACATGTAAACTTTGCTTCTACATGGAATGAAACTTCAGATCTTTTTGGTGTGTAGTGGTAGAATGGAATTTGGTTTAATTTTTAATTGAAGCAAACTTACAAATAACACTGCGTAGGCTTTCACGGCCGGTGTAACTATAACTAACAGCTTCTTGCGGGTTTCGCCGTGTGTCAAAACTTTCGCTCGACGTTTCGCTGTTCATACTGACAGCTTCTTCAGGATAACTGAACTGAGCGAAAGTTTTGACACACGGCGAAACCCGCAAGAAGCTGTTAGTTAAACTTACAAATAGTATTAAGTAATTTAACAAGACCAACTATGGTTCATTATTTTGAGCGTCCTATCAAGCTATAGGATAGATGGCGTTATTTATTAGTTGGTTAAATTTTTTGGTCAATTTAAAAAGAAATAGTGCACTAATTCGTTGAAAGTACCTAAAGCACTCGTGGAGTTTCTGCACTTGGGTAGTGGCTCGGGCACCCCACTCGTAGATTATTCGTCAATTTCCTTAAAGATTCTGCACTTTCTGCAAACACCATTTCTTATACTATAGGACACTCTGTGAAACAGTGAATATATTATGGCTGTTAAACTAAAATGTGAAAATAAATGTGATAAATTTTCATATTTTGACACTTCCCTTTTTCCTAGAAGACCCTATAATTTTGCCCTCTTAATTAAGGCTACCATCCTTAAGACTGGCTTCTTTGTGTAGATATTACCTATGGAGATCTCCATGCCCATTACTAGAAATCTAGAAACAATCCAGAATCCAGTATTGGAATTACATGTAAACTTTGCTTCTACATGGAATGAAACTTCAGATCTTTTGGTGCGTAGTGGTAGAATGGAATTTGGTTTAATTTTTAATTGAAGCAAACTTACAAATAGTATTAAGTAATTTAACAAGACCAACTATGGTTCATTATTTTGAGCGTCCTATCAAGCTATAGGATAGATGGCGCTATTTATTAGTTAGTTAAATTTTTTGGTCAATTTAGAAAGAAATAGTGTACTAATTCGTCGAAAGTACCTAAAGCACTCGTGGAGTTTCTGCACTTGGGTAGTGGCTTGGGCACCCCACTCGTAGATTATTCGTCAATTTCCTTAAAGATTCTGCACTTCTGCAAACACCCTTTCTTATACTATCAGGAACCAACTCGTGAACAAGTGAATTATATTATGGCTGTTAAACTAAAATGTGAAAATAAATATGATAAATTTTCATATTTTGACACTTCCAACGTATTTTTTAAAGGTAAAAACCTAACGTTTTTCTTACTATACCATCTTTTTTTTGTAATTTCAGCAATATATCATATCTAATCGACAATATACATTGCAAAATACAATTTTTCATAAACCTTGAACACTAAACTGCATCTCTGTTGAAATTCCTTATCTGAACTTACATCATTTAAACGGGTTTATCGTTCGTTTAATTTTATATATAGCCATTCAAAGTGTCTCCCTTGATATATTACCCAACATTCGTATCATATATAATTATATTTATGACTATTAATTATCCTAATATCTCTGCGCCTCTTACATAATATAATCTAGAATCTAACTGTTTCCTACAACCTGGAATTTCGCTCAAAGGATGAGAGCGATTTTACCTGATCGATGTGTAGATTACGACAAAAAATTAATATTTTATGGCGACCTTCAAATTCCAGACAAGATCTTTTACGGTATAAAAAAATCAAGTAATAAATCTAATGACCGCCGTGTACTAAATCAAGTTCTTTTTTCAATATGTGTGGATTTTTTTTGCACGAATTTCCTCAATTTCGCCAGAAACACGGTGCAAACATATTAAAGGTAGACGGCCTTTGCAAAATATGTTTTACGATGGGTTATAATAACCGATGGAAAAGCGATAAACATCCGATTGAAAGAATGAGGGAAACAAACAAATGGTATAGGCAGATGAAATACTATGAAATATGGTTATTATTTTGTCTATACATACCTGCTACAAGTAGCTTAAGTTTAATGACGTCAACAAGACAGAAAGGATTTTTATAGCAAACAGAACCTACCTGACCCCTTTTAATAATTTCTAGGAAATCAATTTGAAATTTCCAGTCGATTTTGTGACGATTTTTTTTGGAATCTCTCTTCAAAATCAGTCGTAGGATGAGGTATTGAAAACATCTAAAAATGTGATTATAGCACTCCTAATATACGCAGAATCGATATAGGAGATTCACTTCCCTGAAAGCAAAGTGGGTACCTTCATCCTTCCGAGCAATATAGAAGACCAACTAAAGAATTCTACAATGGTCAGACACATATGTAGCATCGAATGGTTAAAATGGGCTATAAATACCTATCAGCCTTTTAAAATACCAGGAGTATATAGGATTCTTCCAGTCTTACTTCAGAAAGGACAGGATGAAATCCTTCCTCACATGATTCGGATAAGGCGAAGTAGTTTGGAGCTGGGTTATATTTGAGAAGCTTAGCGAAGGGCCAAAGGCACCATCATACCAAAAGCAGGGAAAAAGGACAATACGCACCCTAAATCCCTTACATCATTCTTTTTGAAAACGGTGAAAAATGTTGTAGATAATTATATCAGAAGAGATATCTTGGAGCGGATGCCATTGCACCCCTATCAGCACACCTATCAAACGGGCAAACCCACTGAGACTGCATTAGTGGAGCTGACGTATCAAGTCCAAGATTCACTAACCAATAAAGAAACCGTAGTGTGCGCCTTTCTAGACATAGAGGGCGCTTTTGACAACACTCCACACGAGTCTGTCAAAACAGCATTAATTAACAGAGGGGTAGATGGCGTGACTTCCAGATGGATGTCGCAGTTGCTGTCTGCCAGGTGGGTGGAGGCGGAGGTGGGACATAAGACCATCTCGGTTAGTACGACCAGAGGATGCCCACAGGGGGGAGTTACATCCCCACTTATGTGGAGCCTAATAGTACACGAATTCTTATGTTGACCGATCTAGGCATACCTTGCCAAGGATATGCTGATGATATTGTCATATACGCAAGAGGCAAATTTGAGAGTGCCCTCTGTGACTTAGTTCAAAGATGATTGAACTTCACGAGATGATGGTGTCAATTGGTGAGACTCAATGTTAACCCCACTAAGGCTACCTTAGTAGCATTTACTAGGAAAAGAAAATCTAATATCAAAACTATAAAAATGGATGGGCAAGATATAGATTGGACAATAAACTTCTATGGAACAAACATGGATTTGAAGTAACCAACAAAGCCAAAAAAGCCCTGGTGCTGTATAGAAACTTTGCAGGGAAAAATTAGGGATGCAACCCAAAAATACTACTTTGAATGTATACAACGATAGTGAGATCACTTATGCACCAGTAGCTTGGGGCAAAATAATTAATCTGAGCACCGCGAGAATTAACCTCTCAAAAGTGCAAAGATTAGCATGCGTATGCATAACTGGGGTAAGAAGAACTTGCCCAACAGCAGCTATTGAGGTAGTATTAGATCTGACCCCTCTCCATATTGTGGTAGAGAGCGTAACAAAAAGAACCATACTCAGAATGCTCAAGGAAGGAACGATTAGGCATAGGTCTCAATCTCCTGACGGTGATCAAACCTGGAACATGGCCTGAGGTGACAACCACCCACTATTAAATTGTTATGAAAATATGGAAGTTTATTAAGACAAAGACCTCCTGATGATGATTTCAGACCCAGGACCATTATATTTTAACCTTTTTTTGTCTATTAGAAGGAAATTAGGTTAGGTCGAAGTTTGGATGAGTGATTAATAAAGCATGACGGTCATCAATCATGACCGTGATCCCTGTAGCATGTTATTTTTAAGTATAAATCAGAATAGTTTTAGGGTAGTTATTTAATTCAGTGTTACTGCTGATGACAGCTTTGTTATCATGTTGTTGTGTAAGTTCAGTGTAATGGAATTTGTGGTAAAGTATTATAAGGCGTGCAGTGCCACAGATAAGAGTATTTTTGTCATCGTTCTTTATTGTTGGGAGCTTGCGGTACGGCCAGGCTAACAATAAGTATTGCTCTAACATTTTTTTATAAGGTGGTTTACAACTACACTGGGTGAGTTTTTTATCTTTTTTTATCTGGCAAAAAATGAACTTTGCTGTACCTAGACCTGTTTATACCTTCTATAACGCACTACTAGACCAATATATTAGTCAAGTTGCCTGTACTGAGGTAATATCTAGAATAACCCGGGTGATCTGAAGATCGTAATGTTGGGCTGTATGGGAGTAAAATGACCTCCGAATCACGATAGAATGTTTGTTTTTCGACGCAGACCACGTCTTCCAGATTTTTTTCTTAAAAATGATGCTATTTTTAGGTTATGTCACCACAGACAACACCTGAAAATCTTAAAAAAAGAACGCATTTATCAATCAATAACCGTTGTAACCGAGTACTAAATTGTTTCAATTAACTTATTTTCTTGAAACAACACCATTTCATGTATTATTTTTGCCAAAAAAGTATACATTGGTATTCGCGATAAACTGCAGCTTTGACTAGTTTTTTTTTTTTATGTTGGTACGTTGGTCATCACAAGGTGTCACAGGATTACATTTATGGCGAATATAAACGTATACTTTTTTGACAAAAATAATACATGAAAAATGTTATTTCAAAAAAATAAGTTAGTAAAAAAAATCAATTTTGTGAAGGAAGTCACCACAAAGCTTAGTAACAAGAGCGAGTGGGATCATAACACCATCCTGAAATTGAATAGAAATGTCATCAAGGGAGAACAGGAATAGGAATATATGGACCTAGAACCAAGTACTCGGGAAGCTTGGGAAAATACCCAAGTATCTTCCAGGCGGAAATACACGGCATTGAAAGATGCGTCCAGTTCAATATTGATACAAATTATCGAAAGCAGGAGATTATAGACTATCATGTTTGATAGTCAAGCAACCATCAAGGCGTTGAGCTCACATGAAATCAGTTCCAAGATGATCTGGGAATGCCTGGGAAAATTAAGCGAGCTAGGCAAAAAGCAATAAAGTAACCCTCACACAGGAGCGGAGGGAAACAAGATAACGGATAATCTCGAAAAAGGGGGCTAGAATACCTTTTGTAGGGTCTGAACCCTTTTCCAGGATGAATAGCAGTACAATACTGAAGAAACTGAAAAGAAAAATGGAGCAGAGGTAATCTAATTATTGGGAGAATCTCCAGGGAATGAGACAAAGTAAAATTCTTCTGGGAACCTATAACCAGAAGAGGTTTGCAGAATACATCAACCTTAGTAAGAACAATGTTCGCATATTAACAGAAATACTTTCAGGTCATTGTAAACTGAAAGGACACCTGAGTAAGCTTGGATTCGCAAAGGAATCTGAATACAGATTTTGTGGGGAACAGGATGAAACATCCATCCATCTCCTATCAAATTATGTAGCACTCTGCAACTCAAGGGCGTTGCACCTGGGAGCATGTGAAATCGAAGAGGGAGGCTTACCTACCCTGGGGCCTTCTGATATCTTACACTTTCCGAAAGGAATAGGATTGGAAGACCAGCTGTAAAATAGCAAGAACAACAGCAAGATCTCTTAGTCGCAGTGTAGCATCATTCTCCTCACATACATACATCCTAACATACGAGGGTGGTCGAAATGTTCTCGGCCTGATTATGAAAAAGACAATTTACGTTTTCAAGCACATTTATTTTTCAACATAATCTCCTTTAACATTAATGCATTTCATCAGCGATGTTCCAATGTCATTATCTCGTCTCTGTACTCTTCCGTTAGAAGTGCTGCAAAGTATCTGTCTACAGCTGCAATCGCTTCTTGATTGGACGAAAACGTTGACCAGTGAAGAAGATTTTGAGTTTTGGGAAGTCCGAGGAAGCCAAATCTAGGGAATACGGCGGATGTTCCAGCACTTCATAGTGGAAATCCTTCAATTTTCTCTTAGCCAAGACTCTTGTGGGCAGGTGCATTGTCCTGATGAAAGATGATTTTTTCTTCTGCAAGCCGGGTCTGCTTTTATTAATTTCTGGACACTCTACAGTGAAAACAGATCTAAAGAAGATTGGGTTCAACACTGGAGATACCAGTTGCAGACTATGTAATGACATGGCAGAGAACGCTTATCACATTCTGTGTGAATGCGAGGGTCTGGATGCAGAAAAACAGGCAAAGCCAAAAATGAACATAGAAAATTAATGTAATCAACCAGCCAAAGACCTATATAGATTAGTGCAAGATATTAGGATCCTGGAATCGCTAGTATAATTTAATGGGCAAAGGAAATGGGAAACTAAATACAAAAAACCAAGAGGCTGCAATGTTTTTGACGGCTTCCACAACAACGAAGAAAAAACTCCTTAAAATGACAGTGGACTTCTCTATACATATAGCTTTTAGATCGTTAATTAATTTTTGTACCTAAAAACTCCGACCTCTAGTAACAAACAGAACCGATCATAATCACAGCAAAATTACCGTTTTCGCATGCTTCAATACAAAGTATAGAAGGTGCAAAACTAGAACCGTAATTTTACGACAGTATTAAGCCATTAAATCGTAGAATATATAAATAGCGACTCATCAACATATAAATTAGATACATTTTGTTTGTAATCGGCCGTGCTACAACCAAGAGTATTGACCCAGCATCCGCTGGAGGCAAGTTCGACTGACCACTTGTTTATTTCTATGATGCTACGAGGAGGCATACTTGAAGAAACGAAGATGGAACATTATATTGTCGATTTTATCCGTCTCTTAAATAGGTAGATACATAGAAAGGAGCCTCTCTAATTAATAGTTAGAGGTGTAACATAGCTTTGTCATTTCCTCAATGCAATCTCAGACGTTGATGCATGGAAAGAAATTGAAAAAAAAAAAACATTCAAGGCTACAGCCTGTGAATAATAAATTACAAGTTGTAGAAAGATAGATAGGAAGTTGTCGAACAAGACTTTAAATTAATAGCGTTTGGGTACTGAAGTCATCAATATTATGGGTTTGATAACGTTGATTAATGTCCAATATTCATTTACTAATTGCTTGAATAAGCGAATTTATAGGAACTGTTATGATATCCGAAAACTTTTAATTCGCATATCTTCTTAAACATAAAAAGCTTTATCGTAACACAAATTGCTCTGTAAAATTCAATCATTAATGTTTCCCTTAGTGTATAAGTTTATTTTCTTCCTTTTTCCTTTCTATATTGTAATATTTTATTAATCGCAATTAGGTAGACATGGTTGATCTTTAATTAGCATGATTAAAAAAGTAAGTTAAATTGATTGGATTCTAGTAACTACAGTAATTATAATTAACAAAATCAGCCAAGTCTATTTAATTTCTCATCAGTAATAGTATGAACTACATTCACTTCCATTTCCCTAAGAAATCGAGTCATTCTCAACTGATTATTAGAATAAGTAACGCATGTTTATTTTTTATTAGAAAAACGAACTATCAGTTAATTGTCATTAATAAAATTTTGGTTTAATTAATTGCCATTAGGAAAATGAGCCACATTTGATTGATTACCATTAAGAAAGTCAGCCACATCCATTTCTTCATTATTTAGGTATAAAAACCACCCTCAATTAATAGTTACTAATTGAATAAAATGCATCCATCTAATTTTTAATAAATAAAACAAATTGAGCCACAGCGAGTTGATAGTTTTTAATAATATGACATTTAAATTTTATTATGAAAACGGGCCACTAGTTAATAATTATCATTAATAAACCAAGCCACAACAATTCTATTGTCATTAGAAAAATGAACCAGATTCAATTGATTATCCTTACCGAAATGAGCCATATATAATGGATTAGCATTAAGAAAATGAGTCAGATCCATTTGCTTTTGACTAGGTACAGAAATCACCATCAATTAATAGTTAGTAATTACATGAAACGTATCCACCTAGTTTCTTATAAAAAAAAAAAAAACTGAGCCACAGTCAGTTGATCGTTTTTAATAATTTTACTTTAATTATTATTAAGAAAACGAGCCACCAATTAATTGTCAATAACAAAATAAGTCGAATAAATTTTATTTTCACCGTCGATTAAAAGTTATTAATTGAATGAAATACACCCACTTAATTTTTATTAAAAAAAAAAAAACTGAGCCACAGTCAATTGGTGGTTCTTAATAATCTGATATTAAATTTTTATTAGGAAAACGAACCAATAGTTAATTGTTATTAATAAATTAAGTCACATCAATTTTATTTTCATTAGAAAAATGAACCACACTCAATTGATTCCCATTAAGAAAATGAGCCACATTCTATTGATTACTATTAAGAAACTTAGTGACATGCATTTAATTTTGAGTAAGTACAGAAATCACCCTCGATTAAAAATTATTAATTGAATGAAACACATCACCTAATTTTTATTAAAAAAAACTGAGCCACAGTCAATTAGTGGTTCTTAGTGATCCGATATTAAATTTTTATTAGGGAAACGAGCCATCAGTTAATTGTTATTAATAAATTGACCCGCATCAATTTTATTTTCATTAGAAAAATGAACCATACTCACTTGATTTCCATTAAGAAATTGAGCCACATTCTATTGATTACTACTATTAAGAAAACGAGTGACATCCATTTAATTTTAAGTAGGGATATAAACCACCCTCAATTAATAGTTATTACTTTAATAAACCCACCTAATTTATTTAAAAATAAAACTGATCCATAGTCAATTGGCCCCTTTTAGTAATGTAATACTTAATTTTGACTAGTAAAACGAGCCACTAGTTAATTGTCATTAATAAATTAAGCTACATTATTAATTTTATGTTTGTTAAAAAAATGAGCCACATTGAAATGGTTACCGTTAAGAAAATGAGCCACGTTCATTCGATTTTCCCCACTCCCAATTAATAGTTATCAATTGAGTGAACCACACCTACATACATAATTTGTATCAAAAGAAAACTGAGCCACACATTATCATTACAAAATGAGCCTTCCATAAATAATTATCATTAGATACATGAACAATCTTATATAATAGATTATAATTGTGAAAATGAGCCACCATTTTGTCATTAATATGATGACGGATAACGATTTTATCCCTATTAAAAGAAAAATGAGCCATTTTCAATGAGATAATCATTAGGAAAATGAATCATATCTACACAATTATCATGAGAAAAGTATAGTAAAAAAATATTATCAATAAAATGACCCAGAAACAATTTCTTTCCTTATTAGAAAAATGAGCCATTCTCAATTAATTAGCATCAAGAAGTTTTTATTGGTTTATTGGGGCACCCCTACTTAATTGTCATTAATAAATTACCCACGTCTATTCCATTTTCACTATAAGAATGAGCCATCATGAATTGATTACCGTTTAATAGCACAAGCAATTAATAAAAATTATGTGGGGTGGCTCACTTTCCTAGTACAATTTAATTTTATTTTTATTAATTAATTAATAAAAATTAATTAATTTATTAAATTAATAAAAATTGTGTGGGGTGGCTCACCTTCCTAGTGCAATTTAATTTGTACTAGGAAAGTGAGTCACCCCACGTACAAAAATTAGCAAAAATATAGCAACAGCAATTAACAAAAATTATGTGGGGTGGCTCACTTTCCTAGTACAATTTAATTTGTACTAGGAAAGTGAGTCACCCCACATGCAAAAATTAGCAAAAAAATAGCAACAGCAATTAATAAAAAATATGTGGGGTGGCTCACTTTCCTAGTACAATTTAATTTGTACTAGGGTGAAATGATTTATCATTTCTATCAATCAAAGGTGTTGCTCAATTTGTCAATAAGCAGTATTGGTACCATACAGGATTAAGTATAACAACCAAATATCATCGATCATTTCTTTACAGATGATATGTCAAAACTTTGTGAAAACCAACAATCTGGTAATAAAGATCAATAGATCTTTATTTTTTCTCGATAGATGGTTATAATTTGTATAAATTTTAACAAAATATAAAACTATTAGTCCAAAATGTATTTCTATACAAAAGCGAACATTTTTGTTATAACTGGAGAGCATTTTAACCCAAATCAAGTAGGGTTCATTAAAGATATGATGTCTACCTTTATAACGCAATTTTCCACTCATCAGCGATAAGATTAAAATGTTTGCAGTTTACCTGTGTTCCTAGGCATAAGACTATATTTTATTTAGTTATTTACTTATTTATCTAAGCACTCAATACCGGATACTAGTTTTGTAAATAGTCTTGCTCAGATATTTAAACCAATTTCGTGGAACTTTTCGAAATGGATCAGGTAGTACACATTTATTTTATCTTGACGATATTAAGGCGTCTAATTCGACCGATAAACTTGAAAAAAAATCAAACTATTTTGTTTTAATTTAGTTTATTTATCGAATGATACATCAACAAAGAAATAAATTGCTTGTTAACAAATATTAAGAACAGCAATTTTTATCTTCCATAAACTCCTTGATCGTTCCTTCCGCATAATTCATTGTTTGTACTTCGTGACGTACACAATGCATCAATACACAAATATTTACCTAAAATATACGTTACCACTTTAGCATTTAGTCATCAAAGTTCAAAATATTTGCTTTTACGATAGGGCTGCAGCGGTCCTAAAATGCATCACCAATAACCTTGAAATCGTCATTATTGACTACCAGATTAAATTTTTACCTAAACCTTCTGGGAATTATATTGCGTATATATTTTGGGGTTCCTTCCATTTAGCATTCGTATAATAATGTCTACGAAAAGATAAGCCGATGTTATTTTGATTAAAATTCCAAAAAATCAAGAAATCGATGTTAGAATTTTAATTGCAGGTATGTTTTTAATTTTGGAAAAAAGCCTTTTCTAAAAAAGTTTTAATACAATGAATACAATGACGCATAACCTAAAAATATTTTTAACCATACAGGGTGTCCCAAAAATAAATAAAGACATACTTACTCTCATCATCGATGGCTTCAAACGGGTAATTTTGGTATAAATAAAGTTATCCAACTTTAAATTGACCAGTTTTGGGGTATTATTATGCATCTAAAATATTTTTAGGTTGTGCAGCATTAAATTCCATAAAACTTGTTTTTCTAGAAAAAAAGTAACCGAAAACCAAATTTTCGCTCTGGGATGCTGTATAAAAAAAATCTTTTGATTGTATTAATATTAAAACCACACTGTGAAAAAAGTTGCAGTAAAATTACATGTAAAATCGTTGGTAACAAAGTTGCCTACAATTTTACAGGTAAATTTGCTTCATAAGGTAAAATTTCTACCATCTAGTAAATTTCACATGCTGATGTGTTTTTCA
Organism: Protaetia brevitarsis; assembly: GCA_004143645.1. Taxonomy (NCBI): domain Eukaryota; kingdom Metazoa; phylum Arthropoda; class Insecta; order Coleoptera; family Scarabaeidae; genus Protaetia; species Protaetia brevitarsis. The sequence goes on from RXPK01000166.1 coordinate 578,345, forward strand.
AAGATTGTACTGTAAAATTCGTATGTAATATTTATATGAATTCTATATTTACCGAACAGTGAAGTAATTTTCATATGTATTTTTATAAAGAGAGCAAACAACTTACCTAATTCTTTTATAGCACCTAAATAGGTCATACTGAATCGCTCAACCAGGATCAAGAATGACACACGCTTACGCGAAACCTACGATTGTTTGTGACGTACATGATATCATTGAGCAATAATAAGTTCGACAAACGAATAGAATTACCTACGCGCACAGATAAATAATCCAATAACCAATCACATTGCGGCGTATGAATTTCGTATTTTCCATGATATGTGGATAATACGAATACTATAGTTTTATCCGAAAATTCAAGTAAAAACAAATAAATATAAAAGATATTTTTTACAGCAAAATTAATAGTTCACTGTAAAATTACTTTTAAGTGCCCTATAATCATCCCAAAATGTCAATTTTAACACTTTTAAGTAAATTTTGAGAGTAAATACAAAATTGTACATGTTTTTCCTGTATTTTCCTTTTGAATTTTTGTTACATCTTAAACTTACATGAAAAAGCTATAAATTTTACGGAAATTTCTTTTTCATGTTAAATATCCTAGAAAAAACATGTAAAACAAAATTTACATGATTTATTGTGATAAATTCACAACGTTATTACATGTAATATTCCTGATTTACCATGGCAAAATTACTGTAATTTTTTACAGTGCACAAATTAATAAGCTCAAAATCTAAAAGTAACGAACAAAGCGAACACAAAATAGAATGAAAAGTTATCTGAAATTTCGCTAAATTTATTAGCTTAATCAGAGTCTACAAAAATAGGGTAATATCTAAGATATTAACCTTACAACCTAGCAAATTACAAAGTTAAACTTTTATTACAAAGCCAGGCCCAGAAAATCCATTTAAACAAACATAACAAGTACAAAATAATTCATGACTTTGTCCACATTGAGTTGAAACAATAACACAATTAATCAATCAATTAAATAATAAATAATAATAATAGTCGTTTATTGGCGATATTATACAAATACTGGGTAACAATAAAGTAAACAGTGCAGTTATGTAATAATAAATGTTAATACACCCAACAGTTTAGATAAATCATAAAAAAAAAACAAATAAATTAAATTACACATCGCCAAAAGGTCTGAGGTCAGCAACACGCAAAGCAGGAAGTTGCTCTAACTATCGAACCTTTGTAAACCTACCTACAACTAACCTAATCTTATTCGAGTCAAAAAAAAATTAATATATAAATACATGCGAACTTACTAACAATAAGCTAAGCAGTGCAAAATCAACATCCATTACATCGGACCAGAGCGATATGAAAAAAATATCATTTTAAAATGACGGGGGAAGGATAGCAGACTCAGAGTCCCAAGAGAGACCGACACAGCATTGTAAAGTTTCACAATATTATAGGAGTACGACCTTTTGAAAAGCTCAAGATGATGGGCAGGGAGAGTTAATAGACCCTTAAAGCTAATATTTATATTATGAACGTCAGTTCTAAACAATATCTTCCGATATAGAAAACTAGTTTTTTAAAGTAAATGATTTTAAAATAAAATAAGGTAGCAAGAGAAATTGCTCTTGATGACATATCCAGCCATTTAGCTCACTCCAGCGTGTGAGATATGTGCTCAAAACGTCGTATTCCATAAATGAATCTCAAACACGCATTCTGTACACGCTGATGTTCGCATTAATATGTAATGAATGGCAAAGGGATTCTTTAATAATGGACTGTAAGTCGGCGTTAATATACTTTATGGCATTGCGAACATCACTAGCAGCAAAAGAGAAATAAAGTTGTGTGTCATCAGCATATATAGATGATAAGCAATGTACTAAACATTTAATAATGTTAAAAGAATAAAATGCAATAGAGCAGCGATCCAAGCACACTGCCCTGAGGCACGCCAGATACTATGGATCGAGACTCTGAAAACTGGTTATTTAAACGTACTCTCTGACAGCGTCCGGATATATAACATTTTAAAAAGTTTACCGTTTCTTGACTGAAGCCGACGTAGTGCAAGATAGATAACAATAGCGAATGATTGAAAGTGTAAAATGTTTTACTGTAATCCAATAAGATTAATACCGTAACCTCATCACTGTCAGTAGCCCTGAATATGTCGTCAGTTACATGGGCCCTAGCAGAAGCACAATCACAGCCCGAACGAAATCCCGATTGGTGACTAGGTTAAAATATCATTATTCTCCAAAAACGTGTGTACACTAGCGACACTTTCTAATTGTACGACCTACAGGGTAAAATAGAGCCCATATCTTTAACGTGGATAGTAGACGGATTTATGCAGTAACTGGCCGCTTCGAAATATGTAAACACAGATGTGCGGTCTCTCTGTCGGTTATTTTAAAAAAGCTTAGACTGGATTTATTAATGTGCGAAGTTGAATGCATCTCTTATGTATTTGTTATCTTTGCGTAGGAATAAATTTATTTGATGTTTGAAGTATTTCGAATAGCTGTAGTGTTATTACATGGTTTTAAAAGGTATTTTCATTTTACAGTTGAACTATGACTAGGAACTAAACCAAAGGCATGTTAATTATATAATAAATAGCAATATCAATGGGTTTATTACTTTTATTCATTTTATACGTATGCAAATAATAATGAAACTATCAAAATGGATTGCATGAAGACATTTAAAGTATTTAGCTATACTGAAATCAGTAAAGCACACCTCCGTTATGAATGAAACACTTTTTTCAATATTACTGAACACATGAAAAAAGTGTTTCATTCAATCTAGTTAATGCATTAACTAGATTGCGACAGCCCCTATGCAAGATATTAAACAATATAGTAATAAGGATTATTACTACTTCCACTTTTCGTGAAGTGGGTGTTGCGCCAATTAATTTATTAAATGCAGAGAAATTTGTAGTAATTTCGTTATTGACAGAAATGCATGTTTTCTTTTCCCTGCAGCGTTACCCAAATATGCTTATATTTTTTAATCTAATTAATGTCATGATGATTCATATCATTTTTTTTAACTCGCTCCGGCTTCCTTCTTTAACATTAATAATAAAGGGATATGGCGAGGATGCATTCAAAACCATGATTTTTATATCAGATTATCAGATATTAGAAGGAAAAGCTCTACACTCGTCAGAAATATTTTTTATTAGTTATAGTAATGGTATGTTTCCATTAATATTAATAGCAAGATAAAATAATATTTCGATTATAAATTCCCTAGTTTCAAAGATTTTACCTCAAAAGTCTCACAATATTTTTTCAAAAGAAATACAAAATTTGAATTAGTGCTAAATCGACTAAATACAAAATGCAGGTTTAAATTAATAATTAATGATTAGTTTATACAAATATTAATTATTCATTATGTTAATATCGAAAAAAGGAGCCGGGGCGAATTAAAAATAGTTATGAAAACAATCATTGTGAATCAATTGGATTAAAAACACAAACATATTTGGTAAAGCTGTAGGGATTGTAAAGAAAACAAAACATCTGTTTGTATACAATATTATATTTAAGGTAAGTAAATGAAAAAATTCGAATTGTGCTAACCGAAGTAGGTCGGCAGGCATAAGTATGCGCCTTTGATCTACTTAATTCTCTATATTTTATAAGATCAATGTTTTTTTCTATGTTTATTTACTGCATTCTACCTTACATTTAAAGTAGATTTACTACAAAAAAACACCGAGACCGCACAACTGTGTTTACATATTTCGAAGACGGCAGTGAATGCATAAGTCGTCTACTACCCATGCTACACATTTAGGCTCTGTTTTATGCTGTAGGTCGTACAATTAGAAAGTGTCGCTAGTGTACTTGACAATCAATTATTTTTTCTAAAATTTTATATAACAGGGGTACATTAATGGTAATTATAATTGTTGCTTAGATCAGAGGCCATCTTCAGGGCTATGTTAACAAAGATTAAAGTTAAATATTTAAATTAAGTATGTCGTAATTATAAATATTAATTAATAAGAATTATTAATAAACTGAACTGTTTTAAAAAGAACATTTAAAATAATTTTAATAATTAACTTTAATCTGTGTTAACATAGCTCTGAAGATGTCCTCTTCAGGCTGAAACATGTAAACCACAATTATAATTACTATTAAAGTAATTGATTGAGATTAATTGCATTTTTATTTACGGTAAGTATAAAATAAATTCCATTTACTAAGGGTATAAACTAGTAATAACACGTAGAAATATTGCAAAACTACAAATTTAAAAAAATGAGTTAGAGCCAACAGTCAGCTTAAGAATTTCCCAATAGAAGATCAGAGACAAAGATGTCAAAATAGAAAATCATCAGAAACGTGATATAACAATGTGATCTGAAGAAAAATTGTGATAAGCTCAAGTGAACTAATTAGGTTCAAAATATTATTTTTAATTAAGCTAAATCTATTCTGCGCTATTCTGTGTAAATGCCATTAATGTATGTATATATATAAAATTAACATTAGTAAATTCTTATTATTAATTGTTAAATGGCACTTATCTCATCTTTAAACCAAATAAATATTGTTAATTAACTTGTTACTAGAAATATACTATTGACCAGTTTATTTAAAGCATTTCATTCAGACAGTCAATAACTAAGGCATTTATTTGTATGAGCAGTGTTAATCACCTAGATTTACAATAACTTCCTAATTCCAACGTAATTACACTAATAATTCTATATTTATGTTCATATCCATGTAAGTAAATATCAGATAGATAAGGAAGATAATCTCCCATGAATTGGAATAAACGATTCCATAGAAAATCTAATGAAACTATTCCAATAAATCTATTAATGCCCTTTTTTCCTCGTACACATAACCAATACTTTTTATCTTTACGACAGGTATTGAATGAAGGTTTAAAAATTATGTGTTTTAAAAGTTTTTTTTTTTTTAATGACCTGATGAATACAATTACAAATAAATGTAATGAAATAACACCAAATGTACTGCAGAATATTTCTGACAACATGAAACGTCGTATTGCATTATGCATTCAACAAAATGGTGACCATTTTGAATACTTGTTGCAAATTATAACTAAATAAAATTTCCACGAATAAGTTAGTAATTCCTTAATTGTTTGATTAATATCCTACCTTTAAAGTTATCTTATAAATTAATAATCCAATTGTATTTGTTATTAATTTCATCGAACATCACTCGACAATAAATTTTGACAGTGACAGGTGGATAACCTATATACTCTTTAATCTATACCCCCATTTCAAGAAAGGGGAGTATCATAATTTATAGATATACAGGATGATTCTCAATATATGCGACAAACTTTAAGCGCTGATTTCTGGGGTTATTTTGATCATAAAAGTTCATAAGAACATATGTTCAAAATCGCTTAGTTCTAAAGTTGTACAATGTTTAATAGTAAGTTAACATAATTAATGTTTTTATTATAAATTAATAAAATAATTAGTAAAACAAAATTAACTTATACTAACTGCTGAAAATGACCGCCCCCAACTGCAATACAAGCTTCTATCCTGCGTCGTATTGACTGGCGAGTCCGTTCTAAAATACCAGGGGTATTTCGAATTGTTTGAAAAGCTGCGATAACACGATTTCTCAGTTCATCAACATTTTCAATGGGAGTCGTATAAACTGATGATTTAAGGTGACCCCAGAGAAAAAAAGTCCAAAGAATTTAAGTCTGGAGACCGAGGAGGCCACGGTTGTGGACCTCCTCGTCCTATCCACCGATCTGGATACGTATTGTCCAAAAACTCGCGAGCAACTAAACTAAAATGCGCTGGAGCACCGTCATGCATAAAATATATTTTGTAATCTTAATTGCAACGGAACTCCTTCCAGCGGTAGTGGTAGCTCCTCTTCAAGAAAATTTCGGTATTCCTCGCCATTTAACCGCATCGGTAAAAAATGTGGACCTATCACGTGATCTACAACAATTCCGACCCACAAATTGACAGAGAATTGATGTTGATGACGGGCATTCACTAGTTCGTGCGGATTTTCTTCGGCCCATATGTGATTATTATGAAAATTAATAATCGCGTTTCTAGAGAAAGTAGCCTCGTCGGTGAAGAATATTTGAGCCAAATAGTCAGGATTTTGTGCGATTTTGTATTGCATCCATTGACAAAAAGCCACTCTTAGCGGAAAATCTGCCCGCAAAAGTGCCTGCACCCGTTGAATGTGATATGGATACAACAGTTGATCTTTCAATATTCTCCAAACTATGGCCTGACTAATGCTTAAAGCAAACGCAATTTTTCTGGTACTTGTAGTAGGATGTTCCTCAATTTCATTTAGTACCATTTCTTCAACTTGTGGAGTTCTCACTGTAGATGGGTGCCCGTTATCAGTCGTCCGTTTTTTTTAAATTTCCCGTTTCACTAAGACGTTGGTGAAGACGGGCAAATATTGAATGATGCGGAATGATACGGTTCGGGTATCGTTCTTCATAAAGACGTCTAGCAGCACGCGATTTTCCATTGGAAAGACCGTAAACGAAATGCATATCACACATCTCAGCATTCGTGTAATTCATTTTAGAAAATAGAAACTGGCAATAAACTGAATGAATACTCTGACAAACTATTGACAAATAAACTTCCCTCTCAACACAATAGTTTTTGAAGAACCAACTGTGATATTATATCGTGTTAGTCATAGTTCATAATTTATTATTAAACATTCAATAACTTTAAAACCAAACCGTTTTGGACATATACTCATATGAACTGTTTATAATCAAAATAACCTCAGGAATCAGCACTTAAAGTTTGTCGCATATATTGAGAATCACCCTGTATAGGAGAAATTCACGAACAGTTAGATTTAATTCATTTGGAAACAGTATGTTTAATAGAAGATTTCTATAATTACAATAATCTCGGTATCCCAAATAAGATTAATATCTGACTACGTATAAGAACTTATGATAACTGCAGTTTTAAAATTGATACCAGCAATATAATTTTTGCAACTTTTATATCGTCTTGAACACATCTTGAACATTAATTGTTATTTCGCTGTGTTTGTTGAATCATGCTTGTCTAATGATCATTTTTATTGTTTAATTTTAATTTATGACCTCTTAATTATGGTTTAATCCTTTCTGAATTCACCTCTGTCTTTTTATCATTCATGTTTATTTTTACCTTCTTCGTTTCATAAAAAAATCTCTGCACGAACCGTTTAGACTTGATTTTAACTGTGTATTAATTATTTCTTTTTACACTGTATGGAATGATTCTATTATTCGTTAATTCGTCATTTTATATACATATCTTGGCACTATTGTTTATTAATCGACAGGTAGCTAATTACCCCTTGTTTTTTCACGTCATTCTGTGCAGGTTAATTATTTCATAAAAACCAAAGTTTATAGTCGAAATGTTGCTGGAAAATTTAAGGAAAACTAATAAAAAAACTGCACATAATTCACCACTTTACTCTAATTGTACCTGAAGAGCAAAAAAAAACACAAATAAATTGATAATATTTAAGATTCATTATCCTCAATTTCTGTTTCAAAGAAAAAAATCTCTTCAGACAAAATTTATTTCAGTTTTCTTCATCAATCCTTTACGTGTCTTTATTCTTAGTACATACCGGTTCAAGAAGAAGGTTAGTTTATGTCTTATAATCCTGTGTATGGGCAAAAGATGCACCTTACAGTAGTAAGTCGACGGTATCTGCAAGCGCCTAGTTGAAAAGCTCGCAGATAGGAATTAGATTGAACAAGGGTAGGGATACCTCATATATAATCCTCGAGTCTTGTATACACCTCAAAACATCATAGGCAGTGTTCAAGTGAGCTAGTATTGCAGGAGTGTTAGAAGAGTTTACAGCATTATTTTTCAATTCCAAATATAATAATTTTTTTTTAATTTTTTCGTTCGCCGAAGTTGTCGTAGTTTCTTTGCAAGGTAGGTTTATTTATTTATTTTTTTATTGTTGCATTATATTTTATTTTCTATTAGTTTTCTAATGTTTAAAATTTTAAAATATATTTTTAACCCTCTTCAATATTCTCGAAGAAGCTGTTAACAATTCGATAATTTTTTTTTAATTGTAAAGCAGCTTTTACTATTTTACAAAGAGGTGTGTAAGAGAAAAACATTTAATGTTCAAAACCATTCGAAATGGAAAGTGCAGAAGGTCATTTCACGTTCTTTAGAGTTGCATATTATTATTGCATATCGGTCATGAATGGAGACGTATCTATAAACCCAGAAAGGGGACTTTTATTCGTCTCTTTATGCGCAAGAATGTTGTTCGTGATGCAAGATCACCATTTATGTGTAGTATGATGGGTGGGATATGATAAAGTCATTCCGTATCTCCCCTTTGTTTATTATTTTAAAACACGTTTTGTCGAAAGGAATCTAAAGTTAACGGTATAATATAGTATAGTAATAAGAAATTAATTAAGTTTTGCAACGAGAAAATAGCTTCTGGTGCTTCTGAAAGGTGAACTGAGAGAAATCAAAAGGTTGTTTCAACATTTAGTAGTGTTAAATGTTATTGACTATTAATTAATACAGAAAAATGTTAAACTATACACTAATATGATCATATATTTAAAATAATATTAGCAGATGCGTTCTAACTTAACGAAAGTTGATTCTTTAATTATCAATTGCTCTATTTCATTTTGTTGCGGAGGAAAAATTCTATAAATATTTGTATGATATCGTGATTATTAACTATTAACTATTTAGTTGAGTCTTCTTGATATGCGGACTTCATCAAAAATGTGCAAATTGTTTAACGTATCGACATAAAGTTTATTGTTTCTTCTTCAGAAAATATTTTTTTTTGTATAATACTGTAAAAAATATTAAATACATTATACTCCAATGAAAATTGAATTATTATTACTTTAATGTAAATTTTTCTACTACAGTAATTATAAATTTAAAATTTGTGTATAACTTTGCATTTCTGAAAAAGCATTCGATTGAAAATAATCATACGTTCGATCATACCAAGAAACAATCAACTAAATATTTTATATGCACAGGGTGAGTTGTTTTATATGGAAAAATTCATTTATGAAATAACTATTAGCTGAATTAAAATTTTGATAATTGGCTTACATATTGTTGTAACAGATTTCATCATTTGAAAATATTTTTAAGTACACTGAGTGATCCGTAAGTTTATAAGGAGTAATAAGATATTTTTTTTTAAATGAAACACCTATATACAGTAACTGGCATAAATATTGCAACATATGGGAAATTTTTTTATTATTAAAATATACTAAAACTTTTTTTGGGGATAGATTGTGCATGTCTGGGAACCCCAAAATCTATTTTGACACACGTCACGTGACCACTACTATGGAGGTAAATTTAAAAAATATGATGTTAATCTCCAAAAAAGTGAGGTTAGATGACATGATATCCAAAAAAGTTATTTGAAAAAGTTGTTTAGAATTGAATGCTGAGGCTCTGTGCAAATTTTTGTAAAGATATTTAAAAAAAAATGAAAATCACATTTTTCTCAAATATTGTTTGAATTACATATTTCCATTTTTTTACGTTTTTAGCAGCTCAACAGCAGTAATATTTCTAAATTTGGCTGATACTCAAACAATTTTGTCAATGTTTGCATAATTAACACAGTAAAAACTGAAAGTACATTTGTAATGACAGTTGTTGCAAGGGACTGTATCTAGAAGTAATAAATAAAATTTAACAAACATTTTTCATTTCTAAAACCACTTAAGCAACATTATTTTTATTGAACAATTTATGTTTTTTTTTGTTTTGCCATTAAAGGGTGAAAAGCCTTTACCAGTCTAAAAAACTGGCTAACACTACATTAACCTGCAAGGCTATTAATGTAGATTTTAAAATTAGAGAACAAGGAATAATAAACACTAGGTAAAATAAAAATTACTACTATTTTTATTTTACCTAGTGTTTATTATTCTTTGTTCTCTAATTTTAAAATTACTCATTTATCAGAAAATTAAGATAGTTTACTACATTATTTGTTGTTTCTAGTAAGTAAGGTTATTAGAAACACAACGAGATATGTGTCTAACAAGTTGTTCATTACTATTAGTTATTGTTTAAATGTTTTTGCTTAATAACAATTCACATTATTAGCTAAAAGTACTTTATTATTAGTCATTTACTTCTATTGAGTTTGAATTGAAAAAGTTGTTTAGAATTCAATTCTGAGGCTGTGTGCAAATTTTTGTAAAGATACTTAAAAAAATTTAAAAATCACAATTTTTCCAAATATTGTTTAATTGAATTACATATTACCATTTTTTTCGTTTTTAGCAGCTCACCTACAGTGATATTTCTAAATCTTCGTTCATACTCAACACATTTTGTCACATGTTTTGCGCAAATAAACACAGTAAAACTTGAAAAAGTACATTCTTCCGTAATGACAGTTCTTGTTGCAAAGGGACTGTATCTAGAAGTAATAAATAAAATTTTACAAACATTTTCATTGTAAACCACTTAGCAAACATTATTTTTATTGAAAATTATAATATTTTTTACAAACATTTTTATTTTAAACTACTTAATAAACACTACTTTTAGTGAAAATTATAACATTTTTTTGTTGTCTGCATTAAAGTAGAAACCGTTAGTCTAAAATTAATAACTCATAAAAGTACATGCGCGCACGAAGTATCCAAAGTAGGTTTTGAAATTAAAGAACAAGGAATAATATAAATAGTAGGTAAAAATAAAAATAGTTTAATGTCTATGAAACTCAATAGAAGTAAATGACTAATAATAAAGTACTTTTAGCTAATGATATGAATTGTTATTAAGCAAAAACATTTAAACAATAACTAGTAGTAATGAACAACTTGTTAGACACATATCTCGTTGTGTTTCTAGTAAGTAAGGTAGGCTTTGAAATTAGAAACAACAAATAATGTAGTCAACTATCTTAATTTTCTGATAAATGAGTAATTACTACTATTTTTATTTTACCTACTGTTTATTATTCCTTGTTCTCTAATTTTAAAATCTACTTTAATACCTTCGGTGGGCGCATGTAGTGTTATCAGTGTATCAGTGTTGGACTAACGCTTTTCACTTTAATGCAGAAAACAAAAAAAAAAAATATTATAATTTTCAATAAAAATAATGTTTGCTAAGTGGTTTACAATGAAAATGTTTGTGAAATTTCATTTATTAGTACTATATACAGTCCCTTGCAACAACAATTGTCATACCGAAAACGTACTTTTCAGTTTTCACTGTGTTAATTATGCAAACATTGACAAAATTGTTTGAGTATCAGCCAAATTTAGAAATATTACTGCTGTTGAGCTGCTAAAAGCGTAAAAAATGGAAATATGTAATTCAATGAAACAATATTTGGAAAAAAATGTGATTTTCATTTTTTTTTTTAAATATCTTTACAAAAATTTGCACAGAGCCTCAGAATTCAATTCTAAACAACTTTTTCAAATAACTTTTTTTGGATATCTTGTCATCTAACCTCACTTTTTGGAAATTCATGGCATATTTTTTAAATTTACCGCCATACTAGTGATCACGTGACGTGTGTCAAAATAAATTTTGGGGTTCCTAGACATGTACAACCTATCTCCCCAAGAAAAAATTGGAATATTTTAATAATAAAAAAAAGTCCCATATGTTGCAATATTTATGCCGGTCACTGTATAAGTAGCTTATGGTGTTCTCTATTAAATCCTGAATATCTTTTGTTATAAATATTTTTTTCCAATTATTCTCAATTCTCTTTAAAAAATGCGGAATCTCATCTACGGATTTGTCTCTTTCCAAACGGTATAAGGTTGAGGAATCAGCTTCTATTGTGTTACAGCATAAAGTTCTGCGCATCTTAAAATCACATTAGAATTTGTAATTTTTATACTGTCTGATCGTAAATCAAGGTTGCACTGGGAAAACTTTGATTGCTGAAAACTTGTTTCCTTTAAATGGAATACCCTGTATTTTTTTTGTGGAATTTTACAGCGTCGAATGAGCTTTAAAAGTTTTATTAAGCATATGCTATACCTATCATTTATAGTTCACGAGATAATTAATGATTTATGAAAAGTCATAAACAAATAAAATTCCAAATATTAAAATGAAAAACAAAAATATTTGCATATATTTTAATCAAAGAGAAAAATAAGTTTATTAATTGTCGGTGGTCAGAAGGCTACTAAAACACCACTGGGTTTCAAGTTTTATTACATAATAGATAAGTACTCCACGCCAGTCTTTATAACAGCTTAACAACTGATAAACTTCTCTACTCTCTACTCTCAGCTATCTGCCTTACCGATCGAACCACTTTAATTGTTTATTCCAATTTATGGTACAAGTATCAGCCAATAAGTTATATTAAGTGTTCAAAATTACAGTATCCCTGCTGCAGACACACATTTAATATTTCAACAAACTCTCTTTGAACGCGATTAAAAATATCTGGAGTTATACGTACTTTGGCACACAATCCTGACACTTTCTAACATGTCTTCTCTTATCGTTGGCCTGGTGACGTATACTTTTTCTTAAAGATATAAATTAAAAAAAAGAAATGTAAAGGAGTAAGATCACACGATCTCGGGGGGCCATTCAATGAAACTCTGTCTACCTTATTCATTTTCGAGGATATTGAATATTTAAAAATATGTCGGATATCTCGGTGGTAATGAATTGGGTCCGCCATCATGTTGGAACCACATAATCCTACGGGTATGTAGATAAAAAAGCTTCCAAAAGCAGTGGGAGCTGGTGTCTAAGAAATCTTAAATAATTCGCACCTGTCACAGTTTTGCTCAAAGGCAAATGGTCCAATGATTTTGCTTCCCAATATCCCACACACCATATTTTTAGAGACCAAACATTCTGACTATTTATTTCCCGTATCCAGTGTGGATTTTCAGTAGCATAGTAATAGATATTGTGGCGATTAATACTGGCATTGCTTTTAAACGTTGTATGTATGTATGCATGTAAATAGAAGGGTGGTGTCCCCTATTCTTGCTGCTTTACAGCTGGTCTTCCAATCCTATTCCTTTTAGAAAGTGTAGGATGTCAGAGGGCCCCAGTCTAGGTAAGTCTCCCTCTTCGATTTCACATGCTCCCAGGTGCAATGCCCTCGAGTTAGCACAGTGCTACGCAGTTTGAGAGGAGGTGGATGGATGTTTCATCCTGTTCCCCACAAAATCTGCATTCAGGATCTTTTTCCAATCCAAGCTTACTCAGGTGTCCTTTCAGTCTACAATGGCCTGAAAGTATTCCTGTTAATATGCGAACATTGTTCTTACTCAGGTTGATGCATTCTGTAAACCTCTTCTGGTTATAAGTTCCCGGAAGATTTTACTTTGCCTCATTCCCTTGGAGATTTTCCCAGTAACTGGATTTTCTCTGCTCCATTTCCATTTTTAGTTTCTTCAGTATTGTACTGCTACTTAACCCGCAAAAGGGTTCAGGCCCTACAAAAGGCATTCCAGCCCCTTTTTTTGCGAGGTTATCCGTTATTTCGTTTCCTTCCACTCCTGTGTGACCCGGAACCCATAGGAGGGTTTTTAAATGTTATTGACTCGTCAGAAAACAAAATGACAGATATAAACTCTAGATTGACAAGAAAAAGTTGGCGGTAGCTATCACTTTTACGTTGTTGAAGTCTATTGTGCCCGATGTCGTATATGTATTTTGCCATCGCTGATAGCTCGTTCCTTCTTTGATTTTAAGGTGTAACAATTTCATTATTGTTTGTGTAATGTTTTATTTTTATTTGTAATGTTGTTTTTAAATTGTGATAAATTTTAACATAAGTGACAGCTTCAAAATTCTACTGACGAATGCATTGTGTATGTTATTCATACAGTACGCCTGATAATGGCCCAGAGCTGAAACCGATAGTAATAATAAAAAAATTAGAGGATTCCATAGAACGTATTCCCTTATTTTTCTAATACCTAACATCAAAATTATCTAATACAGAACTTACAAGTAACTTAAAATTTCAATATTTGATTCACTTCTTCCAATTCGTAATTCAATTGCAACAATTTTTCTCAAACAATATGAGTAATCTTGAAAATTAACTAGTTTAGGCCTAAAGTATGGTTATTATTTGTTCAAGAATTACTGATATTTTTACAGATGCAATAATAGTGAAGGCATTGCATTTAAGAAAACAAGATTGAAGGCTATACCAAGTTATATACGAAATATCCTGTACAAATGTCAATCATTGTTTGAAACCATAATCCTGCAAAAAGAAAATATGAAAACTGTTTTCCCTATCTGTTAGTGTTTACGAGTTACAGAAGAATTGCCTTCCAGGGAAACATTCTGTATATCTTCTCAAGGATTCATAATTTTTAGAATCTTCCTTTGTTAGTATCAAATTTTCAATGAAATAAAACGCTTTTAAATGCCAATAACTGTATACCAATTGACTTTATACTATTTGCAAGTAGATCAGATACTTTCTTTTTATTTCATTAAACACTACATTCTAAAGCGATAAATACCACAGTATAAAATCCTAAGTACATACTTACAAACGTATTGCAAAACTGACTTCTCTTAAACCGCAGACTAACTAACTATTCGTCAGTTTTTCCTGCATAACGCACGCTTTGACGTGAACCTTCTAAACACGACAACGCAAATATCTAATTGAAGTTGCAATTATGCGTTTCGAAATATTCCGAATGTATTGCACCCGCAAAATTGTAGATATTACGGATGAAGAGTCTGTATATACAAGAGGAAATTACGTGGTTACTGCTTGATTGTCGTTCGTAGTGTGAAAATAGTGCAATTTTAAAGTTTTACTCCTTTGGCTGCTTGTCATTCCTGTGGTTGCTTTTTTTTGCATTGATATGAATCATTTAAAAACCGCTGTAGTAATTTTTGTTTTATGTAACACACACAGTGTGGTCAATCTATCGTATTGCTGGATATATTATAATTAGAGTGAGGGCGTTGTAGTTCGCTAGCTTAGCCAAAAAATAATAATTAGTTTCCTTCACTCAAGATCACTGTGTATTGTCGAGATTCGCAATAAAATAAATAACTTTCAAATGAGGAAGTAGTAACACGTAAAAATTTGATATGTTTTTACAGACACTTCAAGCTATCTTTGGTAATTTTTGCAAAGCGGGGAGTCGGGGTTTTTTTTATCTAATGTCTCACTAATAAAACCAAAGAACTTGCAGAGGTATGTTCGGTAAAACGTGAGGGCTAAAACCTGTAATGGTACACTGGCTGTATCACTTACGTTCAAAACAGGCTAGTCTGGTGGCATAAAGCAAATCTAGGCTATGCTATAAGTGCGCTTAGTAAAGTCCAAAGGATTGGATGTGGAACTTCTTCCAGCAGTAGTGGTAGCTCCTCTTCAAGAAAAGTGCAGTATACCTCGCCATGTGATCTCCAACAATTCCGGCCCACACATTGACAGAGAACTGATGTTGATGACGGGCATTCACTAGTTCGTGCGGATTTTCTTCGGCCCATATGTGATTATTTATGAAAATTAATAATCGCGTTTCTAGAGAAAGTAGCCTCGTCGGTGAAGAATATTTGAGCCAAATAGTCAGGATTTTGTGGATTTTGTTTTGCATCCATTGATAAAAAGTTACTCCTTGCGGAAAATCTGCTGGCAAAAGTGCCTGCACCCGTTGAAGGTGATATGGATACAACAGTTGATCTTTCAATATTCTCCAAACTGTGGCCTGACTAATGTTTAAAGCAAACGCAATTCTTCTGGTGCTTGTAGTAGGATATTCCTCAATTTTATTTAGTACCATTTCTTTAACTTGTGGAATTCTCACTGTAGATGGGTGCCCGTTATCAGTCGTTCGTTTTTTAAAATTTCCCATTTCACTAAGACGTTGGTGAAGACGGGCAAATATTGAATGATGCGGGATGATACGGTTCGGGTATCGTTCTTCATAAAGACGTCTAGCAGCACGCGAATTTCTATTGGCAAGACCGTAAACGAAATGCATATCACACATCTCAGCATTCGTGTAATTCATTTTAGAAAACAGAAACTGGCAATAAACTGAATGAATACTCTGACAACTATTGACAAATATTGAAATGACAAATGAACAATTCCCTCTCAACACAATAGTTTTTGAAGAACCAACTGTGATATGATATCGTGTTAGTCATAGTTCATAATTTATTATTAAACATTCAATAACTTTAAAACCAAACCGTTTTGGACATGTACTCATATGAACTTTTATGATCAAAATAACCTCAGGAGTCAGCGCTTAAAGTTTGTCGCATATATTGAGAATTACCCTGTCTATTGATAAAACTGATAAATTAATGTATTTAAAAGTAAACGTAAGAAAAAGTGTATCTAATACAATAATTTTAAATTGTCTGCATACGTTTTTTCGATGCTTCATCTATGCATGGCCAATATACGCTCAAGCAATAAGAAGAGTGTGATAATACCATAGAATTACAAAGTAAAATTTTGATTTTACGTGATAAATAAGATCGATGTGGTAAAAACATTTTTAAACCTGAATAAGCTCGTTGAATAAACACTAAGAGTTGTTTTTTAACTCTAAAACAATTATCCATATGCAGTCCCAGGGTTTGCAAACGTTACCATGTTTCAAATGTATGTGACTTTCTAAATCAGTCATGTTTATTATTCGTAATAATTTGGTTTTTACTATTTATAAAAAATAAAGGAAATGTTGTTTTGCAACGTGAAACCGTGTTACAGATAATACTTATTAGGCTAAACATATGGCTCTCGCAATAATTCAAATTTAAAAAATAATCCATTTCTAAATTGATCTCCAAATTAAAATGTGTTGTGACAAGGCGATCATGTGAATTCAGATGAAATTTAGGAATTCATAATATTTTCATATTTAAACTTACCAAAACAACTTAACAAACAAAAAATATAAAGTAACGTAACTGTACTTCATATTAATCGTACAAAATCTGGAATTATAGTAATTATTACTTACCAAGATCATTACGTTTATTACTCAATGTCAAAAAACAAAAACAAAACAAAATTAGTCTTCAACAACACCGGATATCACCGATTATCCGAAAATAGACAACAAGCTCAAAATTATTAAATGGAAAAAATGAGGAAGAGTGTTAAGAATATTAGAATGAATCATTCATACTCGTGGCATTTAATACGGAGTGCCGCGTTGATGTATACTCAAACAATCACTTGTGTACAGCATATCTGTGAACCAGTTTAATTTGCATTTAAATTAAAACACCTGAACTGGAAACCATAACATGCATATTATATATTAATGTACGCTTATTCTTATATACAAAGGCGGTAGTTCAGGTTGTCTCTGTCTAAACAAATGATATTTATGCGTAAGAAGAAAGTGAAAAAATTGTGGAGTCTTTCAAGGTTTCTCGTACTATCAGATCGATGTGTGTGTACAGTCAAGCCAATTAATAATGTCTATATAGTTTTCTAATGAAATGTTGTAATAATTATGCAGAATTTTACTGCTAATGTTTTCTACCGTTAAAAACACTTTGTTTGAAGAATTTATTGCAGAAAGATTTGATTTGGAACTATAACGATGATCATTTCATAAAAGCTAAAACGCCAGCACATATCTACTAATTGTTGCTTATTCCTATGAAGAGGCTGACAAACTTAACATGATTTTTCTTAATCTGGACTTCGCCAGTGGTAATATGTAAGGCAGTAGATCCTCCATTTGACCTTTGGTTGCATTTGTTCAATAAAATCATCTGCTGAATTCTGAATTGTCAATAAATCATGATTTTGATTATAGACCATCTATTTCTCGTATGGTTTGTATTGTTTTTGTTTTAATTTTAGACTTATTTTTATAATTTACAATCGAATATCTTGCATTAGAATTACAAAGAAAGATATGATACATAAGTGGAATGAAGACCAACCTGAATCTGCTGGTCCAAATTATTTCGTCATTAATTAAACGCTTTTTATTAAACAATTACTAACTTTGTTAATATAACAGCTACGATGTTGGTGAAATTGGTTGGTTAAATATCAAAGATGTAGGGTCTTTTATGCTGATTACAATCGTGTAATCAGAAAAACAATTGAAAATCGCGTTTACGAAATATAATAGATAACTTTGTTTTTTTTTTTAATGGACCAGCCTGTATATTTTGTCATCAATGATAAAAAATCAGTCTGCATGCAATATTGTTATAATAGTATAACCTTAAAATGAAAAACAAAAGAGCTACGACTCATATAATGATGGATTCGATACAACGGCCAAAACTATTGTCGTTTGCCAACTTAAGATGTTTGTTTTAAAAGTCAAAAAGAAAATCCAAGAGTTTACAGAAATTTATTGACAACACTGTCAAAAAACAATAAATTATAATAAGTGTTACTGTTTCAACTACATTTCTATTTTCTGATATGTACATATTTCCTATATGTATTTCCTATACTCTTTTACTAGATTTCTAATAAAATCGTAAACTGTCTCCAAGATCATCTCAAAATTTGGTGTTCAGAAAACGACAACTCTTTACTCTTTTCAGCTTTGCAAACTTTTAGTAGGGTATGGTTACCCAATGATCTATGAAAACCAAGCACTTCTATTGATATTTATTGGAGGATTAACTCATATATATTATTGTGATTCCCCGGCTATATGCTTTTTACGGCAAAAGGAAAATAAATAAATAACTTTCTTTAATAAACAGTGCAATCATTAATAACATGTATAATTCATGAGCAAGTCTATACAGGAAATATATAAAAAAGTATGAGAACTCTTACTCAGGGTGAGTATAGTTATTTGAGATATTCAAACAAGTATTATCAATTATCCAGTATAATTTAGATTCTTTAAATCCCGCGCTATCATAAGAGAATAGAAAACCACCAACCACGTTTGCCAACTTACAAAAGCTCAGAATTTGAAAATGTTTTGACCAGATACCTCGTTTTCCGGTTTATACAAATGCCAGAGTACCTCTGAATGTGATTTCCTTGTAGTGACAATCCAGATTCGCTCGTATATATCGCTAGTATATACAGACCAGGAGGAATAACATCGGTAGCAGGAAAATTCAGGAAACAGACCTCCTTCGTTACATTCAGGATGTATGATTAGACTCGGAACAGCAAACACATGCACACTCCCATGTAGAACAAGTACCCAGATATAGTGAACACCAAATTTGTGAATTTATCCCCTTCGATACCAGATATACCCCTGCAATATGATTTAATTTCATTTATCTTTTATAGAGAATTACACAGCTTTTCTAAGACTTTTATCAACTATCAACACGTAACCAAGGATTTTCATACATTTTCTTTATACGAATCACATTGAGTCAATCCCCATTCAATTAAAATAGATACCTAGGATACCAGGCTATCACACAGTTGTCAGACGATAAATTATATTCAACTTCCATGACTACTAATGTGAATTAATCCAAATTATACTGGACTTACAAACAGGTGTGTACATAAAATAGTAATCGCATTTCAATATGGTTGGTAGCTTTCCTCTTATGAAACACAGCAATATATTCTATTGTAAAATACAGGTATAATAGCACATAGCACAGCCTTTGTCAAATTAAATTTAAACTCTGCTAAGTTTTAGACTTATATTTATAAGTTACAGCGGACATATCTTATATTCGTTAGAATATAAAAATGATACATGTAATTGGAATGAAAATAGCATGATTTTCTAAATGGTTCCCATATAGTAGATTTCTTTAATCGTAATAAGATTCTCTATCAGCTTCCCTAAAATCAGAACAACTATACCGGACAACCTGTATCATAAAAGTGTTAGACTGCAAGACTTATAATTGATGGAATACATTATAAATTATTTTAAAACAAAAATGTAGTCCTATAATTTTGAGTGAGAGACTATCAGATATGGAAACTAAAATTATAATCCCTCTGTACGGAAAATAATTTAATTTGTTTGCTTCTATCAATAAGGCATTATTGCAGTGCGTGACTGTACAGCTTCGATATCACAATTCTCTTATAGGTTTACATAACATTATAATTATTACATTATAACATAACTCGGTTACGCAGCATTGCTTTTACGTCCAATATTATTGACAGTAATTGTTTGTGGCATCAAGAAATCCTTATGTTCTGCTTTCAACCACTGAAGGGTATTCAAACGAAGCCCAATGAATTAATCGCGCATTCCTTATGCTGGCACTAACGTATATACGGACATTTAATTGACCTTTTAAAAGATGAAGAAAGTTATATTATTGGAACAAGTCATTTGCCGCACTCATTGATGATGATAATACCGAGATCGAAGCACGAACGGTATTTTTAAGCTCGGTTAATTGACACGCGTCATTCAATTGTTTGTCGTTTGCGTCTCTCTTTATGGGTATCTATCATTGTACAATGTCAACGCCTACTATGGTAATTTTCTAATCTAGTTAGTAGTTAAGAGAAATTCCAGTTGAGGTGTAGAGTCTTGGTATTTTACTGCAGATTGCTATCGATGGCAAAATACACTTGTCGGAATTGGCCTCACCATAATTACCTTCTTGAGTTTTTTTTTGAAAGCCCCCAAGTGCAATCGTACGATGACGTATGAGAAATATTTATGGCCTTCATTTTTTTTTCGCGTGCAATTTCCCCAAACTATATAATAGTCTTTTGAACGGGTGTTTCATTTACCTATAGATATATATGGTATGTTTGACATTGATGTGCGGTTTTGTAAATCGTATAATTAATGGGTTTCAGACACGCGTTTAGAAATTATAAAATTATAGTTGAAAGTACAAATGAATAGTTTTTTTTTATCAACTAAGTTGGCTTGAAGACGATATAAACGCAATCGTATGTACACATAAATAAAACCAACAATTTATCAAGTTTTAAGGAAATTATAGTAAACAAATGTGTGCCATATGTATAACAAACATATGTTTGTAATTTGTGAAATATGCATACAAAACCAATACCTGTATTTATATAAGTAGAAAGTGGTTCCATATGCTTTGCGTGAATGGCAATAATTTAATGCTTGGATTATTGACATAAATAAATGTGCTATAACAACAGTTTTACTGAATTGAAATGCGCGAAAACAAACAGAAACAGAAATGAATTAACAGTTGTTAAATTGGTAAACTGGATTTGCAAGGTATTTATTAAAAATGCTTAAATATTCAATGTCTATTGAAGCATATTGGCAATAACTTATTTTATAAGTACGTTACAGCGTGTTTGGTTAGGCCTGTTTCATACGATCGATACGGATTCTACCCGGTCCGGTTTTATTGCTATTTCCGTGTAGTTTAGTACATACATTACAATGAAAGCCCAAATCGAACCATCCGGCTGATATATGACAACCATTTACGAATTTTTTCGTAGTGTATTGTGGGTAATTATCACAGCAAGGTTGTTCGCGTTCCGAACGAACACACGCAAATACGGGTGTCGATAGAAAGTTAACCAATTGCCCGTATAAATCCTCTAGTTGCAGTTAAAAACTACATGCGCCCGTAAATCACGTGGAATATTTCAGCGATGACGCATATATACATAACTACAACGCAGCTGTGTTTTCGCAATATTCTACGCATTGGCGGCGTCTTAGATGTAGCTGTTTATTTATATTTGTGCAGCGCTCAAATATCTCCGTTCAGGCTTTCATTAAAAAGTAAGAATTGCTAAAATAATTTATATTTTGAAAACGATTTGTAACCAGATAAAATATATAATTGTATTACATATTTAAATAGTAGGTAATAGTGACATTTTCTTTATTTCTTGTATTTTATTTAAAAAACGATAAAACAAGCAGGAATAAAGAGTCACTAACTATTTAAAATAATAAAACAAAAACTTGGTAAGTCTTTTTATCACTGATTAGAAATAATTTACATATATTAATATCAAACATTGTAATTTTCCACAACAATACATTTGAAAATGATGGTAAGTTTGTTATATCTAGCGGCACGTTAAATTTAAACGATTATTAAAAAAAATGTATTAAATCTTAATAAATCCAATCAACGCACCTACCTCAAGACTTCTATTCAAAATATTGATGCAACTAGGCCGAAAACAGGGGAAGCTCTTTTCACTAAATTATGTTAATTATTGTTACTTTTCATTGTAATTTAATAAGTTTTTAAAATTTGTAACCGGATAATACTTTCTAGATTTTCCTTTGTAAATATGAGGTTATCTTATATGTGAATACAGAACTACACGAAAAAGCAATAATAATA
The DNA here is from genome assembly GCA_004143645.1 of Protaetia brevitarsis. NCBI lineage: Eukaryota > Metazoa > Arthropoda > Insecta > Coleoptera > Scarabaeidae > Protaetia > Protaetia brevitarsis. The sequence continues at coordinate 600,648 of RXPK01000166.1, forward strand.
AAATCCGTATCGTATGAAAAAGGCCTTACGTGTAATAAATGACTTAGAACACGTTTTTATTAGTTTTTGGGGAGAAAAAGTCATTCTTTCTAAGAAGTTCAGCATGGCACTTAAAATGCAACGAACTTTCAGTTATATACGTACGAAGTTTTACCTGATAGTAAAAGTATTTTCATTTTAAACGGTATTCAAAATTTAAATCTCACAATAACTAAACTGTACATGATTTTCGTTATTCGAAATTAAAAATATATATTTTCAGCATTTTGTTCTGACGTCACAATTATTTTACCGAATCAAACACTTTTTTGGCAAAAAATAGAAATCTTTATATAAAAAATTAAATAATCTTGTTTCAAAAAATTAGCAAATTTTGTTTCAAAAGGTCCACAAACAAAAAATTATTAATTTAATACCTACCAAAAATTGTTGTCCAAAAACTTTATATGTACTTTGTTAAAGGTTAACATGTTTTTTTTTTTAGTTGGAATAGCAAAAATAGTTGGCTTTTCTTTTTTATCAAAATAACAAATCAAATTTGTAAAGATGCATTATCCAAATATTTAGGTATAATAACACGCAAAAACTGATGTTTTTATTACTCCAGTTTTTGAAAAATTATAAAATTAATTTAGTTAATCAACAAAAAATAAAGTCACAGAATGTGTATTTATCAAAATAATTATACATCATAACAGTGAGGTCCTAAGTTGTAGTCCCCTCTCCATAACTTTATATTACACACCTTTAAAAATGGTTTACTCCTATTTTCGCAAAATGTGATTGTAACTTTGTTTACATTGCATCCACCATCATGTTTACATTTTTGGCTTTACATAAATGCATATTTTTAAGAATAAATATGTGCTTATGTCTATTTCGTTAGTCATTTACATTATGACGTATTAATATAGTTTTATTAGTATTTAAAACAGCTTTAAATAGCTCTAGTAAATACTTCTATTTATCCAAATATGTAATGCTTAAGTAACTAAAGTTAAAAGTTCCTTATCTTTTGCATTCAAGTATGTATCCATACAGGGTGTCACAGAATAACTATTGTTAATTTTCGGAAATGATAAGAGGACACTGAAATAAATATTTTTTATCACTAAACTAGTATCTGGTGTCAAGATAAACTATATAAATCTTTAATAACAATCTCAATGACAACAGGAAAAGGTTAAGTTAAGGAAGATTTTATTAGAAATAATATTGCATTAAACTTTATACAAATGGTTTGAAGTTTATTAATAAAAAAATACTTATTTAAGTGTTCTCAATCATTTCTGAAAATTAGCAATGGTGATTCTGTGACACACTGTATACAAAAAACAAAGTGCAAGCAATTATATACGCAGTTCTTTTAATTACTCGAGAATATTCAATGATAATAATCCAACTAGTCTCTCTTCTGGTATCTTCAACACTCATACAATATAACAAAACATCCGGTTTCCACGTCCACTTTGCATCTTAATTCGTCTATTTTAGTAACGGATATGTCTTGTCCACAACTAAGCTAACCGCCTCCACTTTCATCAGACGTTTTACTAAGAATTGCGTACTTATGCCACTTACATTCATTACGATGATACACGCGTAAAATATCACGCAGAAGTCCGATCTCTTTGTCTGTTTGTGTAGATGGACAATAAGAGATGTCCGATAAGAAATCGGTCGAATGAAGTGTGTGGAAGTTTTGTGTGGAATAAACTGTTTTATGTGGGCTCTCGGCTCTGATTCTAATACTGGGATTTTTTATTGCCTTGAATTTGAGACAATATAAATTTTAATAAAGAATATAGAACATTTTTTTCGCAAAATCTGTAGGCATTTTTCCAAGTATAAATTCAAGAACATAACTGCTGCAGCATCTGGTCGATTTGTTTTGACGTACCAAATCACAAGTTGGTTTCAATTTATGTGTAACTTAAGTTAGATGTCTTAGTCAAGATTACACATTGACTTATACAATATAGTATTTGTAATTTTTTCGGTAGATTAAACCATGCACAAGGTTTTTTTTTTAATTTCTGAGAATTATAAGCACATTAAGAATCATTTCACGAGGATTATACCGTGACTGGTGACTGGACAACAATTTAACTGTGGTTTTTTTCTAATAAATATAACCACTTTTGCTTTGTGAGAATTATGAGTGCTGCTGCAAAAATAATTTCGCTCTGATATAACTGTGACTACACGTGACTTTGTGTCATAGTAATGGAACTGTGACTTTTGACTGATATATTAAACGATACGCTTCTGTTGAATTAAATGGACTATAAATGCCGTAAAAATGTAGTTACTAGGATTATATCATGCCTCTTATTATAGTGTCTTTACTGTGACTTTTTTGACAGATTAGACAACTACCGCCTTAAGATTATGAATGCATTAAAAATCATTTAAAAGGTATCATACCGTGACCAATATTGGAGTAATTTTACTGTGATTTAACTCTGAATACGCGGTGGTTTTTATGTATTACAGTAATATAACTGTGTCTTTTTCTCTATGTCCATTATTAAAAGAATTATAAATTCCATGTAGCGACTTTGATCACATCGTGACTCTTGTTATAGCGATTTTGCTATGGCCTTTTTTTAACAGATTAAACCACAAGCTTGTGTCTATTTCTAAGGATTTATGAGTGCATTAAAAATCATTTTAAGGGGATTACACGGTGACTAGTATTACAGTAATTTCACTGTGATTTAACTGTGATCACGCGGTGACTTTTATTGTAGTAATATATCTGTGACTTTTTCGAAGAGAATTATAAATGCCGTAAAAACGTAGCCACTTTGATCACACCAGGACTATTATTATAGTGATTTTACTGTGACTTATCTGGCAAATATCAATCAACCTTCGTTTTGTTGTAGGGATCATGAGTGCATTAAAAATTTCAAGAGGATTATACCGTGACTGATATCACAGTAATTAATAACTGTGATTTTTTTAATAAACAAAACCGGAGGTAATTTCACTGTGATTAAATTGCGGTTACACGGTGACTTTTTCATATTAGTAATATAATTGTGACTTTTTCGACTAAATCATAATCTTCCTTCTATTTATGAAGATTATGAGTACCTATATGTTTTACTGTGACTACATCGCTACTGGTATTAGTATAGTAATTTAACTGTGACTTTTCAATAGAATTAATGGTAAGCCTTTTTAGATTAACGGTATGTATTTTAGCTGTGATTTGAAACTTGAAATAACGACTTGGGGCCTGTTGCATAAAAGTACAATTACAATTTACAGGTGATATTTTTTTACAATCTGTCAAAATTTGACTTACATGCGTTGCAAAAATATATATATATAAGTCAAATTTTGACAGATTGTAAAAAAAAATATCACCTGTAAATTGTAATTGTACTTTTATGCAACAGGGCTTGGTGTGACCAATGCGGCTATTGACATATTCAGTAATTTCTGGTGTTTTCAAATTTGCTTAAATTGCAGAAGGAAAGCGAGCACATTGCTACAGTTGTTCCACCATTTATTCCATTGTTCGATCATTTGAAGAAAAATTTTGCTTATTTAACATGGTGACTTTTCGACTAAAGCACAACTTTCTTTGTATTTTTAAGGATTATGAGTACCGTTAAAATTATTTTACTGTGATTACACCTTACTGTTATTTTACACTAATTTAACTGTGACTTTTCGATAGAATAAATAGGAAGCTTCTTTAGATTTATAACATTTTAACTGTGATTTTTACAATGATTTCGTTCCATGGTGACTTGTGAAAGTGACATATAGCTACTAGAATGTAACTAGCACGTGACTTTCACAAATATTTTTCTGTGATTTAAGAAAAAAAGAATTTCCCTTATTTGCCTTCATTCTAAAACAATCCACGTTCATACCTAAGTAGGTCCTAAGATCATTGTTATAGACACCTTTGGCTCATTAGTTTTTGATAAACATTCTTTAAGGCAAGCATTGCATGAATTTGTTCTGCTACATTTGAATATCCCTCAAATAATAATTATTTCTTTCAATTTCCAACTCTATATTACTTATATTCTAAGTATCCAATGAACGCTATACAGGGTGTATCAAATAAAAAAAAAAATTGCTTAGGTATTAACTACACGACATATAAAGCACAAACCCACCGAAACCGGATTCCATCATTAAAAAATAAAAAAAAGTAAAATTTAGAGCCAAAAATTCTTTAGTCCGGGCCTGATGCAAGGAAACGTCATGTTAAGCACCCGCTAAACCTGGTATTAGTGTATAAATAACATTGCACTCATTTAGTATTATTTTAATGGTATGTCGTAAGTTCATTTAACGTATTCTGAATAAATAAAGGCCAACGGCAGTTGCCCTTGTAAAAATAGAAAACTGAGGCATTTAAATTTCTTCTTTTTATAAAATAAACATTCCTTTTTTGTTAGAGCATTCTACGTAAGTCTAAAAGTATTATTTTAATATCCTGATAAGACGTTCGAGTTTCACCGGATATGCGACTTCAGCAGTTACAAAAAACGTAATATTTTTCTTTTGCTTTGTGAATCGAGAGTTAGTTGTAATAAACGGTACCCACATGAATCTGAGTTATTTCTTTTGGATTTATTTAATCATATAACGCAAAATGAATTGAATCGAATTGCACAGAAATAAATGTAGATACAGAAAATTTGCAAACACGCCTTTTTACTATGATGTCGCGCGAAAATGAATCTATACATTCCCGCGCTTTTGCCGATGGATCAAGCTTCGATTTTCTTTATATGAAATCATGATGGTCCTGAAAAGGATGGTTTTTTTCAAGACGGGAAGAATTTAAATAAAATGTTCGAAGTGGCTTGCACTCCAAGCGGCGATCCACACAAAACTAACAGCGGTAATGGCTGAATGATAGTGGTATGTGGGGGTATACTCTGGAGAGCATTTAGGTTGGGCACAGGTGCGGCTCTAGCCCACGGCATTTATAAAATATTTTTTTTCTCGTTAATGCTTACAGATAGACTTCCTGTACATTAAGACTTTTTGATTGTATATGATTACAGCTGCTACATATTATTATATTTACCTCTATATCTGATACACCCTGTATATGTAAACGTTAGATAAGAGTAAAAAACTCGTTCTTTCGTTCATAAAACGTTCACATGAACGAAAGAACGAGTTTTTATCTAATCTTTATTTATATTATTTCTTTTAACACTATGCAATTATGATAAATATCTAAACTTAGCTTCTGAATCGTACACCACAAATAAACCGAATAATAAAAAACGAGGAACAATCTGGAACGTTCAACTTCCTGTGCCCTTACCATTCACCGTGTAATTGGATTAATAGAGTCAGAAGCGGGTCATTGCCTTCTCATGGGATATGTTGTACCTACTTCGGTTACAATCACTACAATCAAGCACGATGTAACACAAGAGCGCATGATGCATCGACGACAATAGACATCGATTATAACTTGTCATTATTTGGACTTCCGGTCGGTGGTGTGTTGCAACACGTGCAAAAAAGCACGCAATTTTGTGTTTCGTTGGGCAAAAAAAAAAAAGTAAATAGAAAGTACGACTGTTTGAAAATTGATCCGAAAAGAAGAAAAAAAATAAACAAAAACACAATTTAGGATTCCATTTTGTTTCGGATCGAATAGCCCGAGCAGTACAGCAGGATTAACTTAACAAAACCTTATTTCTTTTGCCTTTTTGGCGTTTACTCCTCAATAATAAAATTCGAGAGGACACTTAATGAACTCTGAAGATTGAAGATCTAATATAGTTCTGCACTTTCTGTCCTGGCTCTGTATCGTCCACATCGACGTGGAATATATTTGTTTATCGTAGTGTCGAATGCTGTTTACTACGAAGTTCCTATTGCTGCATTTTCGTGACGGCCATTTGTGTACGCATCCGTTGGCCGCTAATTCAATAAGATAATTGTGAAAATTATGTTGTGAACGCTCTATAGGCGTGTTGTTCTCTGATTACCGCTTTTGAAGGCCCTTTGTGGCGTTCGATTCCTGCCGAGAGAACAATAGAACCGTCGTACGACAACGGCTGAACGAATTGGGGCTTCGTGGCCTTGTTAGCTATCGCTCTTTCTAGACTTCTTTTATGTAAATAGATGATCTTTGATTGTATATAGCTCTATTTCGCACTTTGTAGGAGAAAAATGTTTTCCATAAAACTCTATATATAAAGATTATTATTATTAATAAATTACGCAGCAATATTCAAAGCTGCGTAATTTATGCAGCGTGCCTATATAGAAAGCAGTTGAATTCTAAGCCAAAAACTAATATAACTGATTATACCATACGTCTGTTTTTAATAATAATTTGCAAAGGCTGCGTTTATTTTTTTCTGAAACACTCAGGACACTCTTAAGATATCACCAATTCATGCAATATTCTTTAAGAACAAAATAGAGATGTAATCCAGTACAATATAAATAACAAGGGGCCTAATACGGTCTCCCGTCGGACTCTTTTACCAATAGTAGATACGTAGATTTGTGTTTCGATTATTATAGTATAGAGCCCCATATAAGTTTAGTAATGGGACTTAGAAGAAGTATATAAAAAAATTGTAGACATACAGTATTAGGACCACCCCACCATTTTAGTATTTAGTATAATAAAACAAATCAATAATACCTAACACATATTTTAAGTGTAAAAAAGGACCCAAACATATATTTTTGTAATAAGCAGCTGGGCTAAGCCTCTACTTGGCAATGCACGGTTTTCAGTCGCTAAATTAACAAAAAGACGATAATTCCTAATTGATTTACTTACTTTTTCTGCCATAAAATGACCACCCGGTACTGGTACTTCATATTTATTTTGTTGAGATTTATACATGCAATTAGGCGACGTTTTGTATGTATTTATGACGTATAAAAACATCAGTGGCGTAAAAATGACCTAAAAATGACCGTCATTCGCTTCAAATTCATTCAAACTCTCTTTCTTCCCTTTCAGATTTAAGCCATCATTAGGAACTTGAATAGCAAAACGTTTGTGTCAAGTTTGATCCGAAAAATCGGACTTGGTGTTACACATTCCATGTCATGTAGTATATTATACCGATTATACCATATAACAACGTCAAAATTAATGGATTAATTTATAATTATCTTGTTGAAATTTATACATACAATTAGGGGGCATTATGTTTGTATTTATGACGTATAAAAACATCAATGACCTAAATATGACCTAAGAATGACGTCATTCACTTAAAATTGATTCAAACTCTCTTTCTTTCCTTTCAGAATTAAGCTATTATTCGGAGTTTGAATAGCTGAACGTTTCTGCCAAATTTGCTCAAAACAATGGGCCTCCTTTTTGGTGTTACACACTCCATTTCATGTAGTATATTATATTATATAACAACTTCAAAATGAATGGATTATTATGTTGAGATTTATATGCAATTATGTGATATTATGTGTGTTTTCATGACGGGTGAAACAGGTATTAGTGACCTAAATAGGACCTAAAAATGACGTCATTCGCTTGAAATTGATTCAAACTCTCTTTCTTTCCTTTCAGATTTAAGCCATCATTAGTAATTTGAATAGCAAAACGTTTGTGTCAAGTTTGATCCAAAAAATCGGATTCCTTGGTGTTGCACATTCCCGGTCATGTAGTATCTTATACCGATTATACCATTTAACAACGTCAAAATTAATGGATTAATTTATAATTATTTTATTGAAATTTATATATACAATTAGGCGGTATTATGTTTGTATTTATGACGTATAGAAACCTCAGTGACCTAAATATGATCTAAGAATGACGTCATTCACTTAAAATTGATTCAAACTCTATTTCTTTCCTTTCAGAATTAAGCTATTATTCGGAGTTTGAATAACTAAACGTTTCTGCCAAATTGGTGTTGTACATTCCATGTCATTTAGTATATTATACTGTAGGTATAACAATGTCAAAATTAATGGATTAATTTATAGTTATTTTGTTGAGATTTATACATACAATTAGGCGATGTTATGTACGTATTTATAACGCATAAAACACATCAATGACCTAAATATGACCTAAAAATGACGTCATTCGGTTCGAATTAATTCAATTCTCTTTCTTTCCTTTGATGTTATGTATGTATTTACGTCGTATAAAAGATGTCAGTGAGCTATATATGATCTAAAAATGATTTTATTTATTTCAAATTAATTCAAATTCTTTTTTTTTTCATTCAAAATCAAGTTTGAATGACTAAACGTTTTTGCTAGGTTTACTTAAAAACAATCGGATTCCTTCTTGGTGTTGCACATAACAACATCAAAATTAATCGATTAACTTACGGTTATTTTATTGAGATTTATACATGCAATTAGGCGATATATCTTATGTATATATTTATGACGTCTAAAACACGTCAGTGACCTAAATATGACCCAAAAATGACGCCATTTACTTCAAATTGATTTAAACTCTTTTTCTTTCCTTTCAGAATGAAGCTATTATTAGGAGTCGCCCTCTTAGCTGTAACTGCCTTATCTTACCCACTCGGGGAGAGTGAAGAGCCGGCAGCACAAGTGCCTCTAGTCATCACCGACTACTCGTCGGTGGCCAAATCCGACGACAAGTCATCGGAAACCCCGCTCTTGGACACTCCACAAGCAGCAGCACAGGAAGCGAAACCGGAACGACCACAGAACAACGATTCGGCCGAATCCAACGAGAGCCAATCGTCGGAGTCCAACGAATCCGAAGAGGACAAAAGAAAGGTAGCGGAAGAGGTAAAACCGACGGAAGACGTGAAAGCCGAAGAAAGCCAAGCGCAGCCAGCTGGTAAAAGCGTACCTCTGGTCAACGAAGAGAAATTGGAAGAGCCGAAAGCGGAAGCCTCCACCAGCGAACAAAAACCGGAAGTTAAAGACCGAGTAGCCGAGACGCCAGATAGTGTCGCTTCTCCCGAAGAGAATAAATCTGAGGAGAAGTCTTCGTCGGAAGAGAAACCTCTGGTGGCCGAAGAGCCACGAGTTGAAGAGAAATCATCCGAAGCTTACCTGAACCTCCTAAAGTCGAGGAACCAGCAGCCGTAGTTCCAGTGCCCACCGAAGCCTTAGCCAGCGAGCAAAAAGTTGAAGAGCCTGTAGTTGCTGAAGAGAAAGCTCCGGAAGTGCAAGATGTCCTCCCGGTTCAAGAAGAGGAACAAGCCAAGGAAACCGACGAAGCAAAACCGGACAAGTGCAAGAGGAAGAGAAAAAAGTGGAAGTACAAAAACCAGAAGATCTACCGCAACAAGAACCAGTAGCTTTACCGCAAGAAACCGTCGCTGAACACAGACGCAAGAGAAGAAAGCTAAATCCGATGAAAAAACAGTTCCAGAAGCGAAACCAGAACAACCAGCTCAGGAGGAAGTGAAGCCAGCGGAAGACGAGAAGAAACTGGAAGTGCCCAAACCCGCCGAAGAAACACCAGTGGCGTCGCCAGAAAAATTACCAGAAGCCAGTTCTTAAAAATCGTTTTTTAATAAAGAGTATTTAACAACAAAAAGGACTATTACCGACTGAGTATCATTGAGGTCTGCTTGTCCTCTTATTTTTTTTTTTTATTATTATTTTAGTTCTAATTATTTAAGACAGCTGAAGGAGTTAACGGTAAAAATGAGCATGCCATTGAAAATAACTGGACATACTGGACCTCGATCTTATGTAGGGATACATAAATGGAAGTATATAAATATATATTTTTTAATTTATGATAAAAGAAAGCGTAACGATGCAATCGTGCTCAAATAAAATCGCGCCAAAATAAGAAATGTTACGTCAGATTCAGAACATCTTTTTTTTGTATTGTTGTTTTAATTTTTATTTCTCGTTCTAAGAGTATTTTTTTTTAGTTCTACATAGTTCCGTTGCTATTATTAATTATTATTATTTTCTAGTTTTGTTAGAACGTAGAATTAATAATTAATAATAAATGTAAATTTAGTAATATTTTCTTTATCTTTTCTTTTGATTTACCTGTTTTTTTTTCTTTCCTCAACCGTACGCCACTGTCGCCTACAACAATTGTTAACTGTGAAATGTGTATAAAACGCGCAAGGGCTTGAAATATATAAAAAAAAAATTGGAAAATTGTTACATTTATTTTAAATAATAAAAAAAAAATGATAAAGTTTACTTTTATTTTAATTTTGACAGTAGATAACTAAGATAACTGATATATTATGATAAAAAGATCTGCCCGGGATCACGATATACGATCGACTTTTATCGACAAGTTCGAATCGATTCACATACCCGGAAGCACTCACAATACTCAATCGAATTCATTTCGTTTAAGTTTCGGTTATCATCGTGTCTTGGAAAAAAATGATCTACTTTACTGCGGAATTAGTTCAAATGAAAGGTAGAATTTGAAGCAAGTGAGCAACAGCAACTTGACGTTTATTCCGCAACATTGATAACTTTGACAAATCCTTATTTTTTTTTATTATTGCGTTATTACTACTCTTTTACTTATTGTCAGAGAAAAGTGAATTATTTATTTTGTATCACTTTATCAAAGTGAGTATAGTTGTTATACCTACTAGTAAATATTGCAGCAATATATTTATTATTAAGTCTAAAAAAATCAATAAAATTATTATCTGCCCTAATAGCCAAATTTATATTCCCCGCCAAAATTTTTTCAAGATTTCAACGTAAAAGCATTAAAATAACTATTGATGTAATACAAAATGGTGGGTAATTTTATGTTTCAAAGTTGAAGTTACTAAGAATAATTGCGGAAAATTTAAATTTGGCTATTAGGGTGGGTAACAAAAATGGATTTTGTCTTTCCCTTAGAGCTCTCCTTTCTCTTTGCAATCGTAAATTCTGCAGAAACCTACGCCGCTGAAGGCGCCCTCCCTAAAAACTGGCAGCATTTTGTTTGCTACACCATGTTATATAATTAATAATATTTCAAAATTCGTTCTAATAACTTTATCTAGTAATAACTGTTGAATGTGTTGAGTTATCTCCAAATATTGAAATTGTACCTGATTATACGAACAAACGCGTTGGACTTTTTACCTACAGTCTTTACCGATCACTATTGTAATACATCGGAATAATGAATTAGAAAGAGAGGAGAGTTACGAATGCCACGATCTCATGCGCCGCCATTACAATTCGATAGCTCCATGACAATCGAGTGTTACGAATCGAATGGATTCGTGAAATCGAGTATTGTGAATAAGATTTTTAGGTATCTGATTAAACATGGCGAATTCGAATCGAGTTTCGAGTATCGTGACCTCGGGGCAAAATTACGAATATTTCAAGTCATATTGTGCCATCTAAGGGCGAATAGCGGTATTATAACTTAACTTACAACGTCACGAATGTCTACTTATTTGTGTAAAAAAAAAAACAATTTTGTTTGCGAGCAAATGAAATAAATAAAAATTAGGTAGGGCAAACTTGGGTCAATTGATATGCGTTGTTGACATATCGGTAGATACAACATAATTCTGTAATTTAATGTAGTGACCAAATGATCTTCAAAACAAAATCACTGGCTGGCTTTATACCAAGAAAGCGCCATTGCTGAACCACAAACATGTCCAAGAACGATTTACAACCAGGGGGTTGAGACTTTCATATATGTAATACTAGTATTAGATATATGGAGACTTTCGAATTACCGCCATTTACTATTATTGCGCAGCCTTTTAGATTAAATGCGAACAATCGGTAAGTACGAGTAACTACCATAGATAATTAGGGCTTTCTATTTGGCTCAAGGAGTTGCTCCGAAACTGCTCCGGAACAACTCTTATGCAAAGTAAAACGAACTAACTTGTGCTAACGGGGTGCAAACGGGCAAGGTTCGTATATACTAGGTGGCCTCGTAACTTGCAGGGGATACGCGATGACGTTGTGGTGAGGCGCCTCGCGATCATTTTCGAGTCAAAGAAATGTTCCACTGGCGCACTATAGATGACACCACCAGCATTTTCTATTGTTTTACGTTTGTAGTGGTAATATTTCCATAAGAGAATACTGCGGTGCCATCTATAGTACGCTAGTGGAACATTTCTTTGACTATATAATATGGTATTGGGGTATTCTGTAATAATAAAAGGAACTTAAAATTATATTTCAAGACCCGTTCTGCTTGATATAACATTAATTGAAAAAATGCCTAAATTAAGATTTTTGTAAAATTAGTCTGGGAGTACAAATCGCCATTTGTTTTTACATATATGCACCATTTTACTTATTAAACACAGCATACGTGATGACGTGTTCGCGCTCCTTCTCTTGATTGGCTGAAAAGTTATGAGTCCACCTAGTATATACGAACCTTGGCAAACGGGTGTAGATAAAAATAAGATGGCAGTTGATGCAACATAACCTATGCAGATTTCATAAGCTCATATAAACTGTATATTATCGTATGTCGTATCAAATATCAAGTTGAATTTGAACTTCTGTGATTTGAACGAGTTAAAAGAAGGTTAAAAAGAAGCAATATGAATGATCGCATAGAATTAAACTTATTTGACGCGATCACAAGCAACAGTTATTCTATAAATGTTTCAAGAGAGGAATATGAACAAGTTATTAACAATAACGGTTAACAATAATTTGATTTTGTTTTCTGTCCATTATTTCTCTACAACGTTTTTCAAAAATATTGAAGGCTTAAGTATGGCGGCATAAATTTTAATCAATTTTTCGTAATTACCTGGTAATTTCGGTTATAGGTACCTTTTATTTAAATTTTTTACCGTTTTTATGAAAATGCGCATGCGGGAACAGTTCACCCCTTGTAAATAGCAAGTGCAGTCAGTGTTCGTATATGAGAGGGAAATTCCCTTTTTAGAGGGAATTTTGAACGTTAGAAGGATAAAGTTTTGCTTTAGAGGGAATTATTGGATAAAATATTATTATTGCATCAATAAAAATAAATTTAAATATTTATTATTTTTGTATTTTGTTTTCCATTTGTTTTAGTTAAAATGAATCTGTCATTGTATCGGTACATTTATTTTAATTTAGTAAGTAATTTATTAAAAAAAGTTAATAATTTTGTATTTGCCGCCAAAAAAAGGGAATTGCAGTGTCAAAACGGGAATTTTTCGTGTCGGCACCGGGAATTGCCGATCAAGGTATATACGAACACTGGGTGCAGTAGGGGAAAGGAGAGAGGAAAATAGAGCTGTTCCGTTACAAAATGCACCTTGCAAAAAGAACGCTCAAAAACTGTGCTGGTGCAACTCGGAGCAGTTCCGATACAGCTCCAACGACAAATAGAAAGCCCTAAGAGATAGATAGCAACGTTTATTCATTTCATTGACTTTTGTTTTAGTGATGGGCATAATCGAAGGATTATGACCTTTTTTTTAGGTTCTCATTACTTTTCTTATGTATTATTTCTTCATATTCTCCTATATATCCTTATTACAATCATTCCACAATCAAACAATTCATAAGTAAATCGTTCATAGTCGATTATAACTCATAATCGAATGACGCTTTTTCGTCATTCGATTATGCCCACACTACTTTGTTTACGTTTTTCGCTTCTGTCATTTCTTTACCCGTTCCATATTTGAGAAGAGAATTTTTCTTTAACTTTTAGTAATATCTTGCTTTCTGTTATTTGCATATTTTCTCTATTGTTAGTTTAGCATATTATTTTTGCATTTTATAAACTTTACTCACAATTAGACGTGATACAAAAAGTGTTTTAGAATTATAGGTTAGTAAGCTGGTTTAAGTAGAAAGTAAAGTATTTTCGTGACTCGTAATTTGTGATCTTTTGTTTGTGTTTACAAACAATAGTTAACTATTTAGCCAGTGTCTACAGTGGGTGTCACTACCTTAAGAACTTTTGTGTATGTAAATACAATGAAGTTATACTGTTACATCAGCAAGGTAATAGTGATAAATGCTGTTCTACTAGCTCAATTATATTTAAAATATTTTCATTAGAAATGTAAGTCATCTGTATATGTACTTACAACTTGGAAGTTATGATTAATGCTAAAAATAAATAAATTTCTTCGCCAAATGCTGAGGTATTATAAATACAACATTAATAAATTGCAATTATTCAAATCAATATTACGAAAGGGTTTTCACTCACAATTGTGCTGTAAGTAACATTTAATTCAAGTACATCTGAATCTAAAAACGATACAAAAGAAGACAGTTCCAGGAATACATGAAATTAGTAAAAAAAAATTATGAATAATTAACAGTCATATGTAGTCCATGGCATAAATTAAAAGAGATTTAAGTAGGTACCGATAAATAAAGAAGTTCAATGTAATATATAAAAATATAGTAAGAATTAATAATTACTTAAATATTCTTAACCTATTCACAGTCAGAAGAAAATTCATCACTATCGTCACTTATACTATGGTCACTAGAATTATCCCCTAAGTTAATAATGCACTCATCAATGACGGCATCAATATTTCCCTCACGCGTAAGGAATTCTTCCTCACACTTTCTAACATGAGCACAACGATTTGCCCAATCTGCCACAGGAAAGTCTCTGAAAAATTCCTCGCACAACTCTTCAATGTCGGCTAGTCGAAAACAAGCATTCTTTTTCACCACATATTCCTTCAAGCTTGCCCACACTGGTTCAAAGGGGTTCAAATCTGGGTGGTAAGGAGGCAATCGTAGAACAATGTGCTGGTGTTGTCGTAAGATATCATCAATGATATATGTTTTGCATACCGGTTTGTACAATAAAACTAAATGATATAACTCACTTTTTAGTAAAGCATTTTCAAAGGGTATACCTTTTCTATGTAGCCATTCCTTAATTTCCTGCTCTGTGGATGCAGTAGTGGGGCACTTGTCTTTTTGCACATTGTGGTAAGGCGCATTGTTTATCACTAATACAGTTCGTGGTGGTAAATTAGGTATTAGCTTCTCTTGCAACCACTTAGTATAGTTTTCAAAATTCATTTCGGAAGGATAATCCCCTGTCTTAGTGCTCGATTGAATACAAGAGTTGAATTAGGGGTAAAATTGTTCTCATTAGCAGTGCTCACTATTATCATCCTTACGTCTTCTTTTATGGGTTCCTTTAACCCCCAAAGAATTATTGTCATTCCAACTTTTGGCTGTCACATGTGAGGCCTGAATGTATGGTTCATCCATATAAACAATAGATCTTCCTTCTTGTCGAAACCTCCTAATATCTCGCAAATAACTCGTTCTCTGGAACCTAATATCATGACGCTCCATCAATACCTTTCTGTGGGAGGGTATTTTTCTCCACTGAAATCCAATAGCCTGCATAATTTTACGCAAACTCTCCACACTTCCGTTAAAACGCTGACATCTTTAAACTTCGGTAAAATACGTTTCAGTGAAGGCACAGTCCTCTCCGTTTCGAGGAAATTTAAAATCAGACGTTTCAGGACCGCCTTATCGGTGTCGTCAATCCCAGTTATTCGCTTAGGAATATTTACGTGTTTCCTTGGAGAACTATATTTCGCACATACACCACTGTCTATTTTCTTTTTCTCACTCACAATTCTGTAAATTGTCGACAATGACACCCCCGTAGCTTTCGCAGCTTCCGATCTTATAGTCGATAAATTTTCTTCCGGAAAACGATAACTTAAATAGCTAATAACATTAGCAACAATTTCGCGACTTTGTGCATTAATGGCACGTCCGCCTAAATGAATTGATGTATGTTGCATTTTGGCCGAAAATATAGCTATATAATATATAATTAAATTACTCCCTAATCTACGATAGCTAATACTGTAATAACCTCAATAACTTGTGTACTCGTAACAGCTGATTTCTCTCCACATAAACATAAAAACATAACCAGACATAATAATCAACACTGCCAACATTATAATAATAAAAGTTCCCCTTCATTGATGCGTTAAATTAAAAATTTAAATTTATACTCTAATAGTGTTTCAAAAAAAGACTTCACCTGCAAGGTTTATACATACTCCTTCTAGAAGTTTATCAGATAAACTTTTTGAAGTGCTTGTTTATTTAAAACGAAATGAAAACCCTAATAGCCAAATTTAAATTTCCCGACACAATTTTTACTGAATTCAACGTAAAGGCTTTAAAATAGCTATTAATGTAATACAAAATGGTGGGGAATTTTATGTAGCAACGTTGAAGTTACTAAGAATAATTGCGGGAAATTTAAATTTGGCTATTAGGGAATGTGAATAGAGAGATACTAGCACACAAGTTTTTTTTTAGGTACCATTAAACATATTTTACTTACATTATTACTTATTATGAAGAAAAATTTCTCCTACAACAGCCGATAACAATAGTTTATTTTCTTCAAATACTTTGTTTAGTAATGTATTTTAAATACCTGAAATGGATGTATTTTATATTTGATATTTCAAATACTAATAAAGACTAGATTCTGTATTTTATATTTGAAATACATTTGGATTTTTTTTCCCCCAGCCCAGCGGATACTTAGTTTCAATTCCACATTCTGATAATTGTTGCTTTTTGCATTGGCATTGTATACAAATAGAGTACAACCAGCACGTATTGTGTAGATTAAATATTTCGCTTTTTACTAAAAGTTTGCTACTAAAATTGACGAAATTTATTAATAGTTCTAAAACGGTACCGGTTAATTCAACGGCAATGGCAGAAATTTAATCCTTGTTAAAAAAAAGCGTCCGACAATTTATAGTAATACATTGAAGTTTGGATTGAATTTTTACCGCCAAAATAACAAAAAGCAGTAAAGAAATGCTAGTCTCTTAAATTTTTCGTACACCACAAATCTGAACAATTTTAATGAGTCAGTTTTCTGTGGGATACCTGTAGATTGACATCAATAGCAAGTCATAAACAACTTTGAAAAAATATGTTTGCGTTGGTAGACAAACGTTTTTGTTAATGGTATTTCTTTTTGTTAAAAAACAGTATGCAATTCTCAACACTGATACTTTGCAGTTACAGTTAAAACTTCCAGATATGATATTTAACCCAAGGTTTAGGAATTACACTCTACAAAGCGAATACTACTAAAGAAATGTTTACCTCCTCTTTTACCAGCAACAAAGTATATATTCACTTACCTTGGAAGTCAACATCTGACAAGCAATCACACCCAAACTCCACCAATCACAGGCGTGTCCATACGGTTGCATACTCCTAATTTCCGGCGCTGAAACAAAAGGCAGACACTTACCTACCTGCAAGATTCTGGCAAGCTATCACATACAAACACTTCGGCACTGTGCACTTTTACAAAAAAAAAAAATATGTACCGTCAGAATATACAGGTGTCTCACGAGGAACTGCATTGATCGATATATGAAAGAGTATACATTGGAAGATTCTGAAAATTTCGGAGAGTATATTAAAGCAGACGTGCGCTATTGAATTAAATTAATATTTTTAATAATCTAGTGCATCCGATTGTACCGGAAGTGACTGTCAACTTAATTATTTTAAATGGAACATCCTATGTATTATTACATTTTTTGATTCCTCGTTCAAATCTAAAGTAAGTTTGTTAAAACAACTATATATGTTGTTATTTTCAACCATATTTGAAATATTTGCATTTTTTTTAAATTTTTGACAGATGGACGAATGGATCTGAACTTCTATCACTCTAAAGATACTTAACTTGGTAAATTTGTGTTGAAGGTATAGGAATTCTCGATCATCCTTATCCATTGCTTTGACGAAATTCTTCATCAAACCTTATTGGATATGCAATGGTGGTAGAAATATTTTATCAGGTTCCAATAGTGCCTTATGTAAGTATATTCCTTTGTCCAGGAATACACTGAGACCTGACTGGCGAATCTTATCTCTCTCGTTCATATGGACTGTGTGGCCAATGGGGATTGATGGATAAACGTTTCCTATGTGAAAAAGGAGAGCTTTCAAACTCAATTTCGAAGCATCGATAAAAACACGCCATTCTTCTGGGTTGTGTTGATGACCTCTACTGTCAGCATCAAATCATCGATATTATTGCAGAATGCAAGAGCTTCTTCGGTTGAAAAATATTATGACAGTTCTTTCTGGCGATTACGATACACTGAAATATGTGTACCTGGAGCTAACAGTTTCCATCCTTCAAGTCTAGGTTCTAGGATTTCGGCTTGAGTTTTTAACAAATTCAGATCTCGAATAAGGTCATTTAATTCTAACTGATTTACCTTGTCAGGTCTGTCCTCTAGAGATAGCAGATATTCATCATATCCGGTCGATAACTCGAAAATGTCTTCCTCTGCATCTATAATGGCATATTCTTCACTCGAAACACCTACAGGGCTTGGTACTGGCAAGACTTCTGAATGAGGTACTGGACGAGAAACAGCAGACACACTAGCTTAAGTAACCTTGTTCATATTTTTGTTGGAGAACCAGAAAGTTTTCGTGCAGCAAAAGTAGCAGTCAGACAAATGGTCCGTTTGTTCACGCCAAATCATAGGTCTTGCAAATGGCATAGCGCTGTTCTTACCATTTGACGAGCCCCTCAGAGTAACAGCACACCATGTGCAGCAAATATGGGGAGCCCATTCCTTGTCCTGATATTTAATTTTTAGACCAAAATAGTGGCAATATAAATTTTCTATTAAAAGCGTAATATTCCGTTTATGTCGTTGGCAAGTGAATTCTCCACATACATAACACAAGCTGTTGGGATTATTTGTACACGCACGGGACATCATGAAATAAAAAGACCTTCAGCTATCACAAATCGACTTAAATTGAATCTAACAAGTCGTGAGTAGCTCTTTATATACCCGCACAGCCAAAAATCTACAAATTCCTAATTCCATTGGCTCCAGAGCAGAAATGGGGGTGGTTTGAATGCTGTGAAGTGTGAAGGGTTCAAATTTGGTTGTAGCAGAGCTTTTATTTAGGGCTCAAATGCGTGTACTCTTCACGAAAAGGAAAAAAAATTATAAGATAAAATCCCATAGCTGGACCCCACGATGTTTCGGCAACCTTTAGGTAATAGAAAAAAGAGGCCTATTTGACATGAATAAATGTCAGGATTAATTTTGACGATTTGATATATATTTGTATATATTCTTATCTAGCATGTGATCTCACCCAACCGAGATTTTTGTTAATTGTTTTTTTTTTGTTTGAAAAATTATGTTGATTTGTCATTTGAGATGTCATGTACAAAAAATATATGTGAATAAAAAGTTATAATTCTTTTATCTATACGATACTTTGAATCAATAAATATTATTATTATTAATCCGAGCAGAAATTTTGTAATTGATAATGATAATACAATATATTTGGCGCCTAACGTGGGGCAAAACTAAAGCAAAGAGCTATTTAAAATAATTTCTCAAAATCCTGACTTAATGGAACAAATTTAAAATTAGTTTCAGAATCAACATGAATGACGACATAAACTACACGTAATGGCGTATGAGAAAAAAAAATGTGTTGAGCAGTATTATCTTACAAAGTATCCATTTTAGATGCGTAATGAATATGACTTTTTTTTGTATGTTTGTAAGGGTGGTTCGATGAGAAAGAGAAATATAGGCAATTGTATTAAAAAAAAAAGGTTTTAACACTTTTTCAATTCGTTTAACAGTAATTTTCGCACACGTTATCAAAAAATTCATTCGGTTTCGAATGCTACCTTATGCGGTTAACAATTCAACAAATTTCCAATTTTCCAAGTTAAATACCTTTATAGTTATAGAAGTTCAGATCCACTCGTCCATCTGTCAAAAATTTAAAAAAAAATGAAAATATTTCAAACATGGTTGAAAATAACAAGATAGCTGCTTTGACAAACTTACTTTAAAATTGAACAGATGCGTCAGATTATTAAAAATATTTTAGTTCAATAGCATAGGTCGGCTTTAGTATACAGCGAAATTTTCAGAATTTTCCAATTTATACTCTTTCATATATCGATCGATGCAGTTCCTCGTAAGACAGCCTGTATAATAAAAACTACAATAAAATTCGACTGCTCTAGGAGATTTGAATAGAGTTTTAATTCTAACATTTCTCTTACATTTGTATTATAAAATAAATAATAGTCTTTCATTATGAAATCACAACATTTATAATAATAATAATATAGCTACACTATTCACAAGTATTTACAAGTTTCTTCTGTTCTTCGTAAGATTTTATTATTTATATTCATAGATATATATAAATCGTTATTGGAAAAAGAAAAAAAATCTTATCTTTCTAAAAACATTTCTTTTTTTTTTCTTCAAATATATAATAATATATAATTTTCTATGATCTAAATCTTTCTTTGAATGTTACATGTGTTACTTTTGGATGTGTGTGTATATCTCTTTTTTTAATTAATAAAAAAAAAAAATACTTAGAGATATATTAATTCTTATATGTATATTCCTCACCTCTTAACTTTCCCAAAATTTCCAACAGAAATAACAATCTGTTTTTAAATTTACCATCCTACGTATACAGTGTGAACTAAAAGTAATTGTACATTCGACAAATTAGTATAGCATATCCCTAGGGGGGTGGGGATATTAATTACATCGCATTGTTTCATTTCAACGTAAACAATCAATATTTTAAGTACAATCACCTTTTTTCTCTACACGTTAAGACTTTTTCACACCGAAGTTGCATATTTTTGGGTGTCACAAGAAGGTAAGTCAGTTATCTATAACAATTATCATTCCTATATCGGACAGAAACGGGAATTGAAAAGGAAAATCATTACATTCATTGGAGGAACTAGATCTACAGGATATACCGTTAATAAATTTAAATAATATTATGATCTATGGTATTATCACGAATAAAATTGTTATAAAATTAGAAGCGATTTAAACATTTCAATTGGACAGCGAGTGTTTTAACGATTTTTCAACTAGCAAAATTCCAGTGATTGTAATAAAAAAAAGAACCACACAGTTTTGGAAAATAACAAACTGTAAGTGTGCATTCAATCAAAATATTTAAATCGAACGATACGTACAATAAAATACATAAACTGAAGCTAGTCGCTTGGATGAACGATTTGATTTTTAAAGGTTTTGTCATTATCAGTAAGGTACGATTTTAAAACTAGCTCTAGTTTTTTACTTCGAAAATTACATTGCACGTGTTAGAAGAATTTAATTAGTGTTAGTAAGCTGTGAAAGCTCACGAAGACGCGTTTTTTTTTTTTTTCTAAGCGGAATAGCGTTCGTGTTCCTTCGCAACTCGTCAAAATATTATTATCAATTCGGTGTTAGTTTTTGTGTGTCAATTAACCTACAAATCAGGTGCGAAATTTTGTACTAAAATTATATATTTACACAGAATAATATTAGGTGGAAAAAGAAAAACGGTTTTGGCAGTTGGATTACAGATTTCGATGAAGTGTTTAAACATGGAAAATTATAATTTTATGAAGTTTTTTAATTGTTTTATCGCTATCAAAAAAATCCAGCATTTGTTGCGCTATTAATCAAATTAGATCCAATCTTTAGGATGATTGTGCGCATGTTATTTCCTACTACGTTTTTGTTTTGCATTCTGACAATAATTCTATGACAAAATGGGCTAAATGACCCCTAATAAGTAAAAATATTGTCTCCAAAGCCTGGTTTTCTATATCAAATGAATCACTTTGATGATAGGTTTCGTCAGTCCTCAACTCCAATAACTGGACAATTGAGTAATAAGATAAATAATAGGTGCTCAAAGAATTAAACAAGCAAAAATTTAAAAACATTTCCAGTAAATACACATGTCTATCACATATACACATCTCTGCTAAGTATCATTTAAGGAACAGTGCTATGTAACTTAGATACGTAAATGTTACATAAATGTATGTATCCTAAATGTTATCTGAACTGAAATGCGATACGTAGCGCTAGCTACGTTATAGTGATGTATCTGAGACGTACCTAATAATACATCACATATCCTTGATCTGGTGCTGTTCAAGAACTATTCGTGACATATCTTTGTGTTTCCCGCAGTTTGAAATTTCTGAGCGACTGTGCAAATGGCGTGTCCTACGTTGGTGTCAGTTTGTGACATATATTTATTGGTTTAACTTTAACTATAATAAATTTGAAGCACTGGAACGCATTTAACAACGGGGTGCAAACCGGTATTAAACGTAAGTATATTTTTACTTTACAAAATAACGTTTTTGAATCTATGCTCTAACCTCACATTTAGTTGTTCAGGAGTTATTCACCGCCTTTTATTTTCAAAGTAGTTTTTATTCCACTAAAACGTCTCAAGATAGAAGAACGATCAGCTGCGGACGACGATACTCAGGAAATAGAACACCTACTACCACTCACTTAACATCAATCCTTAATTTAAATATTTAAGTTGATTGCAATGCTTTTCTAACGTCGAGTTATTTTAATATTGTTAATCTTGTATATAAAAAGAAGCATCACCATTTGATGGCTGAAAAAGCATTTTCTTTTTTAATTTAAAAAAATAATTTCACTTATTCTCCTACTGATAGTCTTGCTTTTATAAGAATTAATTGTTGAAACTTGGAAAATAATTCTACTTAACAAACAAATTACAAACGAATACAAACTTACATAGAGTAAAAAAAAAAAAAAAACATCACATACATTCTAAGATACACAGTTTCAAGCTAACTTTAATATTATTAAAGATCAGTAAAATCCGGGTCTGAGTTTTAGAAGAAAAAAAACGCTTATTAAAAAAAAATCTGACGGTTACAAACACCATTGCAACCCACTAAAACTTAAATTACTTTACTAAAACAATAATTTTTACAGGAAATACTTTTTGTAAATAAAGTCAGGCTCAGATTCACAAAAAGAAATTACAATGAAAATAATCTATTTTTCGGCTAAAGAATCCTACAGAACCTTATATATCTGCTTTTCTATCTCTGACACTTATCAAAGTAGCAATAACTTTCTTAAAACAAAATAATCAACTTGTCTTTCTGTTAAAATTCAGTTTCTTTCATAGAGTACTATTCAAAAATACTTTTTAAAGATTTTATAATATATATAAGTAAACAATAATAATAAAAAATAGATTCAAAACGATTAAAAACTAAATAATTTAAATATTTATTTTTCATTTAATTTGGGCAATGTAGAAGAATACAAATAAAATGTACTTGTTTTCCACCGACGGTAAAGAATGTTTAAAAATATTTTAACAAGTTTAGTAAAACGAATTCAGTTTTATGAAACAAGTCCGTGGACCCCCCCAACCTTAATCTAATTTAAAATACGAATTTTCAACCTAACAAGAGCACTAAAATATTTGAACATCAAACTTACCCTGTCAAAGTAATTGCATTTTATTCTAATTTATAATATTAACCTTCGAACGGACGCATTGGCGGCATTTGCACCGTCGCTTCAGAATAATCGTATATGCTATCTTTGTCAAGCACGATAGTTTTACATAGGGCGGGATAAATACCGGCATGCTTGAAGGTTAATTTTCCATGTTTGAAAAACTCATTCAAAAACTATAAACACCATCATACTTATCACTAAACTGCCACGGTTTACATCTATAATAACATAATTGAAATGGCCTATCCATAATATCTGTGAAACATACCTAAATCAATTGATGAAAAATAAAAGTATGTTTTCTTTTGTCCATTAAATAATACACACATACAAACAAACAACTCATAGAAAACAAAACGAAAATCTACATAATTACCTTTTAAATCGATTCATTTCCATTGAAAAAAAAAAAACAACTTCATGCTAATTCCGAACAAAAATACCATAAAATTTTAAAACATTTATCACCTATGTGGATAAAATCGGTTAGATCTTCAAATCAACACGAATTGTTATATAATAAATAAAATACAATTTAATAAAAATCGTTAATCTTATATAAAAACTATTACAAAATATCATATACACCTTGACAGACAAAATTTATTTCACTTTTATGTGTCTAAAAAAAGTAAAAGAAAATTCGTACATCTGTAATCAAAGTAAGATAATTGATAACTTAAGAATCGATGCTTCTTATCACATAAAACCTATTTCATCCTTTGGAAAATACTACAGCGTATCCAAAATCAACTATTGCGACATATTTTTTTAATGTCTCAGCAATGAAACCCTTACAAATTAATATGCTAATATAACAAAGTTACCAACAGTGCATGCTCGACTTAAATAACAGACAGCTATGAAATCAATTTCATTTAGCAAGGTGTATATCATCGATATGATATTTTTAATATGTTTATATGCTATATGAGTTTTTGTGATACATGCTAAGATACATGCATAAGATATCTTCGTATAAAAAAAATTAAACTACTTAATATAAGAAAAAACATGGAACATTTTTAGTGCACTTATAAAAAAATATTTTACGTTCGAATTCACTTATGTATTGTAAAAAAGTCAATAATCATATTTTTGATAGTGTTTTTTGATCATTTTTTTTTATCGGCTACAGAAAAGTTCCACTTAACTACAACTTTAAAAAAGATTCAACATAATTATCACGTCTGTTTCGAAAGTTTAGCTTTAAAAGAAAATTCAGTTACCTACCGCTACCAGAAATAAAATATCAAAGTCTTGTACTGTCTCAAACATAACCTCACATAAACCAGAAATATTACATTTATTTAGATTGACAACTTTAGATATTTAACTCAGATTTCAAAATATTTTTATTGAAAATCTTATATTTGCAGGATGTATAACACTTATGTACGTTTTGATAATTATAACATTCTTAATATTTGTTCTGTAATTCATTCGTAATGTTTATCTAGTCTCAAAACACAGTGTTGTCAGTTGTCACAGGGTTTAATTTATTTGTAATATAATTTTGTTAAAAAGATAATAGATAGAAAAAAGGTGCTTCAAAATTACTTTATAAAAGAGTTATTAGTAATAGTATTATATTACCTTCTAATTGACCCAAAAAAATGTAATAGATTTTCACAAAAAGTAATAGTACTAGAATTTACAAAACAGTAATAGATCTATTACAATTGTAATAGACATGGACACACTGCTCAAACATAACCTCATAAAAATTCAACATATTACCTTTTCTAAATTGACATTTTCAATTGAATTAACGATAAAAAAATATTAATTATCTACCAAATTTGAAAATATTTTAATTGATCATATTTAAGTGTGTATTTTGAGGTTATAAAATGCGAGTTTTCGATATTGTAACGATTTTTCGTTAAAGTGGAGATTTTTTATGGAAAAAAATTGCTACTGACGAATTGACGAAGAATTTGATGTTGTGACGATTTTTTTTTTAAAAATGTTGAAAATGAATTTCGATTTATAAAATTCGTGTACCGCAATCAACCCAACATTATGCCACTAAATTGCATTGGCATCCCTGCGCAAGGATAAACAATACGTTGACAGCTGACAGGAAACATGAGATGATAAGTTCAAAATAACAATTCAAGTTTAAAATGTAAAGGCAAAATGTACGCTTTTATTTTAAAGGATGAGTTTTGGGAATTTTTATTTAATGTCTCCAATTTTAATTATGAATATTTATTTAGAAAAATAGCATACTTTACTAAATTAGTTCTGATTTTGCCCCATTCCAACGCGGAGGCTGAACGCATATTTTCTATAATGAATGTTAAATTAAAAAAAAAAAATAGGATGGGAGAAATCTTTTTAAACTCTATTTGTGTAATTAGTTCGAAATACAACGTACTGCAAGAACATATTAATTTAATGAAAACGAATATGTTGTATAAACTTTTCTAATATTCTATTATTTTTGTATGTGCTATTTTAACCAAATAAATTTTAATTAGTTTTAGGCTCTAAATATTGTTCCTCTTTTAAAATGTACCCTATAAGAACTGTTGGTTTTTATAGGTTGTTGTTCTGTTTTAGTTACATATTTCTTTGTGTTTTTCAATGTTTAATAGAAATAAAGCATTTTGTTTTTTATTAAACGTTTTCAAACTTAAACAGTATGCACCAATTTCGAATTTGCGGTGGGTGACGAAATGTGGCGAAGTTAAACATTATCCTGAAAAAATTAGCGTTTTGGCGATTGGCAACATTGTTCACACATTGCATTTCTTAAAATGACCCATTAAAACGTTAAATATTAAAAAAAAAAACGTAAATAACCACCAAATTCAAGGCATTTTTAATTTAAAATTCCGTATTTTTATGTTAGACATTAACCCAAGCTTCAATAGTTATAATTTAAATTCATCTGTAATATTTGTTATGCTGCAATGAAAAATTTATTCGTAATATTTGTACCGTCTCAAACATAAAAGTGACATACATACATTCCCCCAAATTGCAGTGTTTACACAATTAACCTTTAAAAAAAAATTCCAACAGAACAATAACTACAAAAGCGCCCTCTATGCAAAATTGAAAAATTCTATTGGTATTGTCAAAATCACTTCTTGTCTTGTCAATTCACCGGATTATTTATCAAATTTGAACATTATCAATATACAATCACGTGTTCTAAGGTTGAAGTTTCGAAATTTCCGATTTGAACTCGTACGTAGCATTTGTTGTACTGCAATTAATAATTGAAGGGGTCAGAATAGGAAGGGTATAAGTGCATTTTTTTGTAATAAGTGCTTGTTTTCTTTTTTTTTCAAAAATAAAAATCTTACGCCAAACACAACTTCAGAACTAGGTTTTTTTTTATTGTTTAATTAATGAATATAATTTTTTATCTTATTTAAAAAATCTTGACTTTTTTATAGTTAGATAACTTTAGACTGAAATACAGTAGGCTTTTCGTCGTAAGAACGATAAAATTAGATAATAGGGTCGCAGTAAACCAAATTCAAATTTCCCCCAATTATTTCTAGTAACTTCAACATTAAAACACGAAATTACCAACGATTTTGTATTACATTAGTAGTTATTTGAATACCTTCAAGTTGAAGTTACTGAAAATTATTGCGGGAAATTTGAATTTGGTTGACTGGGGTATATGCGTATTTTTGATCAATTTTCGATAATTCGAACATTTTTAAAATCCGATCAATCAGTAGCAATTATTACTAGTTCGGATTAAAGAGGTCATACTGCATCTCCATGTTAATTATACCTTTTTCATTCTAACCCTTCAATTCTTTCATAATAAGGTTAGATAAGAGTAATAAAACTCGTTCTTTCGTTCATTTACGAAAGAACGAGTTATACTACTCTTATCTAACCTTCACATATAACGTTCATTGGATACTTAGAATATCTTGAATAATATTTCTACCATTTCAAAATATGCAGAAACTCAACATATCTTGCACTTTAATACAATTTTTTTCAAGCTTTATATAAACTTCTGCAACTTCAAATAAAAATATGTTGAAATATAATTCCCCGATTTCACTAACCGACATGATATTTATGCCAAAGATCATTTTTATCTTTGTTGCTATAGTGGAACCTTTCTTACACGCATTTTGGAAAAGAATTCACCTTATGCATAGGAGCTAATCGACGAAATGGAATATCACCTACTAAAAAAACTTCACACGAAAAAGAAAGAATCACAGAAGATTAATAAAATGAAACCGTAACTTATCGGATTATAAAAAATAAAATAAACAATTGAACTAAAATCTCCTCTTCCTGTATATATTTAGAAAGAAAAAAAAAAAAATGGACCTACAGCGAAAATTTGGCTAATCGCAGAAGGTACTGATCATATCACGAAAATAAGTTTCTATCATGTCGTCACGAACGAATGAAAATCCTCTAACGAATCCCAAAATAGTGTGATGAGATCGTGGAGCGACTCACTCCATCGTAGGGAAACAAACGCAACTCTATACGAAAAATAATTGAGCTAATTCAGAGGGCGAGGCTTTCTCGGATCAATTTCTTCATCGTAGAGCCTACTGAGGTTCCGGTGGACGGACCAGATATCGAATAGTGCATCTTGAATAAGTAGGGCTGCACATCCGCATAGGAAGTATCGAATATCAACTCGAGCTCCGATTGATTAGGCATCTTCGGCAGGTAATCGTGCCTGTTCATCACCTCCGTGATGTAAAGTATTTTGTCGGTCAGCAGTTCCCCGACTTTCTCTCGACAGACTTGTCGTTCGTCCTCCGTATTCAATGTTATCAACTCTAAACGGATAGTCCATACTTCCCACGGTATGCACTCGGGTTGGAAGAGCCACCGGCTCGGTTTCTTCTGGAAGAATTCCAAGCTGATCTGACCCATGCCGGTGCCCTCGTTTCCACGGAGCTTCTCTGAGAAGCCGGAGATCTCCTTCTTGATAGTTTGATCGAGTAGATTCGATGTGCAACAGACGTATGTTAGGTCGATAAAATCACAATCGACATCCGTATAACCCACTGTACCCACCGAGTAACTCCCTTCGGCCGTATAGAAGAACTTCCCCAACGATCTGTGGAATAATACTGTGTGAAATATCGAAGCGACAGCCTCATCCACCTGCCGTCCCTCCATGGTCAATTCAAACGTTTGCGTCCTAGCGTTCATCTTGTCAGATATACATTAAATATTCTGGGTGAAACGAGGAGATTAATTAAAAAGCCAAAAATATGCAACGATCACACACATCGATTTTAAGAAATAATTAATAATCAATCGTATTGTTATTATTATTTATATAAGTTAATCACAGCCAACGGTGCACCTGAGTATTTGTAAAATGTTTGCTTAAGTTATTATTACTAATATTCTTCTGTCTTTACTCTTTATTTTGTTTTATTATTTTTTTATTTTTTTTAAATAATCATACCCATGTATCGTGGAGTTCCGCAGAAAGTTTTTGTCTTGTTGCCGTACGACAACCACTTGGACAGTCCAAAGTCTGTGATGTGGCAATTTTCGTTGTGATCTAGAAGTATGTTCTCAGGTTTCAAGTCTCGGTATATGACCCCAGCGTTGTGAAGAAAATCTGAAATTAGCCACATAAATTGCTTTGAAAAAAAAACTTACCTCATTGTTTGGGGCAATGAGAGATTTTAACTTACCAAGTGCTGAAGCTATCTGTGCAACGTATAATTTAACTAATTCTATTGGCAGTTGTTTATAGGTTTCTAGTAGTTTATACAATTCACCCCCGGTTATAAAATCACTAACTACAAACACGAAAATAAAATAAGTCATTTCAAGCATTTGAGGACATAAACAGTGTGTCCCAATGTAAAAATGCTCATCGTTGGAAAATATACAGAAATACTGTTTAAAACAAAAGCACAAGAGTGTATGTATAAATAATCATTGTCCTTCCCATTCATAAATAGATATGTACTATATTTTTTAGAACATGTGTCGACTGAGAGTAATTGCCATCATCACGTTTTAAAGGCACGTAAATACCGAAAATAATAGTAATAATAATATACTTTTATTCTTTCAGATTATTATAATATATAAAGAAAAATAATATCAGCCAAAAATCAAAAAAAAATCACAAGACGTACTTCAAATAACATCATAAGCTGTCCTTGCTCCGCCAGCACACCTTGAAGCATTTGATAAATACATAAAGAGAATGAAACCTATTCTGCTTTACTACTTAATATTCTGAATGAACCCCCACCACATACAAAAGCAATAATACACCAAGATATCTAAATATATTTAAAGTAAAAAGTTAATACGTAGTCGAAGAACAAAAAAAAGGTCGATTTTTTTTACAAAATCATTCTTCCATAGCGATATCTCGACTTGGAAGGGTCGTACGATGAAATGTCACAAGGGATTTTAGTCTTATTTTTGTCGTGCTATACGCTGGTGAAAGATAGTGCAATAATTAAAAATCACCCTATATATAGATATGGGGTGTTGATAGAAAAGCGAGCATGTTCTTGAAGATTTGATGGTATTTATGAAGTTGAAAATTGGAGTGATATTATCTTAATAAAAATTTGAAGGCAACCTATTTTTTAATGTTTTTTTTTCTAGAAAATGAAATTTCTGTGGTAATTTATCGGGAAGGAAAAGTTGTACGGTAAATGTCATAAGGGATTTTTGTCTTATTTTTATGTATACTATATACTGGTGCAAGATAGTGCGATAATTAAAAATCACTCTGTATGTGTCTACAGGTGTTTACAAAAAAAAACGAACATTTTCTTTAAGATTTGATGGTATTTGTGAAATTAAGAAAATTAGAGTAAATTTATCTCGATAAATTTTCTAAATTAACCTGTTTCTTGTTTTTTGTTTCTAAAAAATCAAATTTCTGTTCTATATATCGGGACGGCAGTACGGCTGAGAAGGAAGGGTGCATCATTGCCAATCTTGAAAGTCAAGCAGCAATATGCGGTACCGGTTGTTGGTTGGGTCACCATTCGGACAACACTTCTTCTCAGTGGCTCGGTGTGTTCCGGCACTCTAGCCAAGGGCCTTCAAGGCCTGTAGTGCTGAGTTATTATTATTATATATCGGGAAGGAAGAGTCGTAGAGTAAAATGTCATAAAGTTTTGTGTTATTTTTACCTATACCTATTGGTGCTAGATAGTGCAATAATTAAAAATCACTAAGGTGGTACCGGGTACAATACCGGGTGTTTACAGAAAAACGAACATTTTATTTAAAATTTGGTATTAATGAAGCTAAGAAAATTGGAGTATATTTATCTTGATAAATTTTCTAAATTGATCTATTTTTCTAAAAAATCAAATTTCTGTGGCGAGATATCGGTAAGGAAGAGTCGTACAGTGAAATGTAATTTTTTGTCTTATTATTGTCCGTAGTGTATGCTGGTGCAAGATAGTGCAATTATTACAAATTACTCCATATACAGCGTGTGCTTTGTTATCTCTAATATCATTGCGAAGCTCTTTGATTGTGTGATGTTTGGTCTTAAAAATGATAATCTTGATATGATTTTCTTGGCCATAAGTTTTTTTACAAGAATAGTGAATAAAATTATTTTTATGTATACAAGGTGTTAAGTTTAGACCACGCATTATATAACTTTGTTATTTTAAATACAACACCCTATGCATAGCTGCATTTTTGAATTCCTTGATGCTAACTAAATACAGCAAATTTAATTTACATACCCTACATCGAAAAACCGAAAGGTTTCGGAGATACATATGTACTTTAAAAAAAAAAAAACACTTTTTAGGAAAAAAAAGTTCACTTGAAAAATCAATATCGCTTTTATTACATTATAATTCTGTAGTATACTTGCAACAATATTTGAAAATGTATAGCCAAAACTAATTTCTTTCTTTGTTATATTCTACATACTGTTTCTGGAAATAATAATAAAGTTAAGCACCTTTAAACGGGTAGAACTGATTTATTTCAAATAGAACTGCCTGTATATTTTTATGTCAATGATACAGATTTAAATTGTCTTTCAATAGCTTCTAACATTTCCTATTAATTATTAATTAGCAATATTTTATAATAATTTTTTGAATAAACGTTCGACTATCTTGAAAATATTTGTCACATACGTCAAATGTGTCATCAAAATTCTTAATAATTAATAAGTAATTTTATCCAAAAATCTAAATTCTAGTAATGGGCACCTATCAAGCCTTCACATCCGAAGTTGACCACGAAAATTGAAGACGAATTCAACTTACAAGGCTACGGGAAGAACACCCATCGGTGATGTAGTCTTTTTGACAATATATTAGGCTTGTAATATTGTCAATAAATAACATAGCATAGCATCTTTTTGTTAAGTAACTGTTAAGCAACGGACAGCCAGCGCCACTTGGTGGACAATATTTAAGTTGGTAACACTTTTATGAACAACAGTTAAGTTGGTTATATTTTAAGTGTAACACGTCTATGTAGTTAGTTAGCAAATAATTATACAATTGGTACAATTATAATAAATAAAACAATAAACGTTTTCTTTTCTCAAAATCTACGGCTATTATTTCAACACTTTTGTACTATCACTGTGTAGGTACTATACTTGTAATTAGATACTTGATTTGTTTAATAACTACATATTATTACATCATAGGTTAGACAATAATTAATTATTCCATTATAACTCTAGTAAATAAATAATTTAATGCCATACCATCTATACCTCATTTTAAAATAGACAGTGCAAAGAAAGTAGACTGCTTTAAGCAGCAAAATTTTAATAATGTGAGATAAAACCATTCAAAAAGGATATAAGATGACGGGAAGCTTGAATTTATGAAAAATGAAGTCAAATATTTTCTGGTGCATGTAAGTAATCGGATGTAAAGACTTGGTCTGTTCAAAATAAATTGGTTTCTAGGTATTTTGACTTTACATACGAGAGATTACGTTATTTTATCTTCATTTCTAAAATAACAAAATTTTTGCGAAAAATATGACATGACACCTTTATGTACGCGTATCTTCAATTGTATATTTAACGAAGATTTATATCTAGTTTAATACAAAATCACACAAAATGAATTTTGTGAGAAAGTGGACAAGTTTTCCTGTTTTTTTTTTACCTTCCTAGTTATATTGTTCACACAGATTCAAAAATGGATTATAATAATACAAAATCGCCAGCCACCAAAGTTTCTGTTTTCGAAAATGTACTTAAGCAACCTTAATTAATGGCTAATTACTACTACTGTTAAGGCCTTAAAAGCAAATGAATAATGACGTGATGACGATTTCTGGAATATTTTGACTTTATGCGTGGTACCAACGATTTAAATAATTCCCCCTAGATTTGAGAGAAAGTATAGTTAATATGGAAACATAATAAACAAATCAAATTAAAGAGTTACGTTAAAAACATCCTACCTAAAGTCCGAATCGCAATGAAAACTATTCATTGCAGAAGAATTTTGACTTTCCCAATGTTTCTGCTTATAAAATAATGCTAAAAAATGTAAAACATCAAATTTTCTTTAGTTTCTTTGATCAACATGCGAATTTTCAACACTAACGAAATCAAATTGAATTTGTTACAAAATTGATTTTATTTATACAGATACGTAAAATATTTATTTTGTTTCCATATTTTAACATGTAACTAGATATATGTAAAATTATCTTCTGTAAAATACTGATAAAAGACATTTTTAATAAAATCTAAGACCTTTTTAACCCAAAATAACAAATATCGTATTCCGATCTGGTCAAATATGAAAGTAAAATCTTTTCAATTATGCTTCAAAAATCAGGAAAAATTAAATAAACTCTGAGCTTATGATAATTTTAAAATGCAAAATAAACAAGTAACCAATGTACATTTAAATTAAAAAAATTCATTTGACTGATTAAAAATATTTATCTGTTCATAATTCTTTTCATTCTGATCATTTTATAGGCATATATGATATGCATTACATATCATTTGAATTTATAAGAATAGTAATAAATATTTAATCGAGTATAAATTATGATTAATTAACGATAACAAAAATAATTTAAATTTGTTAAAGAAATAATGCAGCAATACATATAGGTTGGTGGTTAAATTACAAAGTTGATAACTTTTCAGAGAGTCAAAACATTGCATTACAAATCTCTTGTTATTCTAAAACAAAAAATCTTAACACATTTCTTAAATCATCTTCATATTTTCGTAACTCAAGAGCTAACCAAACCAAGTCAAAAAGATAAAATCTTTTTTCTTTCCATATAGTTTCGATTTTTTAAAAATCACCAATTTTTTAAGGCATTTTCGCTAAAATACATCACTTCTTCCCCATTTAACCAGCTCTATATTTTTTATATAAGAGTACCCTGTATCTAATATCTCCAAAAATTATAAGCAACATTAAAATTTTTAAAACCTATTAAGTGTTGGAAATTTACTTACAACAACTTAACTTTTACTTTTTACATCATATAACTAACTTTATATCTCTTATCATTCCACACAAGAAAAGCATTTTTACATTTGACACGGTCTAGACAAAAAGAAAATCAAAACTCACCAATAAATAACTTCTTCCTGGTTTGCCAATGACAAGGTGAATTCACAATAAAATTATGATGTCCGCAAGCGCTTTGTATCTGTACCTCTTCCTTCACTTGATTTACAGCGTTTTCGTTAATTATCTGAAAATTAAAACAATGTTAAAACAATTCAGCTTAAATAACAGTACAAACCTTAGATTTAGAGAGTACTTTCAATGCGTACAACTTCCGATCTTCCGTATTGTATACTTTAAACACCTTTCCGAAAGCTCCACCGGCGATCTCTTCTACAATCGCGTATTGATCTCCGAATGACGAGGAGTTAACAGGAAAGACAGGTAAGAAATATGATTCTGATTGCGACACCGGCCAAGCAGTTTTGCTGGACTCGTACGGTAATGTTAAGGTCGACTCCTTCCACCTAATAATCGATGATAATAAAAGCTAAATTACAGGAACTTATTGTGGTATGAAATGAAGCAATTTACAAGTAATATAACATCAGCAAATTGTATAACTATTTAAAAAAACACGTGGGTTAATAAACTTGAACTGTGTAACGACTAAAAATAAACGTGTCCGTGCATGTTTTAACTGTTAATAATTAGAACAACTCACCTCTTCCTTGATACTCTTGACCAGGGCCTGGAGACACTGTAAACCGAGTGTTGGCTGCCGAGACTGATGAAGGATTTACCGAAAATACTGTACGACGCGTTTGTATTTATCTACGACAGAAACGATTATCGCCACAAATACACGGAGTCACAATAACGTAGATGACGCAGTAAACAAACAATACAGGTTAGAAAATGACGATGTTTACCTCCTGAAATTTCACCTGCCGCTGTTTGCCGTCTTCCTGTTCGGTGTACGATTCTGTAGATTGATGTTTCGGGTTGTTATTGCCCATTAAATTTCAATTCGACAGTGTTTGAAGCAGTAGTGCTGTTACAAAACATTTCACGAAGTTTTGACCTCGAAACGAAGGTAACAAAACTATTGTCAATTTCATGTTAAACTTCACACCTATGATAATTTTGGGTAAACGTTCTTATATGGGCGTCTCTTTCTATTATACTCTGTTAAGGGGTGTATTAAAAGATAGAAGGAGTGACGTACAGACTAGTTAAATATTAAGATAGGTACGAATGGTTAAAATTACCACCAATGAGAAGACGGATACAGAAACTAATTTTATGGTCAAATAATTTTTATCTCCATTTTCTAAGATTTAAAAGTACGAATCATATCCATGAATGCACAGACTGGATCTTTGATTATAGCGCTATTTTTCATTTTGAAATATTTTTTTACCAAAGTGTGATATACTGCTCAACCTAAAAAATTTTTGAGCATACAATATGTTCCAAAAGTAGGCAAACACACTTTATTTTAAATGGAACACCTATCTTTCGTTTTATTCGGCGTTTTATAATTTCCTATAAAAGAAATGCCCCAATGCAAACCTTTATCTGAAATGACGATGGTTGACGTTTGTGCTTATTTTGGTTATCTATATTTAAATTACTGCAACTGCAGGCTTTGTAACTTTAATATTTGGTAAATTTTTGTTATGCTAAGTTAAGTAGCATGTTTGGAGTTGTAGTCTACTCCGAAGAAACCAGCA
Source organism: Protaetia brevitarsis (assembly GCA_004143645.1). Lineage (NCBI taxonomy): Eukaryota > Metazoa > Arthropoda > Insecta > Coleoptera > Scarabaeidae > Protaetia > Protaetia brevitarsis. The sequence goes on from RXPK01000166.1 coordinate 636,117, forward strand.
ATTCCCAAGAAAACTCAAGAGTATCCCCAAAAAAAGACAGAAAGAAGGCAAAAAGTGGCGCAAAGCAGCCCTCTATAACAAGCGATGTGAGGGCCAAGAGAAAGGTTGTGCTATCAAACTCTCACAAAAGAAAACCTTATAATACTTCTTATAAACCACGTTAACTAGCTACCGGGAATTTTTGAAAAATATTGAGGATATTAAAAATCCCTCATTCCGTATATTTCATCTTACAAACATTTTTAGTTTTAGCCATATCGTTTAACTACAGTTTGCGAGTTTAAGAAAAAAAATAGAAATATTTTACGTTCCTTAACCTGAGTGCCTATTCCATTCTGGTTTTAATTTAAACAATAACAATAAATTATTAGAACCAAAATTAAAAAAAGATGAACTTCGTCGTATTCATCATCGTATTCACATAAGAGTTGATGCACATACCACACTTATTGCGCATTAAAAGAAAGTATTAATCTAATCAATTCTACAATAAAAGAAATTGCCAGTTTAAATTCGTTTTATTTATAAATTTTCCATTCGATATAAAAACTTGCACTAGCTGAATGCGTGCAAATTTCTTTTCTTCGAGCACCATAAATAACCGCATTCAGCGGACAAATCGGAAACATGACTAACAGAACAAACTAATGTACATTGGGGCAGCGGTAATTTACCTATTTAGTTCACTTGATTTTCATTATTGTTTATTTAAATATCAATTTTTTAGATATGCGTATAAAACGACCGATAAAGTATCAATTTTAAACACCTGTAAACCCGCTGAATGTTCGCAATATATGCCAATTTCTGCGATTTTTCCTATGTAGCGAACTTCATTCCGTAAAATGACAGATCTGTCTCAATGACTGGGAGGTTAATAAATAATGTTTTTTCACCTTTTTTATTATGTTTTACTAGCGTAAAAGTATTTTAAATTAATTTGCTTTTACCGTATTTGTCTTAGCAACGATGTTTGATATTACTTGTTGAATAAGATGGAAGTTCAGGAACCAGAACACTTCGAAGCCAAAGATGAAATCGGTAAAAAATACGAGTACTGGTGTGAGTCGGTTTCGTTAATTTAATCGCATTTCCTCCACAGATATCGAAAGTAAAATTAAATTATTGGAGGATGAGAAGAAAAAAATTAGGGAAGAATTTGACGCCCAACGGGCGAAGATGAAAGAATTGTTTCTACAAAAAGAAGGTAACGTTTCTAATAAGTTATTTCAGGACTGGAATTTAAAACCGTGTTAAAATCCAGATGAATTAAGACGGAAAATCGACGACAACAGCCGGTTAGTGAAGGATTTGCAGCAGTTACAATGCGAATTAGACGAAATGAAGAGTCAGTTGTGTGTCGCCAATTTACAATTAGAAGCAAACGTAGAGGATGCCAAACGCAAAGCAGCCGAAGAAATAGCGAGTTTACAGGCATTAGTGCACGGTATGAACATATTTTGTGTCTTGCTAGTCACCAAAATACCCTAAATCTTGTTTAGAAACTGTTGAGGAATCAAGTTGCTCGCGGACTATTTATAATTCAGAAGTTGGCAAGTTGCATAGTTTAATAGAACAATTAGAGAAAGAAAATATGGAACTGCGAACAAGCTTGCAGCAATCGCCTCATCATACTGTTCAGGTGAGGATTAAGAAATAATTTTCTATTTGTTTGTTTTATTATTTTGTTATTTTCATTTATTTGTTGTGGAATTTTGTAATGACTGTTTGAGATATTTCTGCTGTTAGTCATTCAGAAAGCTTAGTTAATTGTGTTATCACCAAGTTGTTTATGGTGCTGTTTATGATAAAACTGTTTTACTTATCAAATAAACAAGGAAAGAATGTTGAAGATTTATTTTAATATGGCTTTTAAGAAAAGGAAGTAGTGAGGCATTAAGTTATCTATTACTGTATTGCTATTTATTATCTTCGTCTAGAAACTGTTAACAAATGCATGTATGCCAGTTATGTACCTCTTAAAGAAACTTATCTGTGACTTGTATTTCATCTAGGATTAGTAAGAATGTTGATATTTAAATTTAGTGAGCTTAATGTAAACTTTCTGTTTTAATTGTTATAACAACAGCTCTCTACGTTACTAAATTATGTAACAGACAATCAAACAAAAAAGAAACTAGTACCTTTAATTTTTTCTAAATGTAACTAAAAGCAAATCCTCTGACTTATTATAAATATGATGTGTAATATAAAGTCATGTTATTTTTTAACAACAAATAATACGTGAACAAACAAGAGGAAAACAATCTTAATATATTAACAAATCAAGTTGAAGAGAATATTGACGCTAGATGCTGTCAAATTAGTGTGGAAAAATATAACAAACTAAGATAAAAACATTTACATATATAGATTGGCATTAAAAACAAAATGATGATGTACTGGCGGTACTAAGCCTGGTACACCATACGTCTATATGCATAAGTAGTTGTAGGCGACATCCTCACTTCTGGCAGCGACAATGGTATAGTTTATGAGATATTTCAATTTGTTTTAACATTTAAAATTTACTTAGACAACCTAAAAAACCCAAATAACTTAAAAACTAGTGGAGGTAGATATAGACACTCCTAATACTGACAATAAGAATTTCTATCTATCAACGTCAAAATACACTTTAAAATAACAAAGTTACGCACGATTAAAATTCATAAAGTTTGCCCTAGGTACTTGAACATCCTGTAGATTACAGGACAATGTTGTCACATTCAATCAGCCAAACCCTCCTGATATATATGGTTTCCATTTCACTTCTCTAAATTAATTCGTTTTCGAGATACTAGACTTTTTATGCAACATTGCATTTTTAAACAAATTGAAACATGTCATAAACTATTAGGTATAAAAAAACATTAGGCATAGTGAACATTAATTAAAATTAGTTTAGTTTTTAGTATACATTTCGAAAATGCCATTAAATACAGGGTGTTTCATTAAGAAAAACGTAACTTTGATGCACTGCTAAGTTTTGGAGCACCCTGTAAGTTGCATATTATTTTTAAATTGTAGATCTAATTCGTCTACATATTCCTAATATGCAACTTTTCAGTGGCGGCTCGTCAGGGGGGGGGGGGGGCTACGGAGGCTAAGTCTCCCCCTACTGTTTTACAAGCGGGTAATTGATTACTTTGTTAGTACAGAATAAGCGTATTTATCTAATTTATCGAAAAGAGTAAGCAATACAATTTTTCCACGTTTCAAATGAATCAAATAAACTTTTTAAAAATATTCGTTTACTGAGGATTTGTTATAATTTTTAGTGTTTATTTTTGGTTTATTATTACGTTTATCAAGAGTTTATTTTAAGTTTTTATTATTATTATTATTTATTTTTACCCATCACCTCATCCATTTTCTTAAGTGCTTCTTGCTGGACAACAAATTATATTTTATTTTAATCTCATTTTTAATTTTTATTCTACACTTACAATGCTACAATAATAATATTATAAAGATATAATTTATTGACGAAGAAGAGTTATCTAGGTTACAGTAGCTTTCCTTGCACAAAAAGTCATGGCCCGCCATTGCAACTTTTCAAAAATTGTTACAATTTGATTGCCAGAGACCACGACGTTATCGCTGTTACACGCTGTTAAAATGTAATATGTTTAAAAACAGATAATGCAATAAAAATTACAAATGTTTTATTGATTGTTACCACATATAGCCAAATTTAAATTGCCTGGAATTATTCTTAGTTTCTTCTTCACTTAGTTTGACGTTCTTTCGTACATGTTCAGTCTCAAATAAAGTGATTACATTCAGATATCCCTGCATCAAGCACAAAGAAATTTTGCCGTTAGTCGGTTCAATAAACGTATTTTTTAGCTTGGCAAACTGAAAATGGAAAATTGTTCACATTCAGTTATGTAATTTTAATTCAATTTATTCACTGCGAAAGAATACGCCTATTATTGAGAACAAAACTGACAGGTGACAGCTGTCAAAATGACGGGTGGATGTTTCTTTAAATTTCCCACAGTTATTTTTAGTAACTTCAACGTTGAAACATAAAATTACCTACCATTTTGTACTGCATTAACAGTTATTTTAATGTCTTTACGTTGAATTCACTAAAAATAGTGGCGGGAAATTTAAATTTGGCCATTAGGGTTAGTGATGCCGAGTCTGGCCATTTTTCTTAGATAATAATAATAATAATAATATATATTTGTCCAACAGAACATGCCAATAACAGGACAAAATAATATAATAAGTACTATATATAGTGCTATAATAACTTAAACTAAACCTAAATTAATTAGTAAATGTAAAAAAAAAAATACGAATTGTTCAAAACATTAAATAAACAAATTCTGAGACAATCTATTGCCGTTAATGCCATGTGTGTAAGGTGGTGCTCGCCTGAGTATATTGGACCTTGCAAAGGTATCTAACGACATCAAAACAACGAGTATTATGCGTAGGTAAGACAAAATTAATCTGCGAAAGCACAGCAGGGCAATCAACATTATTACAAACCAACCTTTCCAAAAAACTAACTGCTAGTGTTAGTTGTCCTTCTGCTCTCCAAAGAAAAGAAACTATGTCTATTAAGTAGATCAGTATAATCCACTCCATGTGGTGGATAAACATGATCAATTTTAAATGATAAATATTTAAGGAATCTCCTTTGGATTTTTTCAATTGCCAATTTCTGAACGGTGTAGTGTGGATACCAGACCAGAGAGGCATATTCAAGCTTCGGCCTAACAATAGAGTTAAATAAAGTTTTTAAAACAGTAGGCTCTGTAAACAATCTACAGGAACGAATCAATCAAAAATCCTAAACTGTTGGAAGCAGAATTTGCAATTTCATTAATATGATTGTTAAATGTTAACGCTGAATCAAAAAGAACGCCTAGATCCTTGTAGGTGGAATGCCGAGGAATTGATAGCCCATTAATACCGTAAGGATACGTTATAAAAGTATTACTTTTCACATAAGAGAATATGGCGCATTTGTCAACATTAAGGTGCAATTGATTTTGATGACACCACTGATATATGATGTTTAACTGTTTTTGAAGTAGAACACAGTCAGATATAGATGAACCCTGGTATAAATTTTTAAGTCATCAGCATAGGCAGCAAAATTACCGTCAAGTGAAGTTAATAAATCATTTATGTAAATATTGAATAAAAGAGGTCCCAAATGGGATCCCTGCGGGACACCAGCTGTAGCAACGAACGAACCAGAGTTAAAGCCGTTATAAGAAACATAGCATGCACGATTATATAAAATAAGACTCAATCAAATTCGTAACTTGAGGCGTAAAGCCATAGTTTGCTAATTTTGCAATCAATAAAGCATGGTTAATGTTGTCGAACGCTTTTGTAAAATCCGTATAAAGAACATCGACCTGTTGACGATCATCCAGGGCTTCACAAACAAACTGTGTCACTTCAATTAAATTGGTTGTGGTTGATCTTCCAGATATGAATCCATGTTGGTGTATTGACAAATATGGTTTGATCATGAAAGACATCTGATTGTATAAAACACATTCAAAAATTTTTGCAAAGTTCGATAAAATGTTAACTGGCCTATAATTATGCATGTCAGATTTGTCTCCCTTCTTAAAAACAGGGGTGCACATTAAAGATGATAGAGAGTGGTTCAGAAAAAATAACTGCGCAGTCCCGTACCAGAAATGCAGGTATATTATCATGACCCATGGTCATATCAGCTCTAAGTTTTTTAATACTGGCTTGAACATGATTGGATGTAATACCAGAAAATAAAAGAGGTAGTGAGTTCATATGAGACGACGTTACATTACCTGAGAGATACTGTACGTTCTGATATACTGTTGAAAAAAAGCATGCAAAGTTATTAACTATTCCGGAAGGGGTATTCACAACTACATCGTTATAATGCATTACACCAGGTATTCTAGAAACACCGCGTTTATTGTTCATAGATCTACGAGATTCTTGATTAGACAGAAAAAAGGAAATTTTACTCTTAAATTCCAAGATTCTTTTGTCAACTTTTTTTAAATAAATAAAAAAATCTTCGAATTTTCAATCGTTCTAAATTTGCTAGTTTTGTACAGTGCCATCTAGCGTGTAATAGTGAGTTTTGTATTCAATACGAACACAAGGAAGGTAACTAAAAGTTTGTTTTTCTTTCTGGTAATGCGAACTTGCGCTAAATCCTGTTTTGTTCTGTTTTTTGTATTAGTTTTATTAGTAATTTTTAGCTCTTTGTTTCGGTATATTTTGGAATCTCATATCCTACTAGATGCGTATACAAGGGGTGGCGGTTAATGGGGGATGTACTATATCTGACGCAACCACCCCATATGTTTTTATATATTTTTCCTTCAGTTTGTATCTTATTTATCTTAAATATTAAAAAAAAAACTACATCTCTAGACATATTTTTTTTTATAACAAAATATGTTAAAAATAATACAAACAGTATTTTTTCCTGCATTCCTGCAATACCTTGAAAATTTTCAACGACACAGAACTTCAATGAACTCCAAATACTTTCCGACCAACATCAAACAGCGCTATATTCATTATCGTTTATGGTAATTATTTTACTGATACACCTAAAGACAATGATAAAATAAATGCTAGTTTGAGGTGGCACATTCACCGTTGTGGTTTTGTATGGGTTTTTCTCAGTTCAACTTGTAGTGTTTTATTATAAATGTCTTCGTTATGGAATCAAGTAAAAGTAAGTGTTTATGATATTATGATATATTTCCATGTTATTTTTAAAAAAATGAAATTGTTACTCTAATTCGTTAGACCGAATGCAGCCGATTAACATTTGAATTTGGAAATTTGAATTTTCGATTTGATCAAAGTATACTCAACCATACTTTAAACTCTTTTTAATTTAAACACAAACAGTATTTTTGTACTCCAAACATCCAATCGATAATCTCTAGATTACTCGCTAATATTTTCTACGACCAACGCACGAAATTTGCATAACAGTTTGCATAATATTATACTATCTGTGATATATAAACCTACACGACGGTTTCAATCATCTGGAAAACTAGTTTTCCTAGACGATTTGCGTTATTTAACCGGATAGTCTTTGACCTTGCGCCAATGTTGTTAACGCATTCCACATAATATTCCTGCAGACTTATTGCGTCTTGTGTTGAGTTTGTCAAAAGGAGTACCATGTCTGATTCACCGTTTCAGGAGCAGTCTAGTCTGGTGCCAAGTGTTATGATCAATGCCGTCACTAAGAAGCTAGCCAAGAAACTGGGCGCTGATTCGTTTATTTCCCAAGACAGTTCCGATGACAATAGCAGCAAAGTAAGGGAAAATGTATGTCTTTCTTTATAAATTTTTGTTTACATACATAATATGCATTCGTAAAGTAAAAAAACTGACTATTTATAAATTTATGTGGAAAGGAAATTTATAAATAGTCTAACTTTCACTAGTAAAATGATGATTAATAATAAAATAAAAACTATTGTGTGATGTATGTGAAATTTTATATTCCAGAATTGATTTAGTATTCCAATGTTTTGTATATTAGAAAAAATAGTGAAAGTTTTTTTTTAATACATACAGGTAAATCGTTAATAATTTGCAATTAAAAAACCGCAATCTACAGGTGCCTTTCACCCTTTCTAGGGCTATCGTCGACATTTACAATTAGGTGTTCGAAATCGAACATACTTGTATGGGTGACCGTTATTGACAGGTTTTACTGCATCATTTTTTTGAACCTTACATATACGTTAAACTTACATTAAACACTTACGTTTACAATAATAATAATAATAATATTCCTTAATTTACTTAGCCATGTGTACATGGATGTGAAAAGTCATAAAGTTTGTTATAAAACTAATACATATAAAACATAGACAAAATCTCAACATTTTTAACGAATAATATTTTTGATGAACTGTAAAATAAAAACAACTTTATACATTTTAAACTGCACTGACTACCAGATGAAAATAAACACTTAACCATGATACATAAATTTAAAGGACAACATAATCAATAAATCGTTCCTCATGGATATAACTTCATGCTCCTCAATGTAATTTCAAAAAAAAATCTGTTTTTTCAGGTAATTTAAGTATTGTTAAGCTAATTACTAACTGTTTTGTAGTTTTAGTATTTTGACAATAGATGTATACTAAGTTACAATATTAATTTCATTTCAAAAATCTGCAAAACCAAGATTAATAAAGTAGAATACAAAAAAGCCATGGAGAAGATCAAAATTTACAATATTGTACTATTTCTATGTATTTTCTCTACATTTAACCGATTTTACAAGTCTTGTAAAAGTGTTCCAGAGTCAAGTAATGCTTAAATGCATACGCAATTCTGACATAACTATTTAATACTTCTGACTTGTAAATAAAAGAGCAAAATTTTGTTAGTATTTTTTAATGACTAGAGATAACTATTTTTTTTAATGAACAAGGATTAAAATTAAAGAAATTTATCAAAAAAAATCCATGTGTTCACTATTTTGAAGTAAACATAGCTGGATTACCTTATATATAGACTTTAAGGCACTCGTCTGGTAAGCGACTGTGTAGGTTCGAATCCTGTATGAGAAGAAAAATTTTCTTGGTAAAAATTCCTCTTAATCATTACAGTTATTAGCAGAAATACGTTAATTTGTTAAATTATTGATTATATATTTACGCAACCGAAAATAGACTACACTTAAATGTTAATTAAAAATGATTGAGGAACAGTTCTGAATTACGTATGGCTAGCTATAGAGTGGTCGTAGTTTCGGTTGCATAAACAACCGCAGATTTGCAGAGCTTAGATTCACATGTAGTTGGAGAAATAGGTTACATATTTATGTTTCCATTAAAACTGAGTGTAATTCTTAATATATACAGAGTAATTCAAAATTAATTATTCAAAATTATAAGACCTTTATCATAGTCAAATTTTATTAATTCGGTATGCGCATATCCATATCTTGATTAAAAAGTGATTATTTCATTTAATATGCAGCGTGTTCTAAATTTATACCAATTTGTACTGGCTATTGATATTTACAATTATATTAATGCACGAAAAAATAACACGGACAAATATTTAAATTAGCATACAGAGCGTTCGAATATTATATTGTCACGTGGGGCGTGACTGGGGTGTTGCTCAGAGGTAATACATATAATAATTACACCTACCTTGGGTTACAGGGGCAGGAATCAACCAAAAGACTAGTACACTTCAGCTGTTTATTAAGAGAGACTCCACGAGGAATAACTCGTGGAGTCTCCTATCGGAGAACCTCCTCGTGGAGTGTCTTCTTTACAGAGAGTCCATTAACTAAAACTACAACAATTATATAGCTTAGCGCTATCCCCACTCTTGAAGGCCGATTCGTGGCATCTCCCTCCCCTCCAGAAAACCGAACATAAATTTAAAAATTGAAACAAAAAGTAATTTGAATCGCATCCACGAATCAGACTTTAGTATCCTTAACTATGCTTAATTATCCTTAGACTAACTTAATGCTATTCACAACAAAATACATTCAAAATACAATCATGATCCCTGAATTAATAAACCTTAAATACTTAAAGGCCGATTCGTGGCAATATCAATTTTGATATTTATCACACATGAACTTTCTTGTTCATTAATTTATGAATATAAAAGTTGACGGTTGTTAGCTGCTACTAAATAACAGTTTACTTCGTAGCAACCCATCACTAGTAACGATTAGAGTTGGGCAATTGTCCGGCGGAGCAGATACGTATTGCGACGCGGGCCTCAAATAATGTAATATAAATAAAGCAGATCAATCATATTATCGTAATTTAGTGTGTATTTATAAAACATAAGTCATATTAATAGACAAAGCGGGCGAACAAACGGGTCACCTTGCGATGCATTCGCATTTTATATCACTACATACTTAGATAAAATAATGTTTTTTACTTTTTGTAAGAAAAACAGGCACTGTTGTTACTGACTTGCAACTCTACGGTTCATCTGCTTTATTGTAGTACATCAGTTGGATCGCACGTTCTGAATACGAACCTGCCGCGCCGGAAAATTTGCCCAACTCTAGTAACGATATATTATATTATTAAAGTTTCCCCAATGGATGGGTAAAAATGAGACAATTTTTATTTTCTTTCACCCTTACAGTAATATTTAAGTAACTAGACTATTTATGATTGAAAAGATTCGTCAACTTTGTGTAGGAATTCATTTTTTGACTTGTTTAATAACTTTATTTTGTGAGTTTAATCGAAAAAAAAAGTTTTAAAAATGTCTCATAATTAACCCAACCCACAAAAGTTAGAATATAATAATTTTGGAATACTCTATATAATTAAACGGAAAAGCCCATTTGGTATGATTATTTTGGGGTGTATTTTTACAAATTCTTTTATTAAAATTATTCGCTACTTTCCGGAAGCATTATATCCTGTCTTTTTTTTAATTTTAATTTGAATTTAAATAAATGGTTCTTCATCTGAAAAAAATACATTACAGTTTACCTTGTTCCTTCTATTATACATACTTTTTTTAACCAATATTTGTACATCTAACCTTAGAATTCCGAAGACGAGTTACTGAAATCCATAGTAATACCGTTAGAAGAAGAAATCAAAGCCCTCAAAGACAAATTGCGAGCCACAGATGCCCAATTGCAAAAATGCAAGCAATGCGGACATTTCCCCGAACAAGAAGTGAGTATAACCGCAAAAAAAAAAAACTCGAAAATTCCACAACACCGATCCACATATAACTTAGCAGGAAGCAGCCAAGCAAACCCTCCAAACCAGCTGCTACCAACACCTCCTTCGAAGGCGACGAATCTCAACAGTCGTGCGACATGTGCAGCAACTACGAAGCCCAACTGGTTAAGGAGCAACAACGCGTTCAAGAACTCCAGGCGAAAGTCGCAACGGCAGAAAAGGCGGCCGAACGTCACCGAGAAGACCTCTTGAAAGAGATCGGCTTCAGGAAGGACATGGAGGAGAAGTGGAACGAAAAGAAGGAGGAGCACAAACAGCAAGTCACCAAACTCACCATCAGAACCGAGTGCGCGGAGCAAGACTTGAAGGAGCTCCAGAGGGCTTTCAAGCAAGCTTGCGCCGAAGTTAATAACAACCTAGCCGGCCTTCAACTGGAAAGGGATCGGACGAAATCTGAATTGGAGAAGTAATTTTGTGTCGTTGCCTGATACGGTTAAATTAGTTAATCGAATGTTAAATTTTTTTCTGCAGGTTGCAGAACGAAAACGACAATCTCATAGGAAAATATAGCGTCCATTCCCAACAGTTGCAGAGCGAGTTTATAAATTTACCTAACACTGTCGATGTGAGATTCGTGTGCTTTTGTTCGTAATCAAATTTTTGGTGTTGTTTTGTTTGTCTAGGAACTGCAAGAGCTGCTTTTGCGATCCCATCAGGATCTAATCATAGCTAAGATTGGTAAAGAAGAGGCTGAAGAGAGGGAGAACGCTTTGCGTTCCGACATGGTGATCAAGGAAAGCGTCGAAACCAGTTTACAAGAAGAAATTAACACTTTGAAGTAAGTATTTAAGCATAGATGGTTCGTTTATATGTGTCGTTT